>SJYO01016970.1:22726342-23062965 GCA_006410555.1 Capra ibex | reverse complement strand
ACAAACTGGTGAAGGTTAAACGGAACTAAGTACCTGGACTGTAAGGTCCAAGGATACGTTATAACGAGAAATGTCGTAGCCTGGAACGAAGATAGTGGTCAGTGTAGGTGTCGACTCATAACAAAAACGAAACCGAGGTAGGGAAGTAAGAAAGACCTCAATAAAGAGGTGACTAGAGGTCATCGTATAACCCGTGGATGACTGGACCCCTCAAGGAGCAAGTCATAGGATAGTAAAACGGAAAAGTATGACAAGTACCCCAAGAGTTCCGTTCTTATGACTTCACCAAACGGTAAGGAAAGAGGTCACTTGGTGTAAGACAGTCTGGAGAGGTGGTACTGGGCGGGCAGAACCCACCGGGGTGTACCGTACCGAATCAAAAGTAGCTCAATCTGTTCCGACACCAGGATCACACTAATCTAACTGATCAAAAGACACTCATACCAAAGTCACACAGACGGGAGACTACGGGAGAGTGTTGTGGATGGTAGAAAGAACCCAAAGAGAATGGAACCTACACCCCATATATTAAACACCATATATATATATTAAACACTATATATACAATTAATTATATATAATTCAACACAATTATATATATAATTATATATATATGGTGTTGAATATATATATAATTAATTAATTATATATATATGTGTGTGTGTATGTGATGTATATATATGTGTGATATATATATGAGGGTGGACCCTTCGGGTATACGCACACATGTATATATTACATACACATGTATATATTACACACACAAAAATATAAATCGTGTCTCTAAAAATTATAAATAAATATAATATCTATATATTATAGATATATTATGATATATAATATGTATACATCTAGAATTAACACCGTGAGTCTTAGAAGTTAGAACGTACGTCCTAGAAAAACAACATCGTACACGTTAGAAATCAAGGTTTTAAGTTTGGAGTGAACGTCGTACACCCTAGATCAAGAGGTTGGTCCTTAACTTGGGTCTGGGGGACGTGACCCTTGGACCTCAGAATCGGTGACCTGGTGGTCCCTTTAAAGTCGTGTCTCTAAGAATTGACGAACTTTAGGGACCTCACTCTCCTTACAGTATACATACTATTACTCTACTGACCACTAACCACGCCCCTCAAGGGAACTATCAATGTCCTACCCTCCGACCAGTGGTCTTTCGGATACTAATCCCTCAACCTTGGTAATCGTGGTAGGGACTGGAGGTACCTCCCTTCTCCCTGATTTCTAAATTAATTAGTGGTTACCCGTTACTACATTAGTTAGAACGGATGTATTACTTTGGGGGTATTTTGGAGAACTTCGTAAACTTCTTAAAGGTCCAACCACTTGTGTACCTTCTCGACCGTCAAACCAGGGTGTAAGAGGGTGGAGGGTGAGACGAAAATGTAAAGAAGGTAAACCGATAAGGATTGACATAGAAAATATTATTTATACGTTTGGATTCAATTCACAAAAGGACTCAAGACACTCAACAAAATAACTTAATCTTTTAAACACTTGTTCCACTAGCCTTGGAGATATATGTATCATTTGGTTCGTTTAAGTCTCCTAAGACCTGTGGAGTAAACATCGACCTTAGACTTCTCCCCCGTTAGAACACCCTGACTCGGGAACTGGACATTCCAATCACGATTGAGACCCATGAATCACAGTCTTGACTAAATTTAAAGTCCTGTGGTTCCACCTCAGCCTCTTAGTCTATTAACCTCTTAAACAATCATAATCTTTTGTCGTACGTAAACCACAGTCTTCACTACAGTCTTTTGTCTATTTCGATAAAATACTTAGGTTAAAAGATGATTGAAAATAAATTAATACTCCATAAGTATACATATACTGTAATCGTCCTACTTTATTTTGGTTTACTCTTACGTTATTTAAGGGATTTTATCGTAACCATCTCTTTATGTAAAGACTATTTTATAAATGTTAGGGGTTTTATTCAATAGTTCGTATTTCTTTATAGTACTAAAATTTTAAAACAGGTGTCATGGGAGTTCGACGTTTTTTTTGTATTTCTTTTTACTTGTCTCGTTTTACATGACTCTACTCTTCAACGAGAAATATGTCTCGGACGGGGTTCCATAAAGTGTCATCTGTCAAGACGGTATTATAGACAAAGGGACCTAAAATACCTTTAAGGGTCGGTAGTATTTAATAAACACAAATACAATCGATTTTCTTCCTTCTATTACGTTTGTAGTATTTTGATAACTTAATTTTAGGTCGTGTGTCTGTTGTAATTCAATCACTCTTATATAACCATTTTTGTCTAGGATAAAAAAAAAAGGTTTCTATTTTATATAACCTCATCCCCCATTCTACCGTCGCATTCTTCAGAGATTCGAGTGGAGAGGGTTGTCTGTGTACTTTAGATGTTGATGTATATCCCATCGAGAACGACTCTTACTGGACTTCAGATAGTCTTACCAAGAGACTGTTGGTTCCGATATTTCTTTCTTAGTATTCCTCAGACCATCTTTCACTCCTCTTTCTGTATAGACATTATGCACTCACTATTTTGATCTACTTAAAGTCTGGGTCTTAGATTCTTTCTCTAGTAAATTTTATTAGTAAGAGACTGTGACTTCAACAACTTGAAATTATAGGTTTTTTAGTTTAATTGATATTAATGACGTTAAACCTATAACTACTGAAAATTTTATTTATAGGAGGGAGTAAAAGATAATGAGTAGGAAATTTTCTTAGAGATTGAACATTTTATTCGGTTTTGGAACCGATGAAATTATTTAGTAATCCAAAAACAACGGTCCTATACTTCAAACACATAACTTGACTTTTGTCTTTCTTTTTCTGGACTGTAATTTGTAATCAAATACCCATAGTTCATAACCAACTATTTCTAATTATAAATTGGGATATCCTTTGTAACATACTCATATATACTATCTGTGAGTTATTTAATTAAAGAATTACACACTGACTTGATTAATTATTTAATCAATTGTAAGAATTTTTCCTCTAAGAGGATGTCTTTATTAAAGAAACCATTTTGACAGGAGGTCGAAGTAGATTAAAAGAAGTCCCTACTTAGAAGCGAATGGTTCTTTCAGAAGTTAAATGTCAAGACAAAAAACTTACTTTGATTAAGGATATTGGATCTAGAAAAGGACTCTAGTTCAGATAGAATGTTTTATTTACTTTTTTGACTATAAAACGTAAACATAACCTAAAAATATTCAAACCACTTTTAGTTAACTAAAGGGTTCTAGACTGGTATTCTATTTTCTGTTTTCAACGAGGTCTTATTTGTTCAATTTTAGTACTCGAAATCTCTTGGATTTCATCTTTAAGTAAATACTTTACGTTGGACCTCGTTAGTGGACCTGAACAGATGAGGAGCAGAAGTAGTAGTGATCGTATAAAAAGTGTGTATGTACGTGTCTGTGCATGTGAGGATAATCCTATTAAGACTGGACGAGTGAAAGGGAGAAGATAAGGTCAAATTGGGGATTTCTCTAATACAATTTCGGTCTTTACGAATTGTTATGAAAAGATCCCTCTTCCCTCTTCTTGTCACTATTTGAGATTGACCGATAAACGGTAACAACTCTCTTTTCGGTCTTTTATACACTAGTTGTGAAGACGTCGCAACGGGTCGAGAGAGTGAAGAAATACCCGTTTACCAAATGCACACAGTAGGGGACTTACAGTAAAGTTATAAATCCAAATGTCTTCATTACTAAATCCTGAATTCATATAGGATAGAAAAATTTCTAGGTCATCCCAACATCTAGAATCTTTCCTATTAAATATGAGTGGCATGAGTCGGTTATAAGTTGATAGGGAAATATTGAAAAAGTATTTCTCAAAAGAAACCCGTTATAAAATTCGTAATATATTAATGACTTATTTCCATTTGTAGAGTTATGGACTCAAGTTCTTTTAAACGGTTGGTTTAAAATAAAAAAATGTGATTTTTATTAAATTTAAAAAATGTGATTTCACATTGAGGTTCATTGAAATCACAAAATCTCATTAACCACCACTTTTAGTCTTCTTAATCAACCTTAAAGGTTCTCATAGTCCTTAATTTTTGGGTCTATTCGAGTCGTACAACCATTACCTCACTTTGAATCCCTAATCAACCAAAACAACAAGTCAGTGAGTCAGTACAGGCTGAGTAACACTGGGGTTGTTGGTGTTATGTGGTCCGAAGGGATAGGAAGTGATGGAGGGACTTAAACGAGTTTGAGTACAGGTAACTCAGTCACTACGGTAGTTCGGCAGAGTAGGAGACAACAGGGAAAAAGGTAGACGGGAGTCAGTAGTCACGACGTGGAGTCCATAAAACAGACTCTAACTATTTCCCCCATCTCTTCTTCAGATAAACTACAACCAGATAAACTATAGATTAGTCGGTCTTGATGAGGTATTGGGAGGGATGTTCCTTAGGACCTTTTAACTCAACTTAAAAGAAAGGAAAATTTTGATCTGTGTAACAACTCGGTTTGGTTTAGTCTCGTGTCAATTATTTCTCTTTCCTGTTTTCTGATCACTATACCACTGATCGCCACAGACGGGTCCGTTCGTAATAATGAGGATAAAAGGATACAACAACAAGTCAGTGATTCAACATAGATTGAGACACTGGGAAACCCGACGTTGTTCAGTCCGAAGGGAAGGAAGTGACAGAGGGTCTCAAAGGAGTTTGAGTAAAGGTAACCCAACTATTACGGTAGGTTTGTAGAGTAGGAAACAGGGGGAGAAGAGGAGGACGGAAGTTAGAAAGGGTCGTAGTTCCAGAAAAGGTTACTCATCCGAGAAGTGTAGTACACTGGTTTCATCACCTCGAAGTCGAAGTCGTAGTCAGGAAGGTTATTATAAGTCCAACTAAAGGAAATCTTAAATCACCAAACTAGAGGAACAACAGGTCTCCTCTGACTTTAGAGCCCTCCGATTTACAGTGTGTCACAGTGTGTCGACTATCCATCTATAGTCTCTTACTTCGGTCTGGATCCACCTTAGAGTTTGAAGCATATAAAAGGTCAAAGAGACCATCCCTTGTCTGTTTGTCCTTTTTATAAACTTATATCAATCACACAGTTTCTAAATCTCTTAAGTCTACTTTTTAGACACCTAAACCAAGTACTTTTCTTTTTGTTAAGATTTCACGAACAAACAAGTTAAATAAGGAAGATGTTTTATTCGAGATTCAACCCCTTATTCGTACTAAAAAGAGCCGGAGACAATCGAACATACAACAAACCTGGTGTTACTCTTATATATGAGGATTTTAAGACCAAGGAGACTACAAAAGTAACTAAGAAAGAGACTAGGGAATACAGTAGGAAGAAGGGGGAGGGGATGTATGAAGGGAAGAAGGAGTAGAGGGAGAGGTCCACGTATTGGTGGTAGTGAAAGGAGGATAGTCTGTGTGTGGTAAAAGTTGTGTAGGATATAAGACCCTTAAAAGACCTAATTAAAAAAGAGTATTTCAGGTTGTCTTTTACTTCTCTTCTACGTTTTAACTGGGAGGCAAAATCGACACCCTTTCGAAGAACAACGATCCTTTGGTTGTCATCCACGATTGGTAGGAAGAGATTTACTCCCGTCAAGGGTCGTCTTATTAAGAAACACACCTTCTTGGATCTGGTACTAAAGTGAAGAATAGAGGTTGACCGAGACAGGTGTATATACGAAAATAAGAGGTTATTGTTCGTCGTCCTTACTAATTTTTATTAAAGTCTCTACACTTTAGCGTGGAAACTCCTTCTAGTCTCCTCACCACATTGTATTGTATCAGTATTCTAACTTCCCAAAGAATGAGAGATTTATGAGTCTAGTAATAAAGTCACCCCCACGACAAGACGTACCTCATTTTGATCTTTTAGTAAATTTGGTATAAACCCAAGTTATATACTACCTTCCTAATAACGACCTTCAAAAATGTAAAGTTGTCTATATCCGTATACCTATCTACCTTCATAAATTTATACTACAACAGACATGTGTCGTACAGTAATGAATGTGGTAATTGTTCCGTGTAGGATGCTCGACTAAAAGAATACAAAAAAGACAGTGATTGTATACAACATTCAACAAACGAGTTCAGACCGGACTTCTTCGATTTGAATCTCTCGATCCTAATATAGTAAATTTTCACTCTCTTGCCTATCATCTCCTGTATCCTGCAATTCTTTCTTTACTAAATAAGTAAGTAACTTGTTAATCACCGTGTACTCAATGTACGGTCCGAGAAAGATCTACAACCTTGTTTTTCCAGATTGGAGAGTCTCGAACACGAAACCACCCTCTGTACTAAATATTTGTTCTATTAATTCTTTTTATATACAACCTATTACAATATGATTCTTTTTTTATCTCGTTCTGTCCCTCTATATACTTTACAGTCCCATCCACGACTTTCCACTTAAAATTTAATCTTAGACTACCTTCATTCCCCCTCTTTATACATTTACAGACCCCCTTCTCGTGAGACCCGTCTCACTTGTCGTCAACTTTCCGAGACACTATCCTCACATGGACTGAACATGTGTTTGATCGTTCCTCCAGTGACTCCGACGGTTTCTCCACTCTTACCATCTTTACTTTAACCTTTTAATGTCACATCTCCTACATCTGTGTTCTAGAATGTTTCGAAATCAAATATCGTTCTTGAACTTGTATAAGGAGACTTTGTTTACACATTGGTTTCTCAGTCGATAGTGTCTTGTTAGTATACGAGAAGATGTATAGGGTCACAGGGAACGTCCACCAAGTACAGTACACGGAACGAGACTCGTTTTCTCTACAAATAGTGAAGGTCCAGTTCGGTCATTACCTGTGACACGTAGGAAGTATAGAGAGACGAGAGGATGGTAACAGGAAACTTAAGGTCACAAGGTCTACTTTTCCCTATCTTGGTAGACTAGGTGTAGTCTGGAGTGGACTTACTTTGTATTTCGAAACGATGGAATTCGGTGACTCCAACAATCACATGTAAACAAAGACGTCGTCCCAGACCGGACGGACTGATTATATGACCATCTATACCATAATAAGTGAAGTCAAGTCAAGTCAGTGAGTCAGCACAGACTGAGACTCTGGGGTACCTGACGTCATACGGTCCTGAGGGACAGGTAGTGGTTGAGTGCCTCAAATGGGTTTGAGTACAGGTAACTCAGTCATTATGGTAGGTTGGTAGAGTAGGAGATAGTAAGAGAGGAGGAGGGCGGAACTTAGAAGGGGTCGTAGTCCCAAAAAAGTTTACTCAGTCGAGAAGCGTAGTCCACCGGTTTCACAACCTCGAAGTCGAAGTCGTAGTCAGGAAGGTTACTTATAAGTTATGACTAAAGGAAATCCTACCCGACTAAACTAGAGGAACGACAGGTTCCCTGAGAGTTCTCAGAAGAGGTTGTGGTGTCAAGTTTTCGTAGTTAAGAAGTCGCGAGTCGAAAGAAATATCAAGTTGAGAGTGTAGGTATGTACTGGTGACCTTTTTGGTATCGAAACTGATCTACTGGACACGACCGTTTCATTACAGAGACGAAAAAGGATACGACAGATACATCCAGCATTGAAAAGAAGGTTCCTCGTTCACAGAAAATTAAAGTACCGACATTAGTGGTAGACGTCACTAAAACCTCGGGGGTTTTCATTTCAGACTGTGACAAAGGTGACAAGGGGGTAGATAAAGGGTACTACACCACCCTTGTCTTCGGTACTAAAATCAAAAGACTTACAACTCGAAATTCGGTCGAAAAAGTGAGAGGAGAAAGTGAAAGTAGTTCTCCGAAAAATCGAGGAGAAGTGAAAGACGGTATTTCCACCACAGTAGACGTATAGACTCCACTAACTATAAAGAGGGCCGTTAGAACTAAGATCGAACACGAAGTAGGTCAGGTCGTAAAGAGTACTATATGAGACGTATAATAATCTTGTCAAACTTCGTCTCCTGACTCTAAAAGACGGAAGGTAAATTGAGATCGACGGTACAATTCTTATCAGATACTTCGACACCCTTCGGTTACCTCCTCCCTACCCCACTCCGTCCTCGAACGTCGTGACCAGGTCCACCTTTTATCACCACCGTCTCGTTCTCAACATCGTTATTTCAACCGTTCTTCACTAGTTTAAGACGTATATAACGACTATCTAACACTCCACACACTCTCTCTTCTCTGTGTCTCCCAAACTTGACTTGTTCACCTTGTTACCTCAACGATAGGTGACTCTACCCCTTCTGACCCTCTTCCCCTTTCTGGTTCTTGGGTTAAACTTTAATCTCTACAGATAAGTTCCAATGTCAAAAAGGTCATCAGTATATGTCTACACTCTCGACCTGGTATTTCTTCCGACTCGTGACTTCTTGACTACGAAAGTTTGACACCTCAACCTCTTCTGAGAACTCTCAGTGAACCTGTCGTTCCTCTAGTCTGGTCAGTTAGGATTTCCTTTAGTTGGAACTTGTAAGTGACTTTCTTGACTACGACTTCGACTTCGAGGTTTTGAAACCGGTGGACTACGCTTCTCGGTTGAGTAACCTTTTCTGGGACTACGACCCTTTCTATCTTCTGTCCTCCTCTTCCCTGTTTCCCGTACTCTACCAACCTACCGTAGTGGCTGAGTTATCTGTACTCAGACTCGTTTGAGACCGTCTACCACTTCCTGTCCCTTCGGACCGTACGATGCCAGGTACCCCAGTGTTTCTCAGACTGTGTTGACTCGGTGACTTGTTGTCGTTAAGTTGTTTGTCTGACTTAAGTCTTACATCTACGGATGTGTAAGTTTCATTCTTATACCTCATCTATAAACCTACCTTCGTAGACTTCAAGGTCTCTCTTGAATCACCATGTACAACACAAACTTTGAGTAACCGTATATCTAATAGAGTCAGTACTCTGACCTATTCCAGGGGACTCCTTACTTATAATAACTTCTTTTTTCTTTGAACTTTCATAGTATGTGACACTCTTTCGTATGTCTAAGATCTTTAAATTAACGACGACTTTTCGAAATAGATCTTTTCGTCCGTCTACGATACGACTTTTTATGGAGTCGTTTAGGAAAAGAGTAGTCATAAGACTTCGACCCTTTGTCCTAAATGTCCCTGTTATGTGAGTCTCGTCACCCAAAAGTGGACACTTCATCTTCGAGATGTCTTACGAATATACCCTGTTTTCACAGACACTCGTCTCTTACTTTCATCACAGACGTGTATTTCTTCTCGGTAATGACTAACCTTATCTTTAGTACACAATTTTACTACGGTAGAGAGTGTCAGTCCGTAGAATCGTGGACTTGGGACTGATACGTGG
The DNA here is from genome assembly GCA_006410555.1 of Capra ibex. Lineage (NCBI taxonomy): Eukaryota > Metazoa > Chordata > Mammalia > Artiodactyla > Bovidae > Capra > Capra ibex. The sequence continues at coordinate 23,053,666 of SJYO01016970.1, read as the reverse complement.
CGACCGGTGGAGTGAGAGTACGACCAGTGTGTCGTCGTACCGTTCTTTCTGGTCGTTCGAAGAAAGATCATGGTAGAGATCTTCTTTTGTTCACTACAGAGGTAAGACTAAACTAAGATAAACGTATACTTGAAAGGTGGGAAGAAGAGTTCCATTCCCTAGACTCATCAGTAATCTAATTTGTTGTTTTTATACACATACACAAACGTTGACACACAAAAGTCTTATTTGAGTCACGATATTACTTGTTTGAATAATGGAGTAAGTCAAGTCAAGTCAGCGAGTCAGCACAGGCTGAGAAACACTGGGGTACTAAGCGTCGTGGGGTCCGGAGGGACAGGTAGTGGTTGAGGGTCTCAAGTGAGTCTAAGTGCAGGTAGGTCGGTAGAGTAGGAGACAGTAGGGGAAGAGGAGGACGGGAGTTACGGAGGGTCGTAGTCTCAGAAAAGGTTACTCAGTTGAGAAGCATACTCCACCGGTTTCATGACCTCAAAGTCGAAATCGTAGTAAGAAAGGTTTCTTTAGGGTCCCGACTAGAGGAAGTCTTACCTGACCAACCTAGAGGAACGTCAGGTTACCTGAGAGTTATCAGAAGAGGTTGTGGTGTCAAGTTTTCGTAGTTAAGAAGCCGTGAGTTCGGAAGAAGTCTCAGGTTGAGAGTGTAGGTATGTACTGGTGTCCTTTTTGGTATCGGAACTGATCTGTCTGGAAACAACCGTTTCATTACAGAGACGAAAAGTTATACGACAGATCCAACCAGTATTGAAAAGAAGGTTCCTCATTCGCAGAAAATTAAAGTACCGACGTTAGTGGTAGACGTCACTAAAACCTCGGGGTGTTTTATTTCAGACTGTGACAAAGGTGACAAAGGGGTAGATAAAGGGTACTTCACTACCCTGGTCTACGGTACTAGAATCAAAAGACTTATAACTCGAAATTCGGTTGAAAAAGTGAGAGGAGAAAGTGAAAGTAGTTCTCCAAAAAACCAAGGAGAAGTGAAAGACGGTATTCCCACCACAGTAGACGTATAGACTCCAATAATTATAAAGAGGGTCGTTAGAACTAAGGTCGAACACGAAGAAGGTCGGGTCGTAAAGAGTACTAATGGAATAATCGACTCATGTTAAACAACAATGACAAGTCAGTGAGTCATCAATTTTCCAAATAAAATTAGGATAGTTTTAGGTTAAAGTATAAACTATTCATCGGAAGGTAATCACCAAGACTATGTTTTGACGTGGTAGAAGATCCCGGTGTCTTAAAAGGTGATTCTGGAGGATGTAGGTCCGTCCCTTCCGTTCTTCTGTTACTTACACCTTTAAAGTGTCCTCAAAAGTTCCACAATCAGGATCTTCCTGAAGGTTGGTATAAAGTGACCGGACTTAAGTTAGGTACCGGAGTGGATTTAAGTTCCCGTCGACCTTCTCCAGTGGATCGATACGTATCTTTCTTCTCCTTACCTAACCCATAGATTTGCAAGAGACACTAACACAATTTACGACGTAATGATAGACTTCAGACTGGGTGTAGAACCCATCTAAACACTTAGACTTGAGGTTTAGGTTGGGTCTAGACACTGTTTTGTCTGAGTCTGTCTTCCGAGTAACTTAAGTTCTAAAAAGTAGAGGTAAAAGTGAGACATTATAACTTTATTAAAAAGAAATCTTACACTAGAACCTTGACCACGTCTGGAAATAACTGAATGACAATAATCTGTTAATTTGTTTCAATAACTCAAAGAAGCTAGTCTGTCAAAACGCGTGACTTATAGATTTCCATTTATTATGTGTTAGGGACAGAAGTCACTCCATTGTCAACTGATCCTCCTTATTTGTATGTCTTGTCGTAATGTCCAGAGTCTCCTTCCATACTTTTTAATTGAACTTAACCGTACCGTCTAAAACTTTGTCTCGAGACGTTTGTGTATTTTGTCCTCTACTACGAATTTTACTTTCAATCTTCTACTATCTCTTAAGAGGTCCACCTTTTCCTTTCCTTCTCTTAATGTCTTGCTTTAGTGTATCGTGTAGTCTCAACTCGAGGCTCCCTTTTGGACTTCTCCGGTCAATCACACTCTGACCCTCCCCCGGAATCTACGACTCGATTCCTTACATCTGTAGCACGGTGTTCGGTTCTCCTAGGTATTTCTCTACTTTTCACTGGTCCAAGTTAGGTATCGAATCTTTTTCGTAAATCCGTTTCTCTCTGTTGTCTAACCTCGACTCTCCTCGTCTCCGTGGGTCGTCAATCTTTCGATAACGGTAGTGTGAGTATCCCTACCTCTTTTCTATCCGAACTATGTCTTTGGATGAAACTTTGTATTTTAGTTATCCGGAACTATTGCAAAAATCCGTCCCCAGTCCCTTCCTTCTCTCGCTCTCGCACTTTGGATTGCGTAAAAGGAAACAAAGGGATAAGTGACCGTACCACGGACCTTACATCGCTTATAACGAAACAACAAAGGTGGGTTCCCTTCACCAAAGTCTTCTAATTCTTCCAAAAATCAATATTTTGTTTAAGGAAAGAGTTTTCGAGAGATTAGGACCTTTAAATAAATTATTCCCAAATTTTGGAAAGTAATATTGTGTGAAACAACAACTCCGACGGCCCTTTACCCATGAGAACTTGTAGGGGTCACCCTCACATACACCCATGTTCAGGTTGATTCCCACTAAGCTATTATGGATAATTTTAATGTTTACGTATATGGGGACCTGGGTCTCTAAGGTAAAGACCCTTTAAGAGGATGTATATTTAAACATGTATAAGTTTTACCGAATACTTTCTCAAACAGTACCATCGGGACAAAAAGTGTCATTTTCTGACTTTGTTAAGTTAAAAAGGATTTATCGTTCAACTAACTTATTGAATACCACATGAGTATTTTACTTTAAGACACCCATATTTTTATTTTTTCTTATTCAAATAAAAATACATAACTGTTTCTAGAAGTCTTACATATTTCACTTCTTTCATTTTACACTTGAGTACTGGTTCTATTTGTGCTACCACACTAGTGAGTGGATCTCGGTCTGTAGGACCTTACACTCCAGTTCACCCGGAATCTTTCGTAGTGATACTTGTTTCGATCACCTCCACTACCTTAAGGTCAACTCGAGAAAGTTTAGGACTTTCTACTACGACACTTGTACGACGTGAGTTATACGGTCGTTTAAACCTTTTGAGTCGTCACCAGTGTCCTGACCTTTTCCAGTCAAAAGTAAGGTTAGGGTTTCTTTCCGTTACGGTTTCCTATGAGTTTGATGACGTGTTAACGTGAGTAAAGTGTACGATCATTTCATTACGAGTTTTAAGAGGTTCGGTCCGAAGTCGTTATGCACTTGGCACTTGAAGGTCTACAAGTTCGACCAAAATCTTTTCCGTCTCCTTGGTCTCTAGTTTAACGGTTGTAGGCGACCTAGTACCTTTTTCGTTCTCTCAAGGTCTTTTTGTAGATAAAGACGAAATAACTGATACGGTTTCGGAAACTGACACACCTAGTGTTATTTGACACCTTTTAAGAAGTTCTCTACCCTTATGGTCTGGTGGACTGGACGGAGAACTCTTTTGACATACGTCCAGTCCTTCGTTGTCAATCTTGACCTGTACCTTGTTGTCTGACCAAAGTTTATCCTTTTCCTCATACAGTTCCCACATATAACAGTGAGACGAATAAATTGAAGATAAGTCTCATGTAGTACTCTTTACGACCCGACCTCCTTCGTGTTCGACCTTAGTTCTAACGGTCCTCTTTATAGTTAGTGGAGTCTATACGTCTTCTGTGGTGGGAATACCGTCTTTCACTTCTCCTTGATTTTTCGGAGAACTCCTTTCACTTTCTCCTCTCACTTTTTCAACCGAATTTCGAGTTGTAAGTCTTTTACTTCTAGTACCGTAGACCAGGGTAGTGAAGTACCGTTTATCTACCCCTTTGTTACCTTTGTCACAGTCTGAAACAAAACCCCCCGTGGTTTTAGTGACGTCTACCACGGACGTCGGTACTTTAATTTTCTGCGAATGAGGAACCTTCTTTTCAATACTGGTTGGATCTATCGTATAAGTTTTCGTCTCTGTAATGAAACGGTTGTTTCCAGACAGATCAATTCCGATACCAAAAAGGACACCAGTACATACCTACACTCTCAACTTGACACTTCTTGCGACTCGCGGCTTCTTAACTACGAAAACTTGACACCACGACCTCTTCTGAGAACTCTCAGGGAACCTGACGTTCCTCTAGGTTCGTCAGGTAAGATTTCCTCTAGTCAGGATCCACAAGAAACCTTCCTTACTACGATTTCGACTTTGAGATCATAAAACCGGTGGAGTACGCTTCTCAACTGAGTAACCTTTTCTGAGACTACGACCCTCCCTAACCCCCGTCCTGCTTTTCCCCTACTGTCTCCTACTCTACCGACCTACCGTAGTGGTTGACCTACCTACACTCAAACTCACTTGAGACCCTCAACCACTACCTGTCCCTCCGGACCCCACGACGCTAAGTACCCCAGTGTTTCTCAGCCTATACTGACTCACTGACTTGACTTGACTTGACTTCTTACTATTGATTATTGGTCTCCTGGTGCACACATTTACATATAAGTATTTGATTCATGATAGTTGAGTTACCTGTATCCAAACCCACTTGAGGCCTTCAATCACTACCTGTCCCTCCGGACCACACGACGTTAAGTACCCCAGCGTTTCTCAGCCTGTACTGACTCGCTGACTCGCTGACTTGACAGACTTGTCTGACTACTCCTCATTTTCCTCTTCCTTTACCGTTGGGTGAGGTCATAAGAACGGACCTTTTAGGGTACCTGTCTCTTCGGACTGTCCGATGTCAAGTACCCCAGTGTTTCTTAACCTGTGCTGACTCACTGAAGTGAATTCCTTATTTTCCCTCCTATTCTTTAATATAAATATAAACAGAAAAGAAAGTATGAAAAATTTTTAAGACCTGACTACGTTTTCTCTTTTCAGAAATTTAGTATATATAAGTAATGGATAAGTTTTTTAACTTTATTTTTATGACAGAGGAAGATGTTAACAAATTTTATATTTTGTGAGGGGGTGAAGAGCAAATAAATGACAAGTGTTAGAATCTATAATGTAACTGAATTTAAACGTAGTTATACGTGTATTATAGTCTAAAAAGTATTCTGGTCTCCTCCTTCACTTATATCTCCTTCGTCTCTACTGTTTAGGTCTCTTGAGACTTACGGACTTCTTGATTTTAGTTCCCCTATGGTATTATCTGTCTCTTTACATACCTTCTTTCACTCAGTGGTTTGTCTTGAGAATAGACGAAATATTATAACGTTATATAAATTTTATGTGTGTATGAAACAACCAATAAATAGTGTTTCTACGATAAAGAAATTCCGAAAAAGTGACCGATACTGTACGGGTAAACAATTAGTCTTCATATCCGTTTCAAAAGGTCTTAACTTTATAATTATTTGGACTCCAAACACCAAAGAACTTTAAAAGGAGATCCACAAAGTATTTTTAACCTAGTGTAAATTTTCACTTCCATTTAAACGGACCTGAGACCGTTAAATGGTCCATGTTCTGGAAGTAGACTTCTTATAATTATCGATTTAGACAAACTTCCGACCACAAACCGGTCATAGACGTCTGAGTTCTTTTAATTAATAAGGATGGTGTACTCGTGTTAAGGATGTTCTTCGGTACCGGATAGACTCATTGTCTAAAAAGTACAAGTCAAGCCAAGTCAATCCAACGAGTCAGCACGGGTTGAGAAACACTGGGTACCTGACGTCGTACGGTCAGGAGGGACAGGTAGTGGTTGAGGGCCTTAGGTGAGTTTGAGTACAGGTGACTCAACCACTACGGTAGGTTGGTAGAGCAGGAGACAACAGGGGAAGAGAGTGGAAGTTAGAAAGGGTCGTAGTCCCAGAAAAGATTACTTAGTCAAGAAGGGTAGTCCACCAGTTTCACAACCACAAAGTCGAAGTTGTAGTCAGGAAGGTTACTTATAAGTTCTGACCAAAGGAAATCTTACCTGATTAACCTAGAGGAACACCAGGTTCTCTGAGAGTTCTCAGAAGAGGTTGGGGTGTCAAGTTTTCGTAGTTAAGAAGCCGTAAGTCGAAAGAAATATCAGGTTGAGAGTGTTGGGATGTACTGATAACCTTTTTGGTATCGGAACTGATCTGTCTGGAAACAACCGTTTCATTACAGAGACGAAAAATCATACGACAGATCCAACCAGTATTGAAAGGAAGGTTCCTTACAGAATTAAAGTATCGACGTCAGTGGTAGACGTCACTAAAACCTCGGGTTTTTTCATTTCAGTCTGTGACAAAGGTGACAAAAGGGTAGATAAACAGTACTTCACTACCCTGGTCTACGGTACTAGAATCAAAAGACTTACAACTCAAAATTTCGGTTGAAAAAGTGAGAGGAGAAAGTGAAGGTAGTTCTCCGAGAAATCAAGAAGAAGTGAAAGACGGTATTCACTCCAATGACTAAAAGGTATGGACTCCAATAACTATAAAGAGGGTGGTTAGAACTAAGGTCGAACACAAAATAGGTCAGGTCGTAAAGAGTACTACATGAGACGTATATTCGATTCATTTGTCCCACTGTCATATGTCCAACTACAAGAGGAAAGGGCTAAACCTTGGTCAGACAACAAAGTACAGGTTAAGATTGACACCGAAGAACTGAACGTATGTCTAAAGAGACCTCCGTCCAGTCACTAGACCATAAGGGTAGAGAATTTCTTAAAGGGTGTTAAACAACCCTAGGTGTCTCAGTTTCCGAAACCGTATCAGTCATTTCGTTTTCTCCTGCAAAAAGACCTTGAGAGAACGAAAAAACTACTAGGTTGTCTACGACCTACAAACTAGAGACTAAGGAGGCGGAAAAGATTTAGGTCGAACTTGTAGACCTTCAAGTACCAAGTGTATGACAACTCCGAACCGAACCTCTTAAAACTCGTAATGAAATGATCGCACACTCTACTCACGTTAACACGTCATCAAACTCGTAAGAAACCGTAACGGAAAGAAACCGTAACGGAAAGAAACCGTAACGGAAAGAAACCGTAACCTTACTTTTGACTGGAAAAGGTCAGGACACCGGTGACAACTCAAAAGGTTTAAACGACCGTATAACTCACGTCGTGAAAGTGTCGTAGTAGAAAATCCTAAACTTTATCGAGTTGACCTTAAGGTAGTGGTGATGATCGAAACAAGCATTACTACGAAACATTCCGGGTGAACTGGAGTGTAAGGTCCTATAGTTCAAGATCCACTCACTAGTGGGTAGCACCAATAGACCCAGTACTACTAGAAAAGACATATCAAGAAGACACATAAGAACGGTGGAGAAGAATTATAGGAGACGAAGACAATCCAGGTATGGTAAAGACAGGAAATAACACGGGTAGAAACGTACTTTACAAGGGAAACATAGAGTTTAAAAGAACTTCTCTAGAGACCAGAAAGAGTAAGATAACAAAGAAGATAAAGAAACGTAACGTGTGACTCCTTCCGAAAGAATAGAGAGGAACGATAAGAAACCTTGAGACGTAAGTTTATCCACATAGAAAGGAAAAGAGGAAACGGAAATCGAAGAGAAGAAAAGAGTCGATAAACATTCCGGAGGAGTTTGTTGGTAAAAAGGAAAAACGTAAACAAAAAGAACCTCTACGAGAACATTCTCTAGACTAAATCCAGTATGGACTTACCAGATCACCAAAAGGGATGATAGAAGTTAAATTCAGACTTAAACCGTTATTCTTCAAGTACTAGACTCGGTGTCAGTCGAGGACCAGAAGCAAAACGACTGTCATGTCTCGAAGAGGTAGAAACCGACGTTTCTTATATCAATTAGACAAAAGTCACAACTGGTAGACCTCTACGGGTACACATCTCAGAAGAGTACAAAAACCTTCTCCCACAAACGATACAGGTCACGTAAGAGAACCGTTTTGAGATAATCGGAAACGGGACGAAGTAAAATATGAGGTTCCGGTTTAAACGGACAATGAGGTCCATAGAGAACTGTAGGATGAAAACGTAAGGTCAGGAGATATTATTTTTCCTGTAGAAAAACCCCCCAATCAAGATCTTCCAGAACATCCAGAAGTATCTTAGCAAGTTGAAGTCGAAGAAGTCGTAATGATCAGTCCCTTCCGTATCTGAACCTAATAAGACTATAACTTACCAAAGGGAACCTTTGATTGTCTCTAGTAAGAAAGTAAAAACTCTAACGTAGGTTCATGACGTAAAGTCTGAGAAAACAATGAGACTACCGATGAGGTAAAGAAGATTCCCTAAGAACGGGTGTCATCATCTATATTACCAGTAGACTCAATTTAAGTGGGTAAGGTCAAGTAAAATCAAACGACTAAGGATTTTACAGGTACAAGTGAGAACGGTAGAGGACAAACTGGTGAAGGTTAAACGGAATTCAGTTCCTGGATCGTAAGGTCCAAGGATACGTTATAACGAGAAATGTCGTAGTCTGAAATGAAGGTAGTGTTCAGTGTAGGTGTTGACCCACAACAAAAACGAAACCGAGGTAGGGAAGTAAGAAAGATCTCATAAAGAGGCGACTAGAGGTCATCGTATAAACCGTGGATGGTTGGACCCCGAAAGTAGAAAGTCGCAGGATAGAAAAACGGAAAAGTATAACAAGTACCCCAAAAGTTTCGTTCTTATGACTCTACCGAACGGTAAGGGAAGAGGTCACCTGGTGCAAAACAGTCTTGAGAGGTGGTACTCGGTAGGTAGAACCCACCGGGACGAGTCGTACCGAGTACCAAAGTTACTCAATCTGTTCCGACACCAGGTGCACTAGTTTAACCAATCAAAAGACACTAACACCAAAAGTCAGACAGACGGGAGACTATCTCGTCCTATTCTCCGAATACCTTCGAAGGACTACCCTCTCTGACTGACTCCCCCTTTGACCCAGAACAAGACTACCCGCCCCGGAACGAGTCATTTAGAAATTAGGTCAAAAGATAACTACGAACCCTGAGACAAGGAAGGGAAAATAAACTGGACTCCGGTTTGATACCACCTCCATTACTTCTATCACCACTGGAGGAAGTTTTCCAGAGTACGTGTGTAACGACGTGAGTCACGGGGGTTGGGTCGTCGTCCGGTGGAGACTGGGTGCGGAGACGGTCTCTGAGGACCTGTGAGTGTCAGATCAGACCCAGTCAGAGAACGTCCCAGTAACGAGGAAAGAGGACCCAGGACCACTCATGTGTCAAACAAACACGGGAGGTTCTCAGACAAAGGGGTCAGGACACATTCAAAAACACCGAGATACCACCCCAATTACCACTGAAGGAGGTTCTTCCGAATATGGTATCGGTCCATACGATGTGGATCTCGGGGACGGGGACGTTGTCAGGTGACGACTGGGTATGGAGGAGTTCTCTGTGGGTTTGTGTCAAAACAGACAGAGACACCCGAGGGACCCAAGACCACGTGTGTTCCAAACAAACTCGGTAGGCTCGTAGAGACCGTTCATACTCCAAACTAAGATTTACGCTAAAACGGGGAGTATGGTAGAACGACCCCGAAGAGGAAACGGTAACCTGTCCCCTATTATAGAGGAGTTTCAGTGAGGTCGTGACTCGTCGGGAAAATATAGTGAATGTAAGAACTTCTAAGGTGGGACTAGGATCTTCAGTAAGAAATTTTTTACGAATATAGATCTCTACCTAAGGTATAGTCGTTGAGTTTTCTTATAAATAAGAGGGATTTTGGATTCAACGAATGAAACAAGTAACCTATTCATTGATTCATCGTATGTTAGATTGTCCTTCAACATCTGTCGATCATTTCCTTCTCAGAGAATTAAACAGAGGAATGATGTGGGTCTTTTAGAGACCTCTGGTATGGTTTTACCTTCTGTGAACAACTATTAGAACCTAGTTTTAGTTGTTGGACCATGTGGGACGATCATGTTTATCATGTTGATCAAAATTAATGCTTTGAGTTGAAACGGTAGAGATAGTCGTAAGTAAGACGTTAATTCTTCTCTCGAAAATGGTAAATAGGAAGTCGTATAAAAAAAAAAGAAAGGACGACAGTCACCACGAGTCAGTGAGTCGACACAGCCTGAGAAACACAGAGGTACCTGACGTCGGACGGTCTGAAGAGATAGGTACCTTAAAAGGTCCGTTCTTATGAACTCACCCGACGGTAAAGGAAGAGGTCCGACGACAGTTATTCTGGTGAATAATATAGGAGAAAGGAGATGGTATTTGAAGAGACTGGAAAGAGTACTTAAAAACCTTCTGTACGAACAGTGGAGTGTCTTCCCTCTGAGACCATAATAGACAGGAGTCGTGTGTGGGAGTCTGGTACCCCTTTCTCTTTGTCACTTACAGTAAGGGTGTCTACCGGACAACTCTTTGGTTTTTGAATGTTTGGAGCTGATTACTGACATGAGTACTTCATACCGTCTAAAACTTTGGAGGTCAAAGAGAAAACGACAAAGACGATCCTTCGGAGGGTGGTGGGTAGACGGGAATGAAATCGAACATGACAATTAGTCCTCCTTAAAGACTGGACCCTGTGTCACATTAATAGAACATAATAAGAAAGGAGTCTCTTTAATCTGAGAACAAGACTACTTCCTGTTCCTACTTTCCTCTTTGTTTCGAAGGTCTAACAACTCAACGTAAACCGAGAAGACTCAGAGTCTCTGGACATGGATGAGTACGACTATATAGATCCATTATAGGGGTTCATCCAGTTCACTCGAAAAAAAAAGGACAACATTTGGTAACACTTCGAAGTCTTTGAAAGAATTTAGAGAGTAAGGAGGTACGAAGGAGTGGTATCAAAAAACCAAAACAAAAAAAGACGAAATATTTGACAAATCTAAAGTTAGTTAGACCAGGTGACCTTCTACTAAAAAAGTTTGTGTCTCTGGTGTGGATTATGTAGACATCGGTAGTCTTCGGTGGTATATAGGTTCCGTAACTCGTTCGTCATCCAAGAGTATTTTATAGACGAGGATAGAAGTCTCGGTATGTAGTCCTTAGCAAGGAGGTGATAATCATAAATGTCGACGTTTTATTGAATCTCTATTATTTCAGAATATTTTAAGGAATGAAAATTCAGTCTATAAAGATTAATATAAAATTTGTAGGTAGAGAAAACAGTTATAAAAACATCGAAATTTACACTGACGTCAAAATAGACACTGTAAATAAATACTATATCAACAAGTATAATCTCTGACAAACTGTGAAAAAAAAATTAACTTTTAGAGACTCTATCGTCTGTTAGGAATGAGGTAATCAAATAAACCTACTCTTTCCTTATAGTTTTAAAGAAGGGAATTCAAATAACATCGACGAGGACACTAAGAATCAGAATAGTCCTTTAGTTAGTTTGGTATTTAAACCAAAATGTTTTTAACAAACTCCCTTCTTTTACTGGACTTCCTTTACTATTCGTTTTCGTACCGAATGTCTCACTTAAAGCGTAGATACTCCGGTAAGTAATTACGTCGTTCAATACTACTCGTGCATGATGTGTAGTCCTGACAAGAACGAAGAAACCTTGAAGGATGTACGGATCTCTCTGACTGTAATTATTTTGTAATTTGTGTAAATCCGTATTTAATTTGAAAAATTTAATTTGACATGAATTGTCAAACTCTCTAATTGATTGTGAGAGGTAAGTAAGATGATTTGCAAGACTGTTTACGAGTACGATTGATTATGACTAATGGGACGGTCCTACCAGAGAAAGAAAAGACAAGGACATTTAATACAGTATACGAAAGGTCCTGAGTCAACACAAACAAGGTTTTGGGTGACTACGGTCAACGTATCAAGTCAAGTCGACGAGTCAGCCCAGACTGAGAAACCCTGGGGTTCTTAGTGTCGTGCGGGCCGGAGGGACAGGTAGTAGTTGAGGGTCTCAAATGAGTTTGAGTACAGGTAACTCAGTCACTGCGGTAGATTGGTAGAGTAGGACCGTAGGGGATGAAGGGGACGGGAGTTAGAAGGGGTCTTAGTCCTAGAAAAGGTTGCTCAGTCGAGAAGCGTAGTCCACCGGTTTCATGACCTCAAAGTCGAAGTTGTAGTCAGGAAGGTTACTTGTGGGTCCTGACTAGAGGAAATCCTACCTGACGAACGTAGAGGAACGTCAGGTTCCCTGAGAGTTCTCAGAAGAGGTTGTGGTGTCAAGTTTTCGTAGTTAAGAAGACACGAGTCGAAAGAAAATCAGGTCGAGAGTGTAGGTATGTACTGATGACGTTTTTGGTATCGGAACTGATCTGTCTGGAAACAACCGTTTCATTACGGAGACGAAAAATTATACGACAGATCCAACCAGTATTGAAAGGAAGGTTCCTCATTCGCAGAAAAATAAAGTACCGACGTTAGTGGTAGACGTCACTAAAACCTCGGGGGGTTTTATTTCAGACTGTGACAAAGGTGACAAAGGGGTAGATAAAGGGTACTTCACTACCCTGGTCTACGGTACTAGAAGCAAAAGACTTACAACTCAAAATTCGGTTGAAAAAGTAAGAGGAGAAAGTGAAAGTAGTTCTCCGAGAAATCAAGAAGAAGTGAAAGACGGTATTTCCACCAAACTAGACGTATAGACTCCACTGACTATAAAGAGGACCGTTAGAACTAAGGTCGAACACGAAGTAGGTCGGGTCACAAAGAGTACTACATAAGACCTATCTTCAATTTACTCGTCACACTGTTATATGTCGGAACTGCCTGAGGAAAAGGATAAACCTTGGTCAGACAACAAGGTACAGGTCAAGATTGACCATGAAGGACTGGACGTATGTCCAAAGAGTTCTCCGTCCAGTCCACCAGACCATAAGGGCAGAGAAAGTCTTAAAAGGTGTCATATAGTAGTAGGTGTGTCAATTTCCGAAACCATATCAGTTATTTCGTCTTTATCTACAAAAAGACCTTGAAAGAACGAAAAAGGTACTAGGTCGCCTACAACAGTTAAACTAGAGACCAAGGAGACGGAAAAGATTTTGGTCGAACTTGTAGACCTTCAAGTACCAAGTGCATAAAGACTTGACACTGGTCATTGTGACTTCTTACTGTCCATTGTGACTTCTTCGACTTCAACTTGTCGAGATACTTCTGGATTTTTTAGAAAATCTTGATTATAGGTTTTTTCTATAGGAAAAGTAATATCCCCTGACCTTACGTTTTCATTCTTCATTTCTTTGTAGACCTTATTGTCCATTTAAACCGGAACCTCATGTCTTACTTCGTCCCTTTTCTTTTCCGACTATCCAAAAAATTCTCTTGTGTTACCAGTATCTTTTGTGGAAGAAGGTTGTTGTGTTCTCTTCTGAGATGTGTACCTGTAGTGGTCTACCAGTTGTGACTTCAGTCTGACTAATATAAGAAAAGTCGGTTTCTACCTCTTCGAGCTATGTCAGTCGTTTTCGTTCTGACCCTCGACTGACACAGAGTCTAGTACTTGAGAAATAACGGTTTAAGTCTGAATTTCTTTCACCCCTTTTGGTGATCTGGTAAGTCCATACTTGATTCAGTTTAGGGAATACTAAAATGTCACCTTCACTCTTTATCTAAATTCCCTGATCTAGACTATCTGTCTCACGGACTACTTGATACCTACCTCCAAGTACTGTAACATGTCCTCTTTCCCTAGTTCTGGTAGCGGTACCTTTTCTTTACTTTTGTTCGTCTTACAGACAGACTCCTCCGGATTGTTTATCGACACTTTTCTTCTCTTCACTTTTCGTTTCCTCATTTCCTTTCTGTATGGGTAAACTTAGGTCTCAAGGTTTCTTATCGTTCTTCTCTATTCTTTCGGAAGGAGTCGATAGTTACGTTTCTTTATCTCGTTTTGTTATCTTACCCTTTCTAATCTCTAAAGAAGTTCTTTGAATCTCTATGGTTCCCTTGTAAAGGACGTTTCTACCCGAGTTATTTCCTGTCTTTACCATACCTGGATTGTCTTCGTCTTCTATAATTCTTCTCCACCGTTCTTATGTGTCTTGATATGTTTTTTCTAGAAACACTGGGTCTATTAGTGCTACCACACTAGTGAGTGGATCTCGGTCTGTAGGACCTTACACTTCAGTTCACCCGGAATCCTTCATAGTGATGCTTGTTTCGATCACCTCCACTACCTTAAGGTCAACTCGATAAAGTTTAGGACTTTCTACTACGACTTTTTCACGACGTGAGTTATACAGTCGTTTAAACCCTTTGAGTCGTCACCGGTGTCCTGATCTTTTACAGTCAAAAGTAAGATAAGGGTTTTCCTTTAAGGTTTCTTACGGTCAACGTATTGAATAACATTAATTTATGGAAATCTATACATAGTATGTTTAGATACTTTGTACTCGTACTTTTCACACCAAAGGTACTCTTGATATCCTTACTATATCTGTATTCGTTATTCCTGTTTGATGACTCTTCCAATAATTTAACTCACAAGCAGTCCGTTGACAATTTCTGACCCCTCTTTTTGAATTTTATGTTTTCTAAATGTAAGGCTAAGGGACTGTGTACAGAAAACGTACACACGATTTGGTGAAGTCAGTACAAGTTGAGAAACACTGGGATACCTGACATCCGACGGTCCGAGGAGACAGGTACCCTAAAAGTCCGTTCTTACGATCGGACCCAAAGTCAAAGGAAGAGGTCACATAGAAGGACTGAGTCCCTAATTTTGACGTAGAGCATGTAGAGTAACCTGAACTGTCCGTCCAAGAAATGGTGATGCCGGTGAACCCTTCGGGAGTGTATAGAAAATCAAGAGAATTTTCTTTTTTTTTCTTCCTTCGACTTTCTACATCTATAACGTAAAACACACAACAACTATGTTTTTTATACTACCTACTGAAGTCAGTTATTTGGATTTGAGTTTGTCTTTTCACTTTACACTTTCACTTAAGCGAGTCATCACAGGTTAAGAAACTCTGGGGTACCTGACATCTGATGGTCCGAAGAGGCAGGTACCCTAAAAGGTCCCTTCTTAAAACCTCACCCAACGGTAAAGGAAGAGGTCCTCTAGAAGGGCTGGGTCCCTAACTTGGGTCGAGAGAACGTAACATCCGTCTGTGAAATGGCAGACTCGGTGGTTCCTTCAGGTTTGAGTTTGTCTTCTGGACGAGGATGTAGTATTCTAACCCCCTTTCTCTACATGTAAATGTAAAATTAAATTTCATCTTATAAATTTATAAAGGGAGGTTAAGTGCCGAAATTCTCTGAACTAATTGGTTAATGGTCAGGACCTGTCAAGTCTGTTTTCTCGAAGGAGACTCATATTTCACATACAGTACATACGGGGGCTTCAAATTGACCTATACAAAAGAGAAACCGTCAAGGTAGGTTTCTTATTAGGTCGAAAGCCACTGACCCCCTTTTGATGAACTTCTAAATATTCGTCACTTATCGTTTGATTAATATTCTTGATGTATTCTAAATGTCGTGTGTGTTTTTTTGAAAACGTTAAAAAGAATTTCACAAACGGTATGAATGACAATTAAAAAATAGTGGAAAGTCTTGAATTACACTACGTCCTTTCTCAAATATTTTGAAATACTCATGGACTTTTCAAATAAAGATTATAGAAGATCCTAGTTTGTCCCTAGGATTGAGACAATGAGAGAAATTCCTAAGGTAGGAACTTTCATGACAATAGAGATTATTACAATTAAAAAGTTTATTTCTTTACTACCTACCTACACACACGAGTCAGTACAGGTTAAGAAACGTTGGGATTCCTCACATCGGATGGTCTAAGGAGACAGGTACCCTAAGAGGTCCGTTCTTATGACCTCACCAAACGTACAGGAGAGGGTCCCCTAGAAAGACTGAGTCCCTAGTTTGACGGTAGAGAATACAGAGGACGTAACCGACCACCAAAGAAATGGTGATGATGGTGGACCCTTCGGATTTTATTTATTTACCTTTGTACGTTAAACACTGAAAATAATTATTGACAATTTTATAAGATCTTTATATGTATAATACGGTTCATTTAGATTATTAGTGAATTTCAACACTATGGACGATATTTCCTTTTACGTTACACTTTTTAAAAGGGAATCGTCTTCTCGGGTGTACCCCTAGTCCTACAGGTACCTTCCGAAGGAACTTCTCCATCGTAATTTAATGTCGAGTCCACTTTCCTTATCGTACACGATTCCAGGACTCCTCGTGCTTTGACTGAGACATTTCTTTGTTATTAGAGATACCCAAAGGGTCCATTAAGTTTGTCATTTCTTAGACAAACGTTACTACCTCTGGATCCAAGTTACGGACTCAACCCTTCTAGGGGACCTTCTCCCGTACCATTGGGTAAGGTCATAAGAACGGACCTCTTAGGGTACCTACCTCCTCGGACGGTCCGATGTCGGGTACCCCAACGTTTCTCAACCTGTGTTGACTCGTTCATTGTGTGTGTGTCAGACACACCTAGGTTCAACTGCCCTTGTCCTCTGGTGACTCTCCGTTTTTGTTACTCTACCTTCTCTTCCTTCTACTCACAAATATTTTCTGACTCTGTCTCTATCGACTCTCTCCCACTCCTTCGTTCTAGAAGAGGAATCAAGGATATTGTACATCGGTCCAAGGGAAAGTTGATGTACTCATAGGTCTATCAATGTGCCATCCTTTTTTTTTTTTTGAACTCCAGTCTACTTAATGAATAAGACAGTTTTTATTTTTTAAGTCAAGTCAGGATAAACGGCCTCACCCCGAAGGGACCACCGAGTTTACCTGTTCTTAGACGGACGTTACGTCTTCTGGACCCAAGTTAGGGACCCAGTCCTTCTAGGGGACCTCCTCCCCAACTGATGGGCGAGGTTATAAGAACGCCCTCTTAAGGTACCTGTCTCTTCGGACCACCTGAACTCAGGTACCCCACCGTTTCTCAGTCTGTGTCAACTCTCTGATTGTGAAAAGTGAAAGTGAGAACCTGTTGGACTCAATATATGGTTCGTGTTGAGAAGACGTTAGTCTAATAAAGACGTCGATGGGGTGACATTAGGTTGAGAGGGTGAACTGTGTATGTGTTTATTTTAGTAAGAAAAGTCGATGTAGTTTTGGTAAAGGCAAGATGTGTCGAGGACGAAAGTGATTTTGTCAGGAGGTGCAGTGACAAGGGGAGGGGGCGAGTCGAGGGATGGGGGTGGTGAAGGACCGGGAGGATGGTAAGGTGGCTTTTTTTTTTTTAATGGGTCCGGAGGTCGGTCCTTTTCAACAATTTGGGACAGGAGACGTTGAAGTGTCGTGTAAACGAAATTATGGTTTTCTCCTAAGTAGAACCGGTTACTCTTTGTTTACTTATACGTCACTAAGCGGTGAACGACATTTCGTGACGGTTGTTAAGGGTGACGACACAAGAGAACAAAAAATGTTAGTTAATTTTTCCAAGTCAAGTAATCCCCGTACAAAGAAAGGGGGAGGGCTTTTACCTTTCTGCTTTGCTCGTCGGGAGTCTTCACCCGTGTTTGAGAAGACTCTTTATGGGTCGTTTGTCTCGAAGAATGTCATTGTGAACTAAAATTACCAGGAAATTACGTCTTAACTGTTACCTTTGGGGGTGACTTCGGGAGTGTCGTCGGAGTTAGTGGGATTTATTTTTACTGACGCAACAGTTTCTATCCAGTAGTGGTTCTATAGTTGGAGTTTCAGATTGGGTCGCCTATCTCTCCCCCTTTTCTTTGGGGGAGGGACACGAAGGCCGTATTTAGGAGGGAAGTAAGGACGTGGGAGATTAGGTCGGGGGGGTAAAGGAATAAATCTACTCGTAGGGAATACGTCAATCCCTTAATGAGGAGACGTCTCAGAGATATCCATAGTCGAAAGACTCTTAACCTAACAAGAAGGGTCTTTGGTTTCCCTCGGAGCGATCAAACTTACGAGTGAACACCCACTCGGTTCCCCAACCCCCTCCGTCCAGAGCTGATTGGTCGTCCTGTATCGAGTGTCTTCACGAAGTGTAGGTGAGTCGTGGTCGTCGTCTAACTTCCATTACAAAAGTCTCCAAAAGTTCGACGACCCTTTAACACCCAAACTCTTTCCAAGAAATTCGGAAAACTTTAAGTTTAAAGTAAAGTCGTTTCTACAACTTTACCCTTCCTCTCCTTACCTGTTTCCGGACTCTCAAGTGGGTAAGTAGTGTCGGGGACAATCGAGGGGGACGGGTACAGTTCCGTACAGGCTACCTGTCAACCCAACGTGACGATTTCGGGGTGGCTCCCCACCCACCCCCCTCTTCAGTGTCCCTGACCCTCTCGACTGTAATCCTTGTCGGCCTGACTCTCTGACGTCAGCACTCCGACCCCCCACCCATGGTCCGACGAGCCATCTCTCTCGGTTCTTGTTTAAGCCCATTACAATTGTGACAAAAGAATTCGTTCCCTTCACATTCCTCGTCGTCGTCATACCCTTAGTGTGTCTGGTTTCAGATCCGAGAGACGTCCGAATGGAGGACCCCGTATTGTATTGACAAGTACGAACTTCTGTGACGCCTCCTTATCGACCGAAGGTCAATCACGATCCCTTATTATTCCATCGTCCACCCTGGTCCGTCCTGTGACTCTTTCAGTGTTCCATCCTTACAGGAAGTTCGAGTTTACTTGTCCTCCATTTTTCAGTTCAACGAATTCCTGAAACAGGAAATCTGCTTCACCAGCTACCCCTTCATACAATAATACAAATTATTGTCATACAATAATTTCTGTACGTGTGACTACCCCGACGGTACCCGTAGGGGTCTACCAGGTCACCACTCCTGAGTCGCGAAAGTGACTGTCCCCTGTGTCGAAGTTAGCGACCAGTCCCCTTGATTCTAGGGTGTTCGGTGTGTTGTACCCCGTCCCCTTTTTGTATGTGGGACTTTAGTGTCTCGGGTTCCGAGCGTAAGAAGGGGACGGTAGACGTTAAGTCATCCTGGGAGTCACTTAATGAGGAGACAATTTACCCTGTTCACCGTCGTAGATCCAGTAGTCCTATGGACACAATTTATTCTACTGGGTACGTTTCGTGATTTGAGTAGTATTTGTGAAGTTAAAAAACAGACAATTCCCGTTGGACTACGGTGGTGGTTATGAAAGGTTTGTGTGTCCAAAGGTATCAGAGGATAGGAGTGTTCACACCGTACAAAACTTATATCGAAACTCCCAAGGGTACATGGACGTCACTAATGTTTCTAAGGAACAAGGGACGACAGTAATTAAAAAGGTAAATTAAATAGTAAAAGGTTTAGGAAGAGTCCGATCGACAGTGAACTATAATCTACGACTGACTCCCCTTTCTCCGACGAGGTCTACTTACTCAAAATGGAACCCTATTCGTCATTCCGGTAGATATTACTGACTACCTAGCAGACCCAAACTCAGACCAGTTTATGTGTCTCAAGGTTCTATTCCACCTTTATGTGGTCTTGTCAGAATAGGACAGAGACTAATTCGTCGTACTTCCCCTTCCTTAACTACCTCTTTATACTACAGAAAATAATCTTCTCCTTCTTCTTTACTCTTGTGGTAGGGATTACAAGTTCTTGTACCGTTAAAAGAAGGTCTTTCTCATACCGATACCTCGGATTCCCTGTGTTGTCACATGGTCCGTCGTGACGAAAGAGGGTGTAGGTTTTAATGATTTTCTTTTTTCAGTGTGAGAAATTATGGTCGGATTCTCTTCACTGTTAATGTTTTGACTTCATAAAACATTGACGCATTAATAAATTGTGTATGGAGGTTTATTGAGTTCAACAAATACTTCTCCGATTTTTTTGTGGTTTCTCTTCTAAAATGAGTTTACTTTGGTCTCCCGAATCGACGATTAAAAATTGAGTGAAGAGACTACACCGAACCGTCAGGGATCTTATTTAGTTACGATCTACTGTAGTACCTGGCATGCCGTTGGAAATAGTTTTAGAATTGGGAAATGGTACGAACCTAAAGGGTAAGGTACGTGTCTCATAGATTTAGAGGAAAGTTATCGGTAGAACCTTTACCGGTGGGTGGGAGACTAACAGTGTTTGATACATAAGACTTTTAGGTCAATCTTTTCTTTCGTCTCTTCTTTCCTTTCTCTGGATGACAGGTCAAAAATTAGCTCTCGTAGATAGGTTAGTCACTGAGACCTATAGAACCAAAAGGAGACACCTCGTCATCCATCCCCACCCCATTGTCTGGATCTGATATCCCTGTACAGAGGTGTACGTTCATCCTCCTACTCTCCATGTGTAGTGTAAGTAGGGGAAGTGGATCTGCACGCACTAGACTACACGAGGGGAGAGGGAGGGTCGGAGAGTCGGGACCCGATGTCATCTCCTTGAAGACACACCAATGAGTAGATGGTGGGTGAGAGGAGAGGTCAAGTGTGTACGGAAAGGAAGACGAATCTCGTTAGACAAAGAAGAGTAGTGGACTCATTCAGGACGACTAAAAAGTCTAGAGTCGAATCTGTAGTGAAGGAGGTCTTTGGAAGGGACAGGGAGGTCGATTCACAGTAATGTGTGGGAAGTATTCACTACGAGACCGTTTTATACATGGGGGATAGAATCGTAGATAGTATTCAGATCATTCTGAAAACCGACGTTCTATACTTTCAGTTGAATTTCCATATATCCGTTATATGTCTAACACAGTAAAATATATTAGATTTCCTTCCTAAAAAATTTTCAGTATTGATAGGAACTAAAATGACTCTCTGGTACCTCCCCCACCCTCTTCCCCAAAGGTCCATTTCTGTCCTAACCTTACTCTAGAATCCTTTCCTGATCTTGGTCTTTAACGATCAACTATCTTAAGGAAGAGGGAGTGTAAAAAACGATGACAGACATATAGATAAAGGAAGGACAACCAAAGACGTTTGGTTGAAAGAGACGAGAGATCGGTGTCCCTTCTTATATTCTCCAGTACCGAAATCGGTTGTGCGTCTTTTGACTTACAGGGACTTACTGTTAGGGTTTAAAGAAGGTATTAGGAAAATTGAGATAAATTCAATCCGTAGATTGTCTTCCAGGTAATATCTCTGTTCTCGTTCCCGAAATACCCTATCTGATAATGGGAGGGGGTTTTATATATCATGGTATAATAAACGTTAACGGATGAAAGAACAGATATGGGAACTAATAATCATTCGAAACGTGTTCATTCAGTTAGATGGGACAGACAGTATAAGTGTTAACATAACATTACTTTAACACGGTTCGTGTAATTTCTACGAGTCAAACACTATTTTTTCTTTCTTTCTCTCTGGACATATTAAGAGAGGTATAGTTACCAAAAGAAGAAGATAGAGGGTTTAGGTAAAACTGGGGATCCGAGTACATGTTTGTCATCCAGTTGGTAATGGTGTGTTAAACCTACCACTAGAGGATTTAAGGAACATATACAATCGGAGTTATTTGAGAAGGATAAAGGAGGTATTTGTGAGGGTCCCTGAAATGTGAAATATAGAGGTTTGGACCTTATTATTAAATTTTTTTATGTTTCATAAATATAGAATAATATAACGTGTGTATCATTATCCGTATAAAGTAGGAAAAACAGACTAGAATATTGTGATATAAAAGGGATCAATTTCGATCCTTTATATCCTTTTAGAACAAGTTCTAATGTCGATTTTATTAGAATCAGGTAGATTTAGGTTTTGAATTATAGAAAGATGAAAGATTAGAAAAACGAGTACGTCAGATGATCCTACTATAGAAGAGTTTAGGTCAATGGCAACCATTTATATAAAGACACAAGGGACTTAGATCGTATAAAATGTAAAGAATATTCGTATAATTCATATAAGTTATTTATAAACAACTCCTTACTTCTTAGTTACTTACGAATCCACCAGAGATAATCCTATTTTCTATGTAATTGGTATTCACTTCAAAAAGATTTCAGATTGTTCAGACACAAGAAACATACGATTGTTTTAATTGAGTCTACCTCTGTTAATGTAATCATCAAGATGTTTCGACTGAATCGGCCTCCTGATCGAACATAGTCTATTTTAGAGATTCTTTTTTTGTATTTTTGACGTATGTTATATTTTGTTTCGTTTTATTTTGTCGTCAATTCTGAAGTCTTCTTTTGGTTGAAAAGATTCCGAATTCTCGTGTCTATAGTTTCTTTTCTCTTAGAGTCTCTTTCCTCTGATTGTGTAATGTTTTTGAAGAGGTTTTTCAGTGAACAATTGAAAAATTCTTTTCGGTTCGATAGGGTGTTTCGATCCCTCTTTTTTGTTTTTTTTGCCGTAAGCCCCGGACGGTTCCTCTTACCCGAGACCAATTGTAAGAACCAAAAGTCAATTCTAAGGAATTATCGTTGTAGGATCCTTAATCTCTTTTGACTTTTATCTTTTAAGAAGTGTTTTAAACTTAGAGTCGGAACTTCATAGAGTTATGGATTAACATAGTTCCACTAGATACGTATACGACTGAAAGATATTCTTTATTTTATTTACGAAAGACCTCCGTATCCGTATATATGTATGTACCTTTTCAATATTAATTAGAGTTTTTCACTCCCTTCTCGTCTTTAGTTAACTTATCTGTCGTTTATATGTTGTCTTTTTTTATTTCTTTTAAATAAAGTTTTATAATTATTTTTATTATTTAGTGGTCTTTATATATAGTTCTTTTTTTTTCTTTTTCTTCCGTGTTTATTACAGTCTTATCATTTTCTTTGTAGTAATATCTAGCATACCTTTAAAATTTTTTTTGTCATTCTCCTATAAATACGGGTGTTTACACTTCAGAATTTATTTCACACTTATAAAAACTGTTAAAAATGGATTATTTTGACTGTGTGTGTTTTTGATTTTTAGATCTGTCGGATGAAATCAATTCATTTAACTAAACTATTAACGTTTTAAGTGGATATTTATTTTGGTCTCTAGAACTACCGAAGTAATCATTTTAAGGAGTTTATAAATTTCTCCTTACTACAGTTATAATTTATTTCAGAAGATCTTTATCTTCTTATAAAAAAATTAGAAAGTGTTGAAAAGATCTTCCATTCAATTAGAACCACGGTTTTGAACTTTTCCTGTAATGGTCTCTCTTTTTAATATCCGTTTAAAGAGAACACTTAAAACTATACCATTAAATTTTATTTAATGGTATTTAATCGGTTAACATGAGTCATTTTTATTTTAGTTCTATTGTGTAATAATGGTTCACTCTAAACAATGTCCTACAAAAATTTCCTACTCAATTTTAAATTTTTATTTAGTTTCATTAAGTGGTATAACCCGAAGGGTCCACCGAGTCACCGTTTCTTAGACGGACGGTTCGACCTCTACACTCAAGCAAGGGACCTAGCCCTTCTAGGGGACCTCTTCCTTTACCGTTGGGTGAGGTCATAAGAACGGAGTTTTTAAGGTACCTGTCTTCTCGGATCGTCCGATGTCAGGTACCCCAACGTTTCTCAGTCTGTACTGACTCACTGATTTGGTGGTATTAGTAAGGAACGAACCGTAGTTATTTGTATATAATTTTACACAAGTTGTAGTATTTTGTCTCTTAGAGTCACTGTTTTTTTTTTTCTTTTCTTTTTAATTTTGACTGTTATGGTTCACACCCTTTCAAAGGACTCGTGAATCTTAAAAATATAGGATGACTACTGTTGCATCTGATCATGTTGGTAGATCAATTTGAGACTGTTCTAGATGATTTTAATTTGGATATGTACTGAACACCAATCGTTCAAGTGTGCCTAAGATGACTAAACTTATATTTACATGTGGTTTTATGTTCACGTTCTTATAAATGTTATCGTAATAAGTATCACGAAGTTCTGACCTTTATTGGTTTTGTAAATAGTTGTCATCTTACCTATTTATTTAAAACCATATTATTAACATATTACACAGTGAAGTATAGGAGACCCTTTGTTTGTCTCAACCCTCACGAGCTATAAATAATTCTGATGTCATTACGGGTACTGTATCTTCTTCGTCTTCATCCGTCCCATATAAACCGTCCGTTACGTCCGAATTGTAAACACCTTCATTCCCTCTTTATTCTTTCAAATCCTTCCCTCCTCGAAGTCTGATTCCACATAGAGACTCCTTCAGAATCGGTCAAGTTACCCTTCAAGAGTCCGTTTATTACAGATACCTCGTCAGGGTGTTACTTGTCTTCAGGAGGTCGGATTAAGGTCCGGGGAGGATGATACGAGTCAGTGACCAATCTATGACGGGTACCCATCGTACAGGATCCAAACTTACGACGTCGGTCAGGGTTTCCGTGACACCGACCTCAACAACAACAACAAGTCAGTGAGTTGACACCGGTTGAGAAACTCTGGGGTACCTGACCTCGTACGGTCTGAAGGGACAGGAAGTGAGAGAGGGACTGAGACGAGTTTAAATATAGGTAACTCAGTCACTACGGTAGGTTGGTAGGAGACAGTAGGGGAAGAGGAGGACGGAAGTCAGAACGAGTCGTAATCCCAAAAAAGGGTACTCAGTCGAGAAACATAGTCCACCGGTTTCATAACCTCGAAGTCGAAATCGTAGTCAGAAAGGTTACATATAAGTCCCAACTAAAGAAAATCTTAACTGACCAACCTAGAGGACCTTCAGGTTCCCTGAGAGTTCTCAGAAGAGGTCGTGGTACTAAACTTTCGTAATTAAGAAGTCCCGAATCGGAAGAAATACTAGGTTGAGAGTGTAGGTATGTACTGATGACTTTTTCGGTATCGAAACTGATATACCTGGAAACGGTCGTTTCATTACAGAGACTAAAAATTATACGATAGATCCAAACAGTTTCGTAAGAGGTTACTTCACTTTCACTTTCACAATCAGTGAGTCAACATAGACCGAGAAACGCTGGGGTACCTAACAGGTACCGTAAGAGGTCCGTTCTTGTGACCTCACCCAACGGTGAGGGAAAAGGTCCCTTAGAAGGGCTGGGTCCCTAACTCAGGTTCAGAGGACGTAACGTCCGTCTAAGAAAATGGTGGACTCAATGATCCTTTCGGGATGTAGAAAATCAAAGTATCGAAGTCAGTGACAGGTGTCACTAAAACCTCGGGTTCTTTTATTTCAGACAGTTACAAAGGTAAAAAAGGGGTAGATAAACGGTACTTCACTGCCCTGGTCTACGATATTAGAATCATTGACCTCCAGTAACCGGTTGACGTGAAGAGTTCGGACACCAGTGTGGAGGCACCGAAGATATATTGTTTTGTGACATTTTGGTTGTGTTTATATGTTTGATGATACTTTATGTTGTTGGACCTTTCAACAAAAATACAAACATTCTTGTTTGTATTATAACTCGATTTCTTCGGTCAGGGGGCTTCGTGAATAACCTACTAAAGTATATCAGTCTTGAGTCTTTGTCAGTTTTGATTAAATACCACCAAAAACAGCAACTCAATGATTCAGTACGGGTTGAGGAAACGTTAGGGTCCCTGATATCGGACGGTCCGAAGAGACGGTTACCTTAAGAGATCCGTTTTTATTACCTCACCCAACAGAACAGGAAGAGGTACCCTAGAAGGACTGGGTCCCTAACTTAGACGTAGAGGACGTAACGTCCACCTAAGAAATGGTGACTCGGTGGTTCCTTTGGGTTAAATACCACCATCTCCAGTCTTATAACTAATGGAAACTGGTCTCGTTTACTTATTGACCCTGACAACATCGGATATGTATTGTTAGACCCACTACCAATGTGAACACAATTGAAACATTTTTAAGTAACTAGATGTGTTTTACTAAACACGGGGAAAGACATACATAAATACAGTGTGAAGTCATTTTTGTCGAGTGAAACTTTTTTCACCGTACCCTCCTGTTTCCATAATTCTCTTTATTTACACTATATATTTAGCTCCCTTGTTTTCGGGCTCTCTTATTACCTCGACATTTTACATTACTTTATATTTCTCTTATTTTATATAAATAAAACTATATTTTCTGAGTTCATTAAAACGGTTTTATAAGATATTAATAATTTGAGGATAATAATTACCCTTTGTTCACTGTAGAACGACGTAATAAATAAAAGTATTTGTCGAAAACTATCCATTTATCCATGACATAAAAATAAGACTTTTCCTAACACGTCTGGTCATAATCGAATTGTGTCGTGAAGAGTTGGAAAAAGTCCGACTGTGTTCACTTTCGAATCTATTTGATGGTAACACCATAAGGGAAATTAACTCGAACGTATCAAGAAACGTATTATTAGCTAATGAGAAATGAGTCTAAAGTAGAAATATTTCACGAAGGGGTGTGAGTTACACGTTAAAGAAAAAAGGGAACCGATTTGGTACACATCATTACCAGGGTTTTACTGTTGTCTTACCCCTCTCTTAACCCTTTTATATACCTGATGTACTAACGTTCATATCCTCCGTAAAATCTTGAGTGTCCTTCATAGATCTGAGTACATTTGATCCTTTATTAGTTGCGTCTTTGTAATCTTGGATAGTACACGATCCAAACTCCACGAAAGAACGAAGACGTATAGAGGTATTCGATCTATACTTAATCGTGTTTATCTTGGTCACACGTCCTTACCTTATTCATGTCCTGACGTCTACGTCGACTTGACTCAAAACAAGTATGGAGACACAATCTAAAGATACGATACTTCCTTTACTAATTTGAATTACCGGACGGTCCAGGATACGACATTTGATTCCTCCAGTTTGATATACTAGAGATTCGATACAAGGCCGTTAAAACGTAGGACCTAAAACTAGAATGGAAACAATCAACAACAACAAGTCAACGATTCAAAATAGGTTAAGAAACGTTGGGGAACCTGACGTCGTACGGTCGGAAGGGATAGGAAGTGATAGAGGGTCTTAAACGAGTTTAAGCACAGGTAACTCAGTCGTTACGATAGATTAGTAGAGTAAGAGACGACGAGGGAAGAGGAAAACGGAAGTGAGAAAGAATCGTACTTAGAAAAGGTTACTCAGTCGAGAAACGTCGTCCACCGGTTTCATAACCCCGAAGCCGAAGTCGTAGTCAGGAAGGTTACTTATAAGTCCCAATTAAAGGAAACCATAGTTGACCAAACTAGAGGAACGTCAGTTTTTCTGAGAGTTCTCAGAAGAGGTCGTAGTGTAAAGTTTTACTAGTCAAGAAGTTGTAAGTCGGAAGAAATACCAGGTCGAGAGTGTAGGTATGAACTGAAGACCTATTTGGTACTGAATCTGATATGACTTGAAACACCCGTTTCACTACAGAGACGAAACATTATGTGACAGATCCAAACAGTATCTAAAGGAAGGTTCCTCGTTCACAGAATTAAATTACCGACATCAGTGGCAGGTTTCACTAAACCCTCGGGTTCTTTCATTTTAGAGAGTGACGAAAGTGAAAAAGGAGAAGATAATTATAAACGGGACTTCACTACTGTGGTCTGCGGTACTAGATTTAAAAGACTTACAACTCAAAATTCCGGACGAAAAAGTGAAAGGAGAAAGTGGGAGTAGTTCTCCAAGAAATCAAAGGAGAAGAGTAAGACAGTAATCTCACCATAGTAGACGTATAGACTCCAGAGTGGATTAAATAGAAGGAAAAGAAAAATCGTTCCATCAACACCGTCTATGAGATTAACCAGAAGGGAAAGAAGGAAGAGGTGATTTTATGGTAAAACAAGTACATAGAGGGGGAAGGGTCTTCCTCAGTTCTCTTTCACTTGGATAGGTTCGAAATCGATAGTATGAATTAATCAAATTTGGTACCACTATTATCGGAAGGAGACAAGTCCCAAACGAAATCTGTACCCGTGTACCGTCTTACGATCAGTTACTCTGACTCTCAATAGACAACTCTCCATGTATCGATTGGTGTCGGAAAAGAGAAGACCCGAAAAGAGTAGACTTACACTACAGACCTCGACACCGTCGGTAGGACGTGGTGACTCCCTTCGGTCGGACTCCACTCCCTGTTCGACTGTGTCACGTCTTCCACCTCTCCGCGACCGAGGGACCCAAGAACGATTATAGGGACTCGATTTCTAACGTAACGTAGAACTAAGACGGGATGGAGACCCGAGGAATAAGATCCTCTAACATATAAATGAATAACAGTTTCTGTCAAAGTAATATAAAAAAGAATGAACGAGGGATTAACTATGTCACCCATTATTATAAATAATATGTCTTCCCAACATTCCAACTTCCTGGAACGTTTACTGAATAATATAAATATAATTATTTACATAATACATCTTATCATATATTATACGTGGTACATACGAGATCTATTATATACGTTGTATACTATATGACATATGTGATGTATATTATACACGATACATGGTATATATACGCACACACCTACGTACAAGTCAGTAAGCTTCTTAGCTCAAGATGAGAAACGTTGGGGTACCTGATATCGGGTGGGCCGAAGAGACAGGTACCTTAAGATGTTCGTTATGATCTTACCCATCGGTAAGGGAAGTCTCCTAGAAGGGTTGGGTCCCTGACTTGGTCCCAGGACACAGAGGACGTAACCGTCCACCTAAGAAATAGTGATTCGGTGGACCCTTCGGGATACATCGTATACATTATACATGAAATATTACTATATATATGATACATCTACTATGTAATATATTTTAGTAATTTAAATATCATAAATCATGTGTATCATACTTATCGTTCCTCTTTATTCTTTCGGAAGAATTCACTTGTTACGTTTCTTTATCTCCTTTTGTTATCTTACCCTTTCTGATCTCTAGAGAAGTTCTTTTGACCTCGATCTTTCCCATGTAAAGTACGTTTCTATCCGTGTTATTTCATTTTTTTTTTCTTTACTGTTTCTGGATTGTCTTCGTCTTCTCTAATTCTTCTCCACCGTTCTTACGTGTCTTTTTTTTTTTTTTAAAAAATTTCTAGAATTACTGGGTCCATTGGTGATACCACAAGAGTGAGTGGATCTCGGTCTGTAGGATCTCACACTTGTTTTGATCTCCTCCACTACCTTAAGGTCAACTCGATAAAGTTTAAGATTTTCTACTATGACACTTCCACGACGTGAGTTATACGGTCGTTTAAACCTTTTGAGTCGTCACCGGTGTCCTGACCTTTTCGAGCCAAAAGTAAGGTTACGGTTTTTTTCCGTTACGGTTTCTTACGAGTTTGATGACGTGTTGACGTGGGTAGAGGGACGTAACCGTCCACCTAAGAAATGGTCACTCGGTGGTGTCTTCGGGAATGACAACCCGTTTTCGTAGATTGTGTTTTGGATGAAATATTATCTGACAACTTATAGAGTACATTGACTAACTTACGAGATGGTTTTCACTTTTTCTGTCTTACAAACATACCCATGTCTTACCCAAATTCACGAAACTAAGAAATAGGACCCTAGTGCACCGACTAGTCTTCGAAGTCGAGTGCTAACAACGGGTCATAGTGATCTTTCAGAACATGTCTTGTAACGATCAGGATCTTTCCTCGTTTAAGTTTTAAATCGTATAGTAAAGACGATTTGCTTATAGTGAAAGCGTAGTAACGTTTCTACCATCCAGTTTGGTAACATCCAACCTCTGAGACAACAGAAGGGGACTTGGTGTGTGACCTTGGACTTCTCTTCGACTTCTCTACGAACTGTAGACCGTTTGATATGAAGTAATACACTCTTCGAGAACATAAGTACGACTCTCCTACTAACGTGTCCGATAAACTGACCATAGAATAGACTTGAAGGTAGTGAGGAGAGAGAACCGTAACAGACATAGACAACAGTCCTTGTCCTGTTGTGTCTCTCGGAGTGTCGTAGTTCAAAGAAAAGTTCCAGAAACCCATATTTTACCTATCCTCGTAAAGGAACCCCACACTTACCATAATTGGTATTCTCACCTACAAATCTGAATGTCTAACATGACCCGGTCGTGACTCGTGACCTAGGGTTACCCTCTCCTCGGATACACGTACGAGTAAAGCACACGTAAACACCATGAACAACGGGAAATTATACGTCCCTGGAGAAGAACAGACACAGAGTCTCATCCGGACAGAAGACCCCACCTGTTACAAAAGTACGTTTCTACCCGAACTATTTCCAGTTTTTACCAGACCTGGATTGTCTTCGTCTTCTATAATTCTTCTCCATCGTTCTTATGTGTCTTCTTGACTTGTTTTACTAGAAGTACTGGGTCTATTAGTACTACCACACTAGTCAGTGGATCTTGGTCTGTAAGACCTTACACTTCAGTTCACCCGGAATCCTTCGTAGTGATGCTTGTTTCGATCACCTCCACTACCTTAAGGTCAACTCGAGAAAGTTTAAGATTTTCTACTACGACACTTTTACGACGTGAGTTATACGGTCGTTTAAACCTTTTGAGTTGTCACCGGTGTCCTGACCTTTTCAGGCAAAAGTAAGGTTAGGGTTTCTTTCCGTTACGGTTTCTTACGAGTTTGATGACGTGTTAACGTGAGTAGAGTGTACGATCGTTTCATTACGAGTTTTAAGAGGTTCGGTCCGAAGTTGTCATGTACTTGGCACTTGAAAGTCTACAAGTTCGACCTAAATCTTTTCCGTCTCCTTGGTCTCTAGTTTAACGGTTGCAGGTAACCTAGTAGTTTTTTCGTTCTCTCAAGGTATCAATAACTGATACCGTTTCGGAAACTGACACACCTCGTGTTGTTTGACACCTTTTAAGAATTTTTCTACCCTTATGGTCTGGTGGACTGGACGAAGAACTCTTTAGACATACGTCCAGTTCTTCGTTCTCAATCTTGACCTGTACCTTGTTGTCTGACCAAGGTTTATCCTTGGAGTTCCGACATATAACAGTGGGACGAATAAATTGAATATACGTCTCATGTTGTACGATTTACGGTCCGACCTACTTCGTGTTCGACCTTAGTGTTAATGTCCCTCTTTATAGTCATCGGAGTATATACGTCTACTATGATGGGACTACCTTCTTTTGTTTCTCCTTGATTTCTCGGAGAACTACTTTCACTTTCTCCTCTCACTTTTTCAACCGAATTTTGAGTTGTCTTTTGTTTCTAATACCGAAGACCAGGGTGAAGTACCGTTTATCTACCCCTTTATCACCTTTGTCACCGTCTGAAATATAAAACCCCGAGGTTTTAGTGACGTCTACCACTGACGTCAGTACTTTAAATTTTTGTGAACGAGGAACCTTCTTTACAATATTGGTTGGATCTGTCGTATAATTTTTCGTCTCTGTAATGAAACGGTTGTTTCCAGACAGATCAGTTTCGAGACCAAAAAGGCCATCATTACCTACCTACACTCTCAACCTGATATTTCTTTCGACTCGTGGTTTCTTAACTACGAAAACTTGACACCACAACCTTTTCTGAGAACTCTCAGGGAACCTAACGTTCCTCTAGGTTGGTCAGGTGGGATTTCCTTTAGGTAGGACTTACAAGTAACCTTCCTGACCTACGACTTCAACTTTGAGGTCATGAAACCGGTGGACTACACTTCTTGACTGACTAACCTTTTCTGGGACTTGTACCCTTTCTAACTTCCACCTTCTTCCCTTACTGTCTCCTACTTTACCAACCTACCGTAGTGACTGAGTTACCTGTACTCAAACCCATTTGAGGCCCCCAATCGCTATCTGTCCCTCCGAACCACACGATGTGAGGTTCTCCACCGTTTCTCAGTCTGTGTTGATTCGTTGACTTAACTTGACTTGACTTGACTTACAAAAGTGAATCAACTTAGTGGTGGAAATACTAAAGGTGACAACGAGACATGGTGAACAAGACAATGGGTAATATAATCAAAAGATAACGACTCCTTGGATAATAGTGTTTGAATCCCCGGAGTCGATTCGACTTAAGAGACGAGTCTCAGAGTGTCCTGACTTCAGTCCCACAGTATCCACAGAAACAGAGTAATTTCCAACCACTTGAGGAGGTTCGAACAAGTCCAGTAACCTCCTTAAGTGAAAAACACTAATATCTTGACTCCAGGGGTGAAAGAATAACCGACAATTGACTATACGTAAGAGTCGAAGATCTCCGACAACGGTGGAGGACGATGTACCGGGAGAAGTGCTGTAGTATCAAAGGAAGAAATTCCGGTTGTCCTCTGAGGAGGATTAGATGATACTGTGACGTCTGTATTTATTGTATTACATCAGAACTCTCACTGATAGGGTAGTACGAGTTCCCTTCTCCTATATATTTCTCGTATAAGAGGTCCTCCACCCTGAGAATCTCCAGTGGACTCTTGAGACGGTTGGTGTAAACAAATCGTAAAAAAAGAAATTTAGTTGAGTGAAAAATTTGAACTTGTCTAAACATTCTTAGATGTGGTATATGAAAAACCGAAATGTGGTACATATCGAATATTGTATATCTAAAACCCAAAGGAACCACCGAGTCGACCATTTCTTATACGGACATTACGCCCTCTGGCCCAAACTAGGGACCTAACCCTTCTAAGGGACCTCTTCCCTTACCGATGGGTGAGATCATAAGACTGAACCTGTTAAAGTACCTGACATATCAGGTACCCTAGTGTTTCTCAACCTGTGATGACTCGCTGAAAGTGTATGGTATATAAATTACACGACCCAAACACACGTACAAATATATACAGAAATATAACCCCGAAGGGACCACCGAGTCTACCATTTCTCAGACGGAGGTCACTTCCTCTGGGCCCAAACTGGGGACCTCTCCCTTCTAAGGGACCTCTTCCTTTACCGTTGGGTAAGGTCATAAAAACGGACCTTTTAGGGTACCTACCTCCTGGGACCCCAGCGTCTCAGCGTGTACTGACTCGTTGATTGTATGTATCTGTAAGTGTGTGTGTGATCATATTTACATATTACTTTTATTCTTCAAAAATAGTCATATACGGGATTTTAATACAGTAAAGGAATTCCGAGTACACGGTGTAGCCCTTTATCACGGGGATCCTTATTGTCATTTGTTGGTAAACAACTTATATCCTATTAATTTTATCAAAATCTCACTTCCCGAAACCATAGTTACTTTGGTTTATTATTTAAATGTAAAGATGTTGACACATTTAGAATAAATAGAAATTCTAATAAGTAGTTTTATATGGAAAAACAAATGACACTTTCTCTTACACTGAACTCCGATTGTCACAGGTAGCCATATACCTTAAAAGACAGGAAATACTGAATCCTATTTTCACCTTTTCAGATCATCCAGTCTATAAAGGAATACAAAAAGTCGTAAATGATATCACGGTAATTAGACACACCTAGTGTTATTTGACACCTTTTAAGACTTTCTCTACCCTCATGGTCTGGTGGACTGGACGGAGAACTCTTTGGATATACGTCCAGTCCTTTGTTGTCAATCTTGACCTGTACATTGCTGTCTGACCAAGGTTTATCCTTTTCCTCATGCAGTTCCGACATATAACAGTGGGACGAATAAATTGAAGATAGGTCTCATGTAGTACTCTTTGCGACCTGACCTTCTTCGTGTTCGACCTTAGTTCTAACGGTCCTCTTTATAGTTAGTGGAGTCTATACGTCTACTGTGGTCGGAATTCCGTCTTTCATTTCTTCTTGACTTCTCGGAGAACTACTTTCACTTTCTTCTCTAACTTTTTCAAGCGAATTTCGAGTTGTAAGTACCCTTTATCTACCCCTTTGTCACTTTTGTCACAGTCTGAAGTAAAACCCCCAAAGGTTTTAGTGATGTCTACCACTGACGTCGGTACTTTAATTTTCTGCGAATGAGGAGCCTTCCTTTCAATACTGGTTGGATCTATCGTATAATTTTTCGTCTCTGTAATGAAACGGTTGTTTCCAGGCAGATCAGTTCCGATACCAAAAAGGTAACCAGTACATACCTACACTCTAAACCTGACACTTCTTTCGACTCACGGCTTCTTAGCTACGAAAACTTGACACCACAACCTCTTCTGAGAACTCTCAGGGAACCTGACGTTCCTCTAGGTTGGTCAGGTAGGATTTCCTCTGGTCAGGACCCACAAGTAACCTTCCTGAATACGACTTCGACTTTGAGGTCATGAAATCGGTGGAGTACTCTTCTCAACTGAGTAACCTTTTCTGAGACTACGACCCTCCCTAACCCCAGTCCTCCTCTTCCCCTGTTGTCTCCTACTCTACCGACTGCCGTAGTGACTGAGCTAGTGTACTCAAACTCATTTGAGGCCCTCAACTACTACCTGTCCCTCCGGACCGCACAACACTAAGTCCCAGCGTTTCTCAACCTGTGCTGACTCGCTGACTTGACTTGACTTAGAGAACACATTAGAAATACCGTGACTTTGTGAAGGATGTTGTTTCTTGTTAGTTCCAGACTACTAAAAGTATTAGATTGAGAATCAGTGACGGGTTTGTAGAAACCGAAGTGTATTTTAGACGTCTATGGATACGACCGTTTACACGTATATTATGTATATGTCTAGGTACTTTCTTCAGTGTAGAGAGACAAACCTGACGAGACGTCTGAATAACAGGACATTGAATTAATAGACTGTCAAATGTCCTCTTGACAAATAAGAGTAGAAGTTCACAAACGGACCAAAACGGGCAACGAGGTATTGTTTGGTTCACCACTGATAACCCCTACCTCCCCTTAAGAGGTGTATTTTGACTATACAACTTAGAAAAAACCGAAACTTTCAAAAGGATAGGTCTGTATATCTCACCCTTTACTGTTGGGTGAGATTATAAGAACAGACCTTTTAAGGTACCTGTCTCCTCGGACCACCCGATGTCAGATACCCCGGTCTTTCTCAGTCTGTGTTGACTCACTCGTGTGTGTGTGTTGGTCTATATTTATGAGAACTGATACATAAAAATGATGAACAGGTGACTCTCCCAACGGGAACTGTATTTGAGTAGAGACGGACAAGTAAGTTACCTCTACTATGCTTCCTCCAGTTACATCGGATCCCAATTCCCTACACTTCGGTGTAAACTCTCGATGACAGAGAGACCACTAGACGAAACACACTGGACCATATTGATTAGGAAGGTCAGGAATTATTAGAGGTAAAAAAAGACTTTAATATTTCACGTATATTGGACTTTGTGAAAAAATCTCTACAAACAGAAAGATATAATGAATTTACAAAGGATGATAATAAAGAATAATGACGTATACCTAAAAATCAAAGACTGCACTGGTAAAGAACTTAAGGTAAGGAGAAAAGAGACATGGACTTGTCTTGTTTAGTACCTCGTGAAAGACTCATTTATTAACGAGAATCATGGGTCATCTACCAATACCGTCCCTCCTTTTCGTCAAAGTTTGTTTACATCGAAGGATTTATTTTAAAACTTTTACCGATTAAAATTTTCGTTCGAAACCTTGTTCCTATATAATATGTCGTGTTCCTTTATATCGGTAACAAAGAAATTATTACAATTTACTTCCTATAATAGATGTTTATATAACTTATTGATACAACGTTTTGACTTTGATTGTGTCACAATATCCATTTGGAGTCAAGTCAATTAATTGTTCAATTTTTTCCTTCAGATAGAAGAAACTGGTAACAAATTACAAGAATTAGAAATTTAAATGGTGTAAAATCATATATACACTTACTTACATATGTATATATATACACTTACTCACGTACACACACACATATATATATATAGAGGTTAGTATTAGTTGATATATATGAGATATGATACATAAAAACAATAACAACAACGAGACAGCACAGGTTAAGAAACGTTGGGGGACCTGACGTCGTGTGGTTCGAAGAGACAGAAAGTGGTAGAGGGTCTCGAACGAGTTTGAGTACAAGTAGCTCAGCCACTACGGTAGGATGGTAGACTCGGAGACAGTTGGGGAAGAGATGGACGGAAGTTATAAGGGGTCGTGGTCCCAGAAAAGATTACTCAGTCGAGAAGTGTAGTCCACCGGTTTCATAACCTCGAAGTCGAGGTCGTAGTCAGGAAGGTTACTTATAAGCCTTGACTAAAGGAAATCCTAAGTTACAAAACTAGAGGAACGTCAGGTTCTCTGAGAGTTCTCAGAAGAGGTTGGTGTCAAGTTTTTGGTTAAGAAGCCACGAGTCGGAAGCAATACCAGGTTAAGAGTGTAGGTATGTACCATTGTCCTTTTGGGTATCGAAACTGATATACCTGGCAACGACCGTCTCATTGCAAAGACCAAAAATTATACGACAGATCCAACCAGTATCGAAAAGAAGGTTCCTCATTGGTAGAAGAAAATTAAAGTACCGACGTCAGTGGTAGACGTCACTAAAACCTCGAGTTCTTTTATTTCAAAGAATGATAAGGTAACAAAGAGGTAGATAAACGGTACTTCACCACCCTGGCCTACGGTGGTAGAAGTAAAAGACTTACAACTCAAAATTCGGTCGAAGAAGTGAGAGGAGAAGATGAAAGTAGTTCTCCGACAAATCAAGGAGAAACAAAAGAAGGTAGTCCCATCATAGTAGACGTATATACTCCGATGACTATAAAGAGGGACATTAGCACTAAGGTCGAACACGAAGTAGGTCGGACTGTAAATCGTACTACATGAGACGTATATTCAATTTATTCGTCCCACTGTTATATGTCGGAACTGCATGAGGAAAAGGATAAACCTTGGTCAGACAACAAGGTACAGGTCAAGATTGACAACGAAGAACTGGACGTATGTCCAAAGAGTTCTTCGTCCAGTCCACCAGACCATAAGGGTAGAAAAATTCTTAAAAGGTGTCAAACAACACGAGGTGTGTTAGTTTCCGAAACCGTATCAGTTATTTCGTCTTTATCTACAAAAAGACCTTGAGAGAACGAAAAAGCTACTAGGTTACCTGCAACCGTTAAACTAGAGACCAAGGAGACGGAAAAGATTTAGGTCGAACTTGTAGACCTACAAGTACCAAGTACATGACAACTTCGGACCGAACCTCTTAAAACTCGTAATGAAATAATCGTACAGTCCTCTGAGTCCTCTACGTCCAAGCTAGGGACCTAGTCCTTCTAGGGTACCTCTACCTTTACCGTTGGGTGACGTCTAAAGGGTCGTACCCGTTAGGGTACTTGTCTCTTCGGACCTCCCGATGTCAGGTAACCCAGCTTCTCTGTCTGTGTTAAATCGCTGATTCGTCGTTGTTCTGACTATATCCACTAGACTTGTGTAAATGCCGTCTGGTCCGATTCAATATTACTAACCTTGTGATACACATAATTTCCGTAAAAGTTGAATATTACCCAAATAGTTCTATGTCAGGATATGGTAATCAACTCCTTCTAGACATCATTTAAATGTTCCAATTCATGTTACCAATACCTCGTCGACTTCTTTTCACATGTTATAATGCCAAGTAAAGTGAGATACGTGTGTATGTACTTAAGAAATATAGTCGTTGATTAACTTTTAACCTACGATTTTAACGTTTATGAACATTGCCATGTTTTACAATTTGTTCTAAATTTTATTTCAACTATAAGTCAAGTCAAGTCAAGTCAAGTCAGTGAGTCAGCACAGGCTGAGAAACGCTGTGGTACTTAGCGTCGTGCGGTCCGGAGGGACGGGTAGTGGTAGAGGGCCTCAAGTGAGTCTGAGTTCAGGCAACTCAGTCACTACGGTAGGTCGGTAGAGTAGGAGTCAGTAGGGGAAGAAGAGGACGGGGGTTAGAGAGGGTCGTAGTCAGAAAAGGTTACTCAGTTTCAACTACAATCGCTACAATTTATTGTGTTTTCCCTACGTTAGTCGTTTTGAGTCCCCCTTTAAGATAACCCGTTTGTTTTCACCAAAGAAGTTGTTTGTTTTACTTTTCCTCTTTGTCTCTGTCTTTCTCCTTGTAGATTTTCTAATTTTCTTTGAATTTTCTGTAACATTGCTTAACGTTACACACCTACCTTAAAACCAAGTTTGATGTTTTTTACATACAGTTGTAAAC
Source organism: Capra ibex (assembly GCA_006410555.1). NCBI lineage: Eukaryota > Metazoa > Chordata > Mammalia > Artiodactyla > Bovidae > Capra > Capra ibex. The sequence continues at coordinate 23,015,826 of SJYO01016970.1, read as the reverse complement.
TCTGTTAACCTTAGTACTTGTAAACGATCAATAACCAATTACAATTCCTTTATAACAGTATAAAATCCGTACTATGACTATCACGCCAATACAATTTTCAAAGAATAGTAAATCTCTGAGATAATAAACATCTAGTCTAATATACTTTTCACCCTAAATGAAGTTTTATAGTCCACCCCCTTATCTTCTCACTCTAATTTTATTCTAATCAGTTCTCGACTAGTTAATAACTTCGATCTATTATCCGTATACCCTTAAGGTATGTGATAAGACAGATAAAAACGTACAAACTTTAAACGATATTACTTTTCAAAAATTTATATATATAATTTATTTTAAAATTTGATCAAATTGAATTAAAATAAATATTAAAACTATAAATGAGTATTAAATACAAAAGGAAAATTAGAGGTATATATTGAAACTTATTAAACTTCCATTTAATTCACAAAACCTTTTACTTTTATTATTAAAATTAACAATTTTAACAATTAAANCAGTTCTCGACTAGTTAATAACTTCGATCTATTATCCGTATACCCTCAAGGTATGTGATAAGACAGATAAAAACGTACAAACTTTAAACGATATTACTTTTCAAAAATTTATATATATAATCTATTTTAAAATTTGATCAAATTGAATTAAAATAAATATTAAAACTATAAATGAGTATTAAATACAAAAGGAAAATTAGAGGTATATATTGAAACTTATTAAACTTCCATTTAATTCACAAAACCTTTTACTTTTATTATTAAAATTAACAATTTTAACAATTAAATGAACTTAAATGTAACAACTACTTTTATAAAAGTTCGTCACCTTCGAATCTTATGTATATGTACAAGAAAAAATTAGGAAGTATAAGGACTCTTACTCATGTTTATCTCTTATACTATCTTTACCTTTTGTGTTTTCCCCTCGAGTTTTTTTATTTGTTACTTTTCTTTTTGTCTTTTAAAGGTTTTTCCACTAAAACGAATTCCAAAACTTTTGACTTTTGTTACTTTCTTTCACCTGGACACAAGTCGTATCACGTGTATTTTAAGCACTTCTTCTACCATATGTAAACTATATTATTAAGTATTTTGTCACTCTTACTCGTTTTACTAAGGATAGTAACAGTTCGGGAGATAGACTTGTCTAGTCTACTCTGGACATAAAAGTATAGGAAACGGTGTACTTCTGACTTAATGAATTGTTCTACTACTTTTACCGGTTCCTGGAAACTGAGAACGAACCAACCCTTCACAACCCTTCCTCCCGTTGTGGAGGACTGGAATTCACCATATATCCAGGAAGATCTCTCCTTCCGTTACCGTGGGGTGAGGTCATGAGAACGGACCTTTTAGGGTACCTACCTCCTCGGACCATCCGACGTCAGGTACCCCAGCGACTCTCAACCTGTACTGAGTCACTGAAGATGAAAGTGAAAAGCGAAAGTACGTAACCTCTTTTTTTACCGATGGGTGAGGTCACAAGAACGGACCTCTTAAGGTCCCTGCCGCCTCGGACCAACCGACGGCAGACACCCTAGCGTGTCTCAGCCTGTGCTTACTTCGCTGAATCGTCGTCGTCGTCGTCGTCGTCGTCGTCCGGGAAGATCTTTTGTTAATGTTTATTGTTGTTATTCAAGTTTTGTAACACAAAATATAATATCCTCAAGTTTCTTTTTTTTTTCTCATCACATTTGCAGATGAAAACTTTTTAACCTCTTCCGCGTACCTCCCTCTACTCTGAACAGACTCGAAACCACTTTCTTTATTAAAGAAATCTACTTTACTTCCTCCTTCCAGTAAAGTCCGTGTTCTTAGGTGTTTTCGTATCTATATTCTTACTCCTTAGGTTAGTAGATCTCCTAAGACTAATTACCTCTGTCCGGAGTTAGTTAAAACGTGGTACTCACGTTTAAATTCCACCTAATCAGACCCGGACGATTCAAGAAACAAGTCTTCGACTTTGTTATGTCGACGTTGTACCGTTCGTCTCCTTTACTTTACCTTCGGATATTTTGGTACTTCACATGTCGTCCTCGGGTTTAAGTCGCTTGATCCATGTCAAAATAAAACCCCGATAGGACGTTTCCACTGAATCCATCTGGGTTCCCGGTCCCAAGACACACGTGCACACGCCCGGGAATCACTAGTAATTGAAGTCTCTTTTTTTTTGCAATGTACCGGGTCGTTCATTTTTACTAATTCCATAAGGAACATCGATAAAGACATACAGTATTTTTGTCGCCCTAAAAAATCTTACCCGACTATAAGAAATAAGGTCAGGAGGGATTTCCCTTAATTTCTCGACTCTGGACATCCTTAAATAACCAGACTACCCTACTTTTGCGTCGTGGTTTTCCTCGTGTGCACAAGGGTCCCTGAGTAAACTCAGAGATAGATTTACGTTTCGGATCAGAATAAAAGACTTTGGTCGTAAGACCATCTGACAAATTCTCAATTTCCTAATATTCTTATTCAGTAACTAGAGGGTAAAGATTCCAATCGTTTCTTAAGGTATAATCACTTTAGTTTGTAACGGGAATTTGACTGTCTAAAATTCGTCTCCCTTTCTCCCTTCTACGAAAACAAACAAGACACTAGTAAACTTTCGACGGACTGTAAGAACTTTTCTTTTCTTTCTCTTCTGTAAGTTTGAATATTCTTAGGGAAAGGTCCGAGAGGAACGTTTTCCGTTTAATCTTTAATGGAACCTATCTCACATGTTTTACCTTACTGGGTCCTGAGAAACGTCCCACCGGATTTAAAATTTAAGGCCGTCGTACTAAATGACACATGAATCTCCCTTTTTTTAACAAGAGTCACTCTTACTAAAGTCCACTTTCTACTCCATGAATGTTTGCTCTATCAAGATAAGGATATAACTACTTTGGTTCGATTTGTTTATACAATGTCGTGAAAACTGTTTTCCCGAAACCTGTTTTCTAAAACTAATCTTCTTAACGTCCATCTCCATTGGGCGTGATTACTTCTCTTCCGAGGAGGTATTATATTTCGTTGACTCAAAGTTTTGTTTATGCGGTTTGAAAACGTAGAGTTACTCATAACGGAGGGAGAGTTTCCTTAATGGAACCTTCGGCCTTCGAAGTTATTTCGACGTTGTCAAAGAACTTTCTCAAAGGTCGAGAAGACAAGTTCGGAAGTCCCTGTCGTCAGATAACAAAACTAATAGAAGTTTTTATTCTCTTGAAGTCGTGTATTTTTATCTCAAGATAAAGACTTTTTATTAGTTTTCAGGTAACTTTCGTTCAGGCATCTGATTCTTCCACTAATTCGACCCATTATTACAAAAATAAATTTTTTATTCAACGTTCAACTTAGGTTTCCCCACTGAAGATTCACGGAAACTTTGACCTAGACCTTTACCGAAAATTCTTCTTAATGATTTTACTGAACTTCTTTTACAATCTGAAGATTGTTAAAGCTTCCCTTTTTTCTAGTCAGAATCACATAGTATCTGTATAAAATGTGAATTCGTATGTTTATAAGTACGTTAGTAAGGCTTCATGGTTAAACGTAGTTTCATATTTTACCAGTACCGGAAACCGGATCGTTAAGGTGAAGGTTCTGAGAGAGGACTTCTTCTGGTTTCTTCATTTACTTTTATAGATACATTTGTTACACAAAGACTTACCTACATTTTACTTTTTATTTGATTAACAGTGGTCAGTCCTTAATCAATTTATTTTATGTGGTATTGGTGTCATCTTCAACATTTTTCCTACCACACATCGACCCTCCGGTGTGTCTAAAGTACAGTAAACAGGTGATGTCAGTTTGTGACACAACTCTTCTTAGGACTTCGACTAAAATTAGAGTGTCTTTCTTACGACAATAGCTAATCACTACGGACGTCGTTAACATCTTATTTCCTTTACCACCGCGTTACGAATCCAAGAACGGTAGGGATTGTATCGATAGTCAGTCCCAATTTTGTCCATCAAGTCATCTTCTTTAAATGATGCCTCTTGATCAATATTCACAACCTTTTCGGTTTTCCCCTTCGTCCCTTTCACCCTGTTGGGTTACCAGATACTGGTGTCCTTGGGTGACGATGGGTATCGAGACTTCCTGTTACTCTCTCCATACATGTTCGTCAAGGGGTTTTTCGACGCACCGGTTCCGGTAGTCCACACTTGGTCTCAGGGTCTTCTCTACCTCGGGGACGGTCTCTGGTCTCGGTCGGAGAACCAGACACTAGACACGTGAGGGTACCTTGTCGTGTGAGTTCTCCCGGGGTCCTGTGTGAACCAAATTATGAGACGACAGTAGAGTTGTCAAAATTATTAAAAATTTGCTCTCCGGATGTAAAGATATATTATATCTTTACCCCGGGTCTTTAATATGTCGGACAGGACGGTCTCTCCGATTGTTCGTCCCTCTACTTCTATTTATGAGTCCGACAAGGTAGAAAGGTAGGACATGGGAGGGTGACGGAGGGTGACCGGATTAAATTCACCTTCGAGAACTCTTTCACATCAAATATCCCTGACTAGGACTCCTTGTCCCGTACTGTCCCCTTGTCACCCCTTTAGTCTCTCGACTATCCTTTTATGAACGGTGGACGTTACATCCACCACCATCAACAAGTCAGCGACAGTACAGACCGGGAAACGTTGGGGTACCTGACGTGGTGTGGTCCGAAGGGACAGAAAGTGACTGAGGTTCAAACGAGTTTGAGTACAGGTAACTCAGTCACTACGATAGGTTGGTAGAGTAGGAGATAACGAGGGAAAAGGAGGACGGGAGTTAGAAAGGTTGTAGTCTCAGAAAAGGTTACTCAACCGAGAAGTGTAGTCCACATATATAATAGTTCCTGTTTAGAAGTTTATAGTTACTAAAACTTTCAATATCTTATACCTATATACTAGGACAACTAGATTTACGCATATATAAATGTAAGTAAAAATTGTAAGTCCTCTATTCATGTAATTCCACGTATTTTATATCGTCCTCTATATATTTAGTTCCATAAATTTTATCCACCATCCACTCATTCTAATACTGGTAGAAGGATCGGAAGATAAATTGATTTAAAAGATTATAAAGTGTACATAGGGATAGATATTAATTATATACGGGTATATATACGTATGGACATATACATGTATACCCGAAGGGACCACCGAGTCTCCCATTTCTTATCCGGACGTTACACCCTCTGGGTCTAAGTCAAGGACACAGTACTTGTAGAGGACCTCCTACCTTATCGATGGGTGAGGTCATGAGGACGGACCTCTTAAGGCACCCGTCTCCTCGGACCAACCGACGTTCGGTACCCTAACATTTCTCAGTCTGTACCGACTCATTGTGATTGTGTATACATGAATAGATGAGTTATATGTACTAAACAACAACTAGTCAGCGAGTCAGTACAGGTTGAGAAACGTTGGGACACCTGACTTCGTGCGGTTAGAAGGGACGGGAAGTGGTAGAGGGTCTCGAACTATATGTACTATACTATGATGTATTTCTTCGAAATGAAAAAATTGAAATTTTATGTGTTTGTCCTGGACGAACATTTTACTGGCTAAAACAGTAAAATGGTAATCCTCTCGATCTTGTCTTTGAATTGATGATTGGGTTAAACAGTTTATACCACCTCTCTACCTTTTCCTGTTCTTGACTCTTTCCTCTGGAATCTGACCAATTGACCTCTCGGATGACGTCTACTAGACTTCGTATTCAGTCAAGTCAAGTCGGTGAGTCAGTACAGGTTGAGAAACACCGTGGTACTTAGCGTCGTGTGGTCCGGAGGGACAGGTAGTGGTTGAGGGCCTCAAATGGGTTTGAGTACAGGTAGCTCAACCACTACGATAGATTGGTAGAGTAGGAGACAACAGGGGAAGAGGAGGACGGGGGTTAGGGAGGGTCGTAGTCCCAGAAAAGGTTACTCAGTCGAGAAGCGTACTCCACCGGTTTCATGACCTCAAAGTCGAAATCGTAGTCAGGAAGATTACTTGTGGGTCCTGACCAGAGGAAATCCTACCTGACCAACCTAGAGGAACGTCTGATTCCCTGAGAATTCTCAGAAGAGGTTGTGGTGTCAAGTTTTCGTAGTTAAGAAGTCACGAGTCGAAAGAAGTGTCAGGTTGAGAGTGTAGGTATGTACTGGTGTCCTTTTTGGTATCGGAACTGATCTGCCTGGAAACAACCGTTTCATTACAGAGACGAAAAGTTATACGATAGATCCAACCAGTATTGAAAGGAAGGTTACTCATTCGTAGAAAATTAAAATACCGACGTTAGTGGTAGACGTCACTAAAACCTCGGGGGGTTTTATTTCAGACTGTGACAAAGGTGACAAAGGGGCAGATAAACGATACTACACTACCCTGGTCTACGGTACTAGTATCAAAAGACTTACAACTCGAAATTCGGTTGAAAAAGTGAGAGGAGAAAGTGAAAGGAGTTCTCCGAAAAATCAAGGAGAAGTGAAAGACGGTAATCCCACCACAGTAGACGTATAAACTCGAATAACTATAAAGAGTACCTTCAGAACTAAGGTCGAACACGAAGAAGGTCGGGTCGCAAAGAGTACTACATGAGACGTATATTTATCAAAATCATTTAGTCCCTTCCGACCTTAAACTAAAGTTCAACTACTACTCTTTGCTATTCGTCGTTCACTTTCATGTCATTGGTCTTATCCTACTCTTCTCTTTCGTCACCCTACCTAAAAGTTTCCCATCGTACCTTCCGACTCTCCTCTCTCCGTACGGACTATGACCCGTTGGTCCCGACTACAGTGGGTTCAGAGTCCGGGTCTCAACCCCCTGTAGTCGGAACCCAACGGGTACCCCAACGGGAAGATCCCGTCCGGACCCCTCAATCTGGTAAAGAGAACATCTCCTCGACGAGAACTAAAAAACAAAAGAGGACTTTTGGGACGATCTTGACCGTCAACAAATCCTTTTGGTGTCGGACTATAAGGTACACCCAGTATCAGAGTCGGTCGGAAAGTAGAGGACTGTTGAAAAGGGAGACAGGAATGTAATCCAATATCAAATCCGTAAAAACAAATTTATGTCCTACAAACGTTTATTAGACTAAAAGACACCCGACCACAAATGGGTTATCCTTTCGTCTTATCTCAAAGTTAAAAATTCTGACAGGTTGATCAAGGTATGTTTTCATCTACTAAATGTACATTAAAAACTTCCTTTCGAGATTTACGAAAGGATGACTTATTGACTGGTAAAAGTTTCAATTGAATCCAAATTTCGATGAGTAAATTCTTTGATATAGAGTTCTATAACTCGAACTTCAGTCAGTGAGAATTGTAAATGTCACTAATTTAAAACCATCCATCAACTGTGACAGTACAAAAACGTTACGAAGTTTTTGGGTAAACTCCCTTTTAAGGGAAAAGAGAAGGACAGTAAAGAAACTTTTTTACGGAATAACGGAACTGTCCTTCGTTTGTTACGAAACACGAGTTATAACAATTTCGTGAGAATTTTATTCACCAAATGCGAATTACAAAAAGAGAGAATCGATTCTTGGATCCCTCCTTTTGAGAAGTTTCAAGACACATATAATTAAGTAGGTTACTTGTGAATACATTAAGTCGTTCCTTTCGGAAACCTTAACTCTAGTCTACCATATATCAACGGAACCAATTAAAGGGTGACAGTTGGGGACTTTGTGTCAAGATTGAATACAAATGAATAAGAAGAGTAAGTCTTAGTAATTGGGACGGGAGGAGGAAATCCAATTAAGTGTACAAACAGGGTGGTCTTTAGCGGGTCAAAAAAGGAATTAGTGATATGTAGGATAAGTTTGGTCACAAGGAGAGTCTTCTCGACAAACGGTTGGGAATAATGGTTGAGGGTCAGACGAGTCGACGTCTTCTGACACTCTGTTTCCCGGTGTTTACACTGTGACAGGAACTTTCTGTAGTCGTTTTAAAATGTAGTAATAGGGTTGATTCTCTCTTTTTCTTTCTAAGAACTTTTTCACAGTCTAATAAAAGAAAACAGTCTCCAATTCACCTATTAATTAAACGTTGAGACGGAAAGGTGTCGGAAAAATGTGGACAGACTATTTTATTTAATATTCGGTATTTTTTACTTAGTAGGGGAATAAACCTGTACCTACTTATTTTAGGAACTTTCACAAAGAAAAAATGTCACTAAAGTTTTACTATCTGTAATCCAAGAACAAAGGTCGTGATACTCGAGGTTCAAGTCACATGAGGTACTTCGTCACTCACGGAGGAGTCCCAGGTCCATGAAACTCCCACAGTTCTGATTTTATTTGCACTCATTGAGTGGACTCTCATTCCACTCTTCTGAGACGTATTTTTCGATCTTTCTCTTCCTTCTTCGGTAATGATTATCCCACGGGTCTCTTCGGTAACATATTGTCAGACAACTCAGAACTTGACCAGAAACTTTATACCCAAGTTACGGTTGTATATTTTTATCACCCTCCTTCAATTCTGACTAGTGTCTTACTCATTTCTTTTCATCACCCTTCTACTTTCCCTTTTCTACGACCCCGGTCCAACATTTTCTGAATTTCACTATATTTTACACAAAATTTAAGTTGAGAAATCCGTCTTCTATGTCTTATAAGAAGAAGTGAACCATACTACCATCGACTCATATTTCTTCTTTTGAGGTTCTCGGTACAACCCCTACGTGGAGTCCTATCTATACGATCCCTTGGTCACTTCTCTTGAGGTCACCTCTTCCATCCTCTTCCCCTCCCGGACCTGTTTCCGTCGACCTCATCCTTACTTCTAAGTCTCCCTTACCTGTTCTATGTCCTCCCTTCGACCAAGAAGTCTCGTAACACTGGTTGATTCTATCGTTCTCTTTCCTCTTTTACTTTTATTATGATTCCCAAAAACCCAAAAAGAAAAAAAAAAAAAAAAAAGAGACATAATACGTCCTAAAGACAACGGACTTTTCCCTAGGTTGGGAACAGGGACGTTACTTTCGTACCTCAAAGTTGGTGACCTGGTTGTCCCTTCGTGGTTACGATTCTAAAACAACTGTTATAACAATACCACAGTAATTGTCTTAATCCCTTCTATTCTACACCTCCTCGAAACTTTTCCTCTGTTACACTTCTCAAATTTTTATAGTTCACTTTCAGAGAGTCAACACAAACTGAGGAACACTGGGGTACCTAATATGTCAGGTACCTTAAGAGGTCCGGTCTTATGACCTCCCCCATCGGAAAGGGAAGAGATCTCTTAGAAGGGTTGGGTCCCTAGCTTGGGTCCGGAGAGTGCAACGTCCACCTAAGAAATGGTCGACTCGGTTTTCCCTTCGGGTGAGAGTTGTTGTTGTTGTTGTTTTTTTTTCTATTCCGTCTCGGAATACCTATATGTTCACTTACAACCGTTACCTTAATTCTTATCCCTTAACCTGGAATCCTCTCTCTTATCTCATCCCTGTATCTAAAACCTTAGTAACCGTATTCGATTTTACGTTTTTATTTACTTTAGAGGTTCTACAGGATTGTAAATTAGTGTGTCTTATAGATAGAAATTTCTTACCCTCTTTCTACTTCCTGTACTCTTCTTAGATGATCTTTCCTTCTTTTTGGTCCTTTTACGTCATAGGGTCTTCGGTTTCCTTACAACGAAAAAAAACGGTCTTACGTTCCTTTCCGAGCTGTATATTTACCTTTCACTCTTTCGTTTTCGTTAGGTATATTTTTAAGGTAACAGTTTTTAAATCCTCACTTTTTTTCTCTCTCTACCAAGCCTCGACCTTCTTTATGATCCAGACTCCCTTCCATAAACTTTATCTTCTTAAGTAAGGTGTTTCTTCTACAGTGACTTCCACGTTTCCTCTCTTCGTTTGTTTGAGACCTTACAAGGACGTACTCAGTTCCAGTCTGCGATGGATCCCAGTAGTTTTGGTACCAGGGTTGTCGTTCCTTCAGATACCTCGTATCTTTTGTTTCTTAGAATCGATCCGTTGTAAGGACGTCTCTTCGTTCATTTTTGTTCCTAGAACCCTTCGAGACTTTGTATTGTGACCTCCTAACTTGTTCTTCTAAAAGTTAGGATTCTGGAGTTTTCCTACCTTTCGATATTTTGGTTCCGTATGTTCTTTCCAGAACGAACCTACCCTCCTTTTGATTCCTCGGAGGCCCCTTCCTCGGTAGACGATCTCTCCCAAAACCCTCACCTAGGTCAGTCTCAATGTTTTCTGAACATGACCGGGACTCCCCCTCACACTATCCTTTAGTCTACTTATCGTCACAAAGACTCGTCGTAGCCCCCGTGTCGACTCTAATCTCTCGTAACTAAACATCACGTAGGTAAATATATATTTTTAATATGGTACATGTACTCATAACCGATGGATCGGTTCTCGATTACGTGTGTATGTTATAAAATAGAGGTCATTACCATGAATTTAAAAAAATCATTTGAGGTTGTCAGTTTGTGTTAAGATTGAACTGGAGGGAGGGCTACACCCGCGTAAATGACTTGCGACGGAAAATGAGTGAGTCGTAAAGAACAATCAAAAATTTTTGGTTTTTCTTAACTAAACAAAAGGAGTCGTCAAGATTTTAGTAGGGTGAGTAATCCAACCTAGATCCTCTTTCTTGTCTTTTTTTTCTAAAAGATAAAACTTACACAAACATAAAACCCGTTCTTTTTTAGTAGAAACTCTTAATATAAGAACCTGTGGAACCCACCTTCCACTGGTCACGAAAGAAACGTTCGTTGTGTACTGCTTGGTCACCTTCGTACGACCTTTCGTGGAAGTAAACAGGACCAAGACACTGTGAACAGTCTGTGGATGGATGGAGACTCGGGAGACGAGAGGCCAACCTAAACCGGCTTCAACATAACTTCTCATCGTTCGTGCCCCTACGTTCTCTTCGTCTACCACTAAACTTTCGTAAAAAGGGACCCTTTTCCTTTTTCGAACGTTTCTTACTTAAGACGAGAGTAGATTCAATTAACTTATCCCTGGAGTACTGAGCGACATGGATTCTGGTTACTTAATCACCGTCCCTGAAAAGAAATTTCCCCCCGTAAAAATACTCATGAAAGTAAAGATATCGTAAAAGAAAACCATTTTACGATTGTTCGTAAATAGTCACTTGGAAGTGACGTCTGGGGTTTTACTGTTCGTAAGGAAACACAACTACCGGGTAATCTTTTCCTGGTAACCAAGGGTCCTGGTTCTCTAAACAGAGATACGGTGACTATCCTTTGAGACCCCAAGACCGACTCCTTCACTGTCTTCAGTTACTATTCCGATCAAAACGGAAACTCAAGTCAGGGGTATTTCGTAGACTAAAAGTCAAGACTTAAACTCAGACGTCTTACGGTCTTTATTGTTAAACATAACGACCCTCAGTCGAAGTTGAAGTGACATGTAAAGAGTAAGTCGTCTAGGAGGACCGTAAACCAACCTCCTCTATAACAAGACCAAAAGTACACTCCGGTACTTTGGTGTGTTCGTAATTTAGTGTTTCGGATTACCACCGTCAGTTCCTCTCTTGGGTCTGGAGTCTTGATTAACCCTGGTCTATAGTTTCGTCTGTTTCGTTCCAGGACGTAAGCGGAAAGAATTCAGGTGGACGTCCGGAACATAACAGAATCGAGAAGGTATACCCAGAGTTAAAACTGTTTATTATTAATAACTGTACGAAAATAACACTAGTAGTGATAATGTCCTTCATGAAAGGTGGAAATACACACTATAAATCCTTTAATCTCCACTGCAGAGTAAATTGAGAGTGTGTGGATGCTCATATACATCATCAGATGGTTACGTGCAGTTTACATAACGTTCACGCATCTACAGATTAACATATTTTTGATCACGACATAGTAGTAATTGAAGGACAAGAAGTGGGGTATGTAACCACAAATTTTGTTCTTTCACTAAAACCTAAAATCGGTCCCTGAAAACCCTTTGTTGTGTCTTTTACTGTTTGTTCCTCATCCGTAGTAAGAAGATTTAGGTAAGACAGGAGAACTTGTGTAGGATTGAAGGGAGAACGGAATAGGAGAGTACTATAGTTAGTTATAACGTTTACTTCGTCGGTAAGGGTCGGTCTAAGATACGACAGGTGTATAGAGAGAACAATGGACAATAATCATCGTCTATTGTTCTGGTTAGACATTAAGTAAACGGGAGAACTTACCCTCAGTAAATTAATACGTCATGTGTATTTTTACTAAGTTTTGTGTATAACCCAACCGGTTCCTCAACTAGGTCCAAATAGATATACTACAACACCTTTTTGAATTTACTTGTAAAACGGATTGGATTATAAATCCTAAATATGTAAAGATAGGTTGGATAGTGTCAGGACTAAGAACTCAGACGTGAGACCTTCAGTCTAAGATCTGATTAGAACTGACTCAGTGTTATTAGTTCCAACTTCTCTGCCGTCCTGGGTTTTGACAATGAAAGAGTAAAGACTATAATTACATAAGGTCTAAAAAAAAAATTATTTTTCCACGAACGAATTCACTGTCTACTGAAACTGAAAACGAAACTGTTCAGACATTTCCTCTTTATGTAAAGGAACGTTTCACTCTTTCATCTAGTTCACGATCATAGTGTTAAACTAAGGCATTGTTAATCCGTCCTTTGTTCTTTCCTTCGGGGAAGGTCTCTCTGCGGAGAACAGTTTCCCCAAGAATTTCTCATGTGTACCCATGATAATAGGTAATAGAATTATCCAGTTGTTCTTCACCTTAAACTAGAGTGAGGTCTCGGGTATAAAAATTGGTCATAAAATATAACGGACGGAGAATATGTAGGGAGAGGAGGTACCTTCTTATTAACGACCAATTCTCGATTAACACAACACGAAACTTTTTAAGGTCAGTAATTCCTGTCGGGTGACACGAAGGGTCACCACAGATTTGGATATTCCGCAGTTTAGTGGATTTGTAGTGTCTGTCCGGACCCGACTCAGACTCGAGACGGTATACGGTCAACACATTCCGTGTGAAAGTCGGAAAAATAGTGTCCAAAGGTATGGACATTCGTTTTTCATTCTCAGGTACAGTCTAAGAATCAAGTTCCTAGGGGACTTTATTCGTTTGATATAACGATATGTTTATAATCCACGAGAAATAATAGTTTTAACAACGAGGTCACCATTATAACAGGAGAGAGTCACCAAGAAAAAGTTTATATGTAAGGTCTTAATGTTTTATTACAACTTCCCTGAGCTTCGAAGTACTAAATATAATGGGACGATACTCTAATACCTTCGTCGTATCAGGTTCCGTTTCGTTCGACTTAATTCTATATCTTTTGTTCTTAAAACTTAAGATGAAGAGTATTGGGCCGAAGTCGAAAGAGTAGATAGTTTATTTTTTCTATCTATTATCAGATAAAACACTTCCAGTTTACTCAAAAAAAAATTTACGTACACAAAATATTTAAATCTGTAATGTATTTACATTTAATAATGATAGTTAGGAGTACTATGACCTTAGATCCGAAAGTCCGTGTTTTATTTACTTATTTGTAATCGTGAAGTGAATACTAGTAAGAATAATCGTAGACTAACTTTATCGTTGTATGAAAGACAATTGTTTGAGTAAATAAAAAAGAAAATAAAACATCACTATTCTCTTTCAATGTCCTATTTAGTAGACGTTCAGAAAACAGAATAGTTCTACCAAGTACCCTACTTCTAGGAACTTTTAGTACCTTGACCTTCCAGTTAAAGGGTGAGAACTGACTTGTTATTTTTCATAGAAGGGTATGTCTTATGTCTCTTTCCTATAGTCACTTTGTAAGATACAAAAAAGGAGTAGTAGTGTAGTCAGATGGTATCGATCTTGTATAGGTTCGTATGAATTAATTTTTTGTTTTTACCGTTCCTTTGTTTTGGGGTATAAGTTGATGTCGATACTCTATAATTTAGAAGACAGTTGACAAGTTCCAGTCAACTGTCGAAACAGGACCGTCTCAACCCTGGTTTTGAGAGGTTAGTGGACTGAGATAGATCATACAAGGATAGTCTCAAGTAATGAGGACTTTATTCCATGTTCGGTTAACTCCACGAATAGTACCGTAAAACGAAGAACTTTTTAGAACCTTTGGTACACTATATTTTACAGAACGACCATTTCTTTCGATAAATAAGATCGATACTTCGTCACAACGAAAAACAAAAAACAAAAAAATGACATCTTGGGATGTCTTGTGTTCGTTTAAAGTAAAGTCTACTAAAAGCAAAAATTATAATTCTGAGGGAGTAGTTTTCGTTTACGACCCTTTCCCAACCTTCGGTTTGAATAAATATGTTATCTGTGAATAGGTTCCTTTACCCGACGTCCCTTTAATCGTACAGAACTTACTACAATAAGGACTTTACAGTTAGTCAGTAATATCGTAAACGAAGAGAGTACCATAAGAGTTTTACCTAATAACAGGGACTTAAAAATTATTGTTAAATCACCAAGTTTTATGACTGTCACTACATACTACTGTCGAATTTTTTTCACGAGACCGAAAGACATAACGTATTTGTCTTGTGTTAACGCAGAGAGATCGGTCACAGTCTTAGTAAGAGCTGTTTCTATTACAACTTCAGTAGACGGTTCTCTTCCAGTTTTTGTATGTTTCTTTTATTTAGTACTGTTTGTGTCTTAACCGATTTCCAATTCCTAAATTTCCTGTTTGTGTATAAACCTTCGTGTTTAGTGGGGAGTATCTCATTATTAAATTTGTTGGAGTGGAGACCTAAGGATTTATAGCCCGAATCATCGCCGTACATAAAGGTCTTTATAACGTCTTGACTTATTTGTTTGTTTACCTTTTACATTCGCCATTCCTACAGTCTTTGAAAATCCAAGCAATATCGAACGAAATTAAAACATGTTTCCGAGTGCTGAACGTTAATTGATCGAAGAAACGTGATCTTTTTAGGATATTTATTTACTCAACTAAGGTTTTTACAACAAGGACACTGTAAGATCCATAACAACCTATTGAGTCAGTATCGGAACACCCGGCTTATTCTTTTCAACTATACATTCGTCACCGAAACCTAGTACCCAGGCTCTCCGTCACGTCCTCGGAGTTTACTATTATTCAATATTATAAGGGAAGAGAAGGGTCGTAGATAAGTAAGTCTCCCAGAGACGTCGTCCGTGAGTGGTACGAATTGAGTACGTTTCGGTCGTGGTACTCATTCATTCGAAGCAAACGTACAAGTATCTGTTTTCCTTTGGAGTCCTTAGGATAAGTGTCCCTTATAATGTATTTGTGTCACCTTGATACGAAGCCAGTTCTGTTTTCGATTTGAAATATCGAGGAAAGACTACCTTACTTATAAATACTTTGGTCACAAAGGGTCTCCTTTGGAGAAGTTTTTATTTTTCAATTATTGTTCTTAACTAATTTTCTTGAGACACACGAGATCAGGAACTGAGATAATGTCGGGAGTAGTTTGTGCCGGACCTTACTATTACTTACAAAACTAGGTTGAAGTGGTTATTACACGTTCGAACAACTTCTGTCCTGTGAAAGACAAGTAGACGTGGGGTGTGGGTCTTGTAGGGTAACGAACCGTGTACTCTACACGAGTTACACGTAAACGATTAGACAACTGACAATTGATGTACTTCTATTCTTAACATAGAATAAGAGATGATCTTGGGTAACGGTCTCGTCCCGGTCCGTGTCTTTTCTACGACATATTTAAAAATAAACTTATTTATTCATTTACGGTTCATCTAGGGGTTAAGTGAAAGGAAGTCGTGTGAGGTTTATTAAGGAGAAACGATTTAAGTTATCCGAGTGATTTAGATCGGATAAAAGTACTTCGGTCCGGGGTCTCTCGGAGAGATCATCCCGAAGATGAAGTGTCCATTCTTTATTGAGAGTAAGGACGTCACCCCGATTAAAAACAGGTAAAGAATTAAATTTTTAGAATTAGATTCGATAGATAAGAATAAAAATTCTTTGTTTTCTGTCTTCACAAATTGTATTTTCCCTTTTACCAGAAAAGTGGACAGAATAAGAAACCTCGATAGAAAATACGTGTTTCAATCAGTTGTTTTATTCTGAGATCGACTCCTGTTGAGTTGATAACGACACTGAAGGGACCACCGAGTCCACCATTTTCACAGACGGATGTTACATCCTCTGGACCCAAACTAGGGACTTAACTCTTCTAGGGGACCTCTTCCTTTACCGTTGGGTGAGGTCATGAGAACGGACCTTTTAGTGGACCTACCTCTTCGGATATCAGGTACCCTAGTGTTTCTCATCCTGTCTTGACTCGTTAAAATGAAAGGGAAAGTTGATAACGATTGGATATAATCTTCAATGTCTCATAAAGGGGGAGTCAATCCTCCCTACCCATTATCTAAGAACTAAAATTCAGGGTAGTCTTTTGTCCGTCATTTACGGGATAACCTGTCAGTATACAAATACGGACAGTTAAGAGACTGGTTTCATAGAGTGTTTTATTTGATTTAGTTCTATTTCGTATCAATTGTTAGATATCAACTATATTTGACGGGTATCACGGTGTCAGAGAGTTTTCTGAGTGTTCTCAGATTTCACCGTGTTCTCACCGATTTCTAGGTAGGGAGGACCTAACGAACATAAAGACCGTCCGTCTAGCCTAGTGACATAAGGTGACGTCTTCTAGATGTCCGTCCCGAAAGAGAGGTTCACCAGAGTTGTAGGAGAAGGTTGACTCCTTGGTTTATTTCTAGGGAAGGATCGAACACCGTAGGACAAGGGGGTGGGGGTCTTTGGACACTACGGGTAACCCTTGGTATTTATAGACAACCCTTTTCTTTCTTATTGTAGGGGAAAGAGACGACACTGACCGTGGAGAAGGAAATAGGGACTCAGAGAGTTCTCAGTACCAGTACAGATCCGTTTCAGTAGAACCGTCTTTCGTTCCAGAGTTAAAGAAAAGACTTGGTCTGAACGGGTAAAAAGAAAGACCGGAGAAATTAAGATTTTCACAAAGTCTACCTACCGACAGAGCCAGGAGGACTGCTGACATTTGGTCGTATAGAGAGGAGGGGTCACAATCACGAATAACCCGATTCGTACTGCTAATTCTTGTCTACGACTTTTTGTTACCGAGGAGATTCAGTGGAAACCAAAAAGACGTAACACTAATACTTAAACTTTGGGTTATGGACAACAACGAAAAGTTTCACATACAAACACATATACACGTTGTTTCCGATACTGGGAATACACAAACGTATTACGACTAGTGTGACTGATAATTGACCCACGGATATTAGTTAGTTTAAGACTTTGTGTACTTAAGAGAAGATCAGTCGTTATGAAAGAAGAATTCTAAAGTCCGATACTGTCTGTATCGCAGACCCCTATTATTTGATAAACTCAGACAGAGACCTTATAGTGATAAAGTCCCAGACGATTGTTATGAACGGTTCAATCTACCCCATCCCACCTCTTACCTTCGTTCAACATGTAATAGGATTATCTAATTCTTTTATATTAGGGTAAACCTAGTAAAGGACCCGAAGGTAGGTTTGGTACTCTATCGAAACGATTAGTAATTTTACATGTCCCTCTTCCACCCGAAAAAAAAGTATTGATATAACATAAAGATTTCCCGTGACATAAGTAAAGAAATACTCACATTAGATTAGTCTTCTTATTAACTAAGTTTCCTACTAATAAGATACTTGTTTGAACGATAACAAAATCTGACCTTATCGTTGGGAGTAGGATAAAGTCCAAAAATCAAATATGTACATACGATTACTTATTAATAAAAGTCCTTTGTCGAAATTTATAAAAGTTAACGAAAAATGACGGAGTCGTTTAAAACCAGTGGGACGTCAATCCCAGTCCAGGTACTTCGTTCCTGTTGATTCTCATTGACTCCAAACCTTTTTGATCTTTACGTGGAATTTCAGTTTACTTGTGAAAATGTACGGGACCCAGTTATCTTCTATTTGACTAATAGGTAATTGTACTGTAATTAAATAGTACGCACGGGTAATTTGTTATTATTGTTACACCCCCACTAAGTGGTCCTACTGGAAACCCAATGATGTAAGAAAAGTAAAGAATAAATACACGATTGGTCCGGACCCTAGTCACTGTTTATCTAAACAACAAATACAATGGTTACACAATATCTCTAACAATGTTAATAGTGAGTATTAGTCTTTTTAGGTACGAAAAATACTTTTTATTAAGTATTATTTATTTAAAAACAACAACAAATACAAAGATTAGTACGACAAATAAGACTTACTCTTTATCAACATAAGTCACTTATGGTTAGAGACGGACGACTAGAAGAATTTGATTTGGTTGTGGACCTGATTGATAATTTAATATATTAAATTTACACAAACACTTAAGTAATAAGGTTTATTTACCGATAATAAAATACTACAAACACTTTTTGATAGAATATGACGACAAAGTTTTTTCGAAAGAGAATAAATTTACGTAAAAATTTCCGCTTAAGACTCTATTAAACTAAAAAATTTTTTGACTTTCACCGAAGATCTATCTCTTTCCCTCGTTTAGATACTTCTGCATTCATAGTCCTTGATACAATAGACTTAGTAAACAAAATAAATATTAGAAATTTCGTTAAGTATTTAAGTTATTATAATGGGATAAAATATCTATACCGAAGGGACCACCGAGTCTACTACTTCTTAGACGGACGTTACGTCCTCTGAGTCCAAGTTAGGGACCCAGCCCTTCTAGGGGACCTCTTCCCTTAAGTGAGGTGACAAGAACGGACCTCTTAAGGTACCTGTCTCCTCGGACCGTCCGATGTTCTGTACACTAACGTGTCATCCTGTGCTGACTCTTTGATTCTGTGTAAAAGATCTACTCTTTTTTTTTACTCCGAAACTTGTAAATATTTTTTGTACAGGTTTAAATGTCTCAATTACACACCATCTTGTAAGTCCCGGTAACCTACGGGTTTGACACACCTGATACTTTAGTAATTCGGAGACTTTACCATGTGACTAATCCTACGACTAGTCACTTTATTCTTCGGTTTCGTAGAAAGGAGTATATTTTTTCTAAGTAACATTTTAACTGAAAGTATAAAGAGGTAAAACCGGTAAGTCGATCGGACATTTCCGGAACTCTTACACCTAAGTATGAAAAAATAGATAAGGTCTCATAGAATGGTACTCGTGAGTTATTTATAAACACATATCTAATCAGTCTGTAGAAGACTAATTATCTTCACCAACTTTCAGTTGAATTTTATTCAGTACATGTTTTTTATATATTGACTTTTTACGTTCTTAACTAGACCCTGTCCGGGTCTATCTACATCCTGGAGTTTTCTACTTTGGAAAGAGAAACAAAGATTCTGTCTATGAAAGGTGTACCACCTGTACTATCGGTGGTCGTCACGTTCTGAGTATAAGGAAAACGTGGTGTCAGGGTCTCGTCTACCATAGGAGGTATTCTGGGACCCTTCCTGAGATCAAAAGGATTGAACTTGGTATATAGATAGGAACCTGACTAGTGAGACAGGTCCTTCTTCGTAAAGTTGACCGAGGTGAAGACCTCACTTACTACAGTTGAGACTTTAAAGGTAATTTTAGTCAACGGTGTATTCTCCTTATCAATGGTTGATCTTGTCCTCCTCCTTCTCTTCCTTCTTCTTTTTAGTACGTAACTTAAAGTTTTGGTTTTCATTTCAGACTCTCTTGGATAACGTTGTAAGGTACTTTCTATAACTTGTACAGTATAAGTTATATGTCTATTCTATGGATTCTAGGTCTCTCCTTTTCACTTAAAGTGTGTCGGTATGTTGAACTAACCCAGTCTTCCCGTGTTACATGATACGATTTGATGAAGACTAAAATAATCGAAACTTTTCCCCGACGTTCTCTTTTACAGGTGACCCTAAAGAGACTACCAGGTCACCAATTTTGAAACGGGAAGGTTCCGTTTCTACCGTCTAAGCTAGAGACCAGTCCTCTCGGTTCTAGGTGTGTAGTGTGTCACACTGGTTTTTTTTTAGGTACTGATGTTTTATTAATGTTAGAAGTATTTTTAGTTGTTATAGTCGATGGTACCTTAAAGAAAAGTCTTTGAAAACAACGAAGTTTTACTTCTTTCTAGAGTACCCTTTCGTTTAACGATCTCTTTTTCTTACGATTCTAACGATTCTTACGATTCTAACGATTCTTTTTCTTACGATTCTTACGAGATTTCTGGTGAAAAGTTCAGTTTAAGTTATACGATAATCCTCCAGATATAATTTTTACTCCTGTTATTGCTTACCACTTCTACATCTTTACAACCTTGGTATGTAATCATTATCCTACATTTTATGATGTCGAGGAATATACTCTTATAAGAATCGTTATAATACGTATTATCGGTTTTTTAATTTTGTTGGGTTTTCAAGTAGTTTACTACTTCTCTATTTGTTCTACCATATAGGGATGTTCCCTCACAATGAGTAGATACTTTTCTTTACTTCATGATTATATGCGTCACAAGAACGGACCTCTTAAGGTCCCTACCACCTCGGACCACCCGACGGTAGAGACCCCACCGTGTCTCAGCCTGTGCTGACTTCGTTAAATCGTCGTCGTCGTCGTGATTATATACGACGTTATGTTTGTTTGAGACTTTTATAATACGAAGTACTTTCTTCGGTTGGTGTTTTATGATATATCACAAACTAAGGTAAAAATCATTTACAGGTCTTATCCATTTAGGTATCTCTTCTCTTCATTTAAGTCACTGATGATCTCCTGACTTTCTTCCAAAAACATCTCCCAAATAAAAATTTCGTTATTTTCATAGGACTTTAATCTATTAACACTACCAGCGTGTTGAAACGCTTATATCATTTTGGGTCACTTAATAAGGGTAAACTTCGTATGAATAATTCCCGGGTGGTGCATAACAGAAAACAATATACTAACCTCTATGTCTGTGTTTGTTGTATCGACACCAAGGACGAGAGTACCCCTCACAACTTTCCTTTCACACAAAAGTAGTAAGACCATTTTAGGGAGTACGGACCAATGACCAATTGGGAACCAGAGTATGGTGGGACCGAGGAGAGAATTTTACCCACTTAAAACATCATAATTTAATAAGGAGTCATACAAAAAAACTTCCATATGAAACATAAATTTTTTTTTTTTTTCCTTCCACACAAATCACATGGTTTTTTATTACGGTTGTTTCATTTCGTTAACGAAACCAATTCTCTGTAAATACTCCTAAAGGAAATCTTTGTTTGTCTGATCTTTTCAGACATAGTCCATAACACAATAGAGATAACCGTGTTCACCGAGTCCACCATTTCTTAGACGGACGTTACTCCCTCTGGGTCCAAACTAGGGACCCTACCCTTCTAGGGGACCTCTTCCCTTACCGTTGAGTGAGGTCCTTAAGAACAGACCTCTTAAGAAACCTATCTTCTCGGACCGTCCGATATCAGGAGCTCCAGTGTTTCTCAGTCTATACTGACTCACTAATTGTGAAAATTCTCTCTTTTGAGTTATTTTCCATATAATCACCCACCCAACATCGGTGTCCTTTGTCTCCAAGTCATGAGGTCCTGGGTGACTCTACATTATGCAAGTACAACGTCTTAATAGAGAAAATCCTATGACTGGGGGTGGGAGTAGCTACCGGAAGTACTCTTACGTGTCGAGGATATTAATACCTTTTTCGGAGGTTGACCTTCGCCAGTCACACATGTCCTTGACAGGTGGTACCGACGTTTACTTGAGTTTTTACCCGGTTCCCTTATACCCTGTCCGTAATTGTTGTTCACAATATCTTTTGTAGGTAGTTTTTAGACACACATAAACGAGAGTGGGTTACTTGTGACTGGGACTACGACCCTTTCTGACTTTCGTTTTCTCCTACGCCACCAATCTATCGTAGTGACTGAGTTACCTACACTTAGACTCGTTTGAGACACTCTGTGACTTCCGGTCCCTTCGGACCATACGACGTCAGGTCCTCCGCCGTTTCTCAACTTGTGTTGAATCTCTGACTTGTCGTCGTCGTTACCTTGTGGATGAAAAACGTGACCCTCGAAAGTAGGTGTGTCATCGTCGTATGATTTTACTGTCTTAACTATTGATACCTCTAATTCAAACAGGTTTATGGACGGAATGTTTGAGGTGTAGATGGTTCTCCATCGTTTATTCGTAACACTATAATTGTAAGGTCTGATCTGGGGTTAGATGTTCATCGTCTGTTAAAAGGAAAGATAGGTGTGATGGTTCGAAAGTATTTCTACTTACACATGGTAGGAGTTTAAAAGAACTGTATCACTTGGAGGGTGAAAACTCTAATGAAACGTGTGGAAACCGTATAGAAAGTTTCTGAGTAAAATGAAAAGTTTTAGTTCAGAACCCGTATAAATTTATTTTAGAACTATTTATTTTCTTTATCTACGTAAACTTGAAACTTTTACCTTTCACACTTACTCCATCTCAGACACACTGGGACATAAGACCGACCCTCACTTTTTACTTTTACTTCCCAGTCCATCTGTTACACCCGACCATTTTCTTCCCTATTTTGGTACTACAATCTTATATAGAAACACCTATGTGTAAATAAAAATTTTGAACTGTAAACAAAAAACGTTAAAATTACAAACACTGTAAAACTACGATACACCTTTACCTTGAATACTTTGTGTAACCCAAAGTTTACCAGAACCCCCGTTTTTAAAGAACAAAGAATGGACGTCAAACGGATGTCTTTGGGTCCTTTATAAGTCACATCTTATCATTCAAAACTGTAATAAATTGGTTGGATGTCTTCTGTTCTTTGCACTACTCGTCATTGGTTCCGTTAGAGACTTCGGGACATCATTTGGATTGCAATACTCGACAGTCTAATTACCCTAAGTTGTGTGTAGTCTCATGAATGATAAATAGGTTGTAACGAAGATCGATACCTGTTAGAACTCCAAGTTTTGTTTGAGAATCAGTACTTTTTTTAGAAACCTCTGTGTTTTACTTAGATTCATTTTGTCTTATCTTCCGTCCGAGTGAGAAAAATTAATATTTGGGTTTGGACCAAAAGACGAAACGTCAAAACCTTTGACTAAACTGTTGTAATTCTTTCCTAACTAGAGAGTCTTCAGGGTTCTACTAAATAAGGTCGAAAACACAGATATTAAAAGTAAAAGACACCAAATAACGACTGTTTAGTCAGAAGAATGTCAGTGTGAGAACGCCAGTCATAAGTCAGTCAAGTCAACGAGCCAAGTACAGGTCGAGAAACACTGGGGTACCTGACGTCGTACGGTCGGAAGGGACAGGTAGTGGTTGAGGGTCTCGAACAAGTTTGAGTACAGGTAACTCAGTCATTACGACGTGAGTTGG
Source organism: Capra ibex (assembly GCA_006410555.1). Classification (NCBI taxonomy): domain Eukaryota; kingdom Metazoa; phylum Chordata; class Mammalia; order Artiodactyla; family Bovidae; genus Capra; species Capra ibex. Next base: position 22,992,483 of record SJYO01016970.1, on the reverse strand, counting down.
GTCAACGTCACACTTGTTCCAATTCGTAAACTCTAAACGCCAATCTGTCAGGTCCAAACTTACCTCACTAGAGGTTCAGTAGGAATTCACTCGAACTCACAATTATGTGGTGAGACTCTGAGACACAGATATAAATTTTCCACGTTTATTTGTTTGAGTAATTATCTCGAAACTTTACTGATGTCCTAAATTGTGAACATCATTTCAAGGATCAGCACAGACCGTTTATTTATCTTAGTAACACAGTAACTATAAAGCCTACAACAAAGTTAGGTCACAACGACGGAACCTCGGTATTTGTATCAGAACAAAGGTAGTGGAGGTTCAAGAACTCCTGTGGAGTGTAATCAGAAGTTCATAACTGTTCTTATCTGACATTAACAGTCGACTCTGAAGGCATTGTTTTAAAGTATCTGACCCGACGAATTTATTGTCTTTTAAATAAAAGAGTGTCAAGACTTTCGATCTTTCAGTTTCTGGTCATAGGTCGCCCCAAGTCAAAGACCTCTCCGTAGAGAAGGTCCGAAGATCTACCGACGGAAGAACGACACAGGGTTGTACCAGAAAAGAGACATACGTACCATCTTTCTTTCTTGAGAGCCAACGGAGAATAAGATAAGACGAGATAAAATAAGATAAGTAGGACAATCTAATCCCAGATGGGAGTACTTGAACTAATTGGACCAAATAGAGGTATCTCTGACTTAGAGGTTTGTATCGGTGTGACTTCAAATTCCGAAGCTGTATACTAATAAACACCTGTGTTTGTAAGTGGGGTACCGTGCCTGAGAGGTGTTTCGATCAAGGGAGTGGAGGAGTCTGAAACTTAAAAAGAGAGAAACTGGCAGAGAGGTCCTAGAACCTGAACGCCTTTAGTCGTTTTCCTTTTGTTCTACGTAACCACCTATACAACTAACCCAATAACTCGTTGACTTGGATTTATGAAAGGTTTTACCGTCTGGGATTAGGACATCTTCGACAGTTAAAAGACTTTTATATTTCACAATCGTTAACACTCCTTAATGATAATGTAATGTGTCAAAATATTCTTTTATAATAACAGAAACAGTTACAATAGACCACAATAAGTGTTTAAACATTCGTCGGTTACCAGAAGGAAGATATTATGCTAGTAATTGTGTGTAGTAGTCGTCATAAGACGTAAAAGTGTTGAGAAGAAAGTCTTCTAAAATATTCCTAAAATCTTTATAATAAAGGAAATAGGACTGTTAAAAGGAATGTCAATTTGTTTTCCTAAATTCTTCGAATAGTACATTTAGACTTCATATAACTTACGTCGGTCGGAAGAGTGACTTAATCCAGAAAGTGATACGACTTAGAGACCCTGTTTCCTGTTAAAAATACCTTTTAACAGAATTACTTTTATACTTTCGTCGTTTACTTGTTTAATTACTCGTTTAATTACTTATTTTTATTTGTTTTTATTTTTCTATATACTACACATGTGACACTTATACTATATGTATAACACAAATGAACTTCTTAACTTTTGATATCATGATCCTGGTAAAGAATCCAGTAAAAATAAGACGTAGAGTATCTATTTAACAAATTTTACTTCTCGACCTGAAAATATGGATCCCATTTTTCTATAAAGATTCCACGAAGACTCTTAGGTAGTTGTTAGAAATTTTTTGTGCACTCAGTATAAAATGAAGTAAAAAGAAGGACTCTTGATTCTAATTTCTTCTGGAATCCTTGATAAAGGTAAATCAATAACTAGCCTATTATCCTCTTCTTTCCTCACCCTTTAACAGTCTCAAAACCAAGACGGCACTTACGGTACATGTTCTCACCTCCTTAAAATTATACTTTTGATTTTCCACTCAATGTGTCATATGTCTATGGAATATGTCTCCAGACTTCTGACAAGTACTAATTTATGTTTGGAAGTTCCCAACCCCTTCTCTTTCCTTGACGTCACCAGAGGGTCTCCGACTCAAGGTCTAAGGACTCCCTCATGGAAATAAGATATGACAACAGTAAATCATCGAGTCAGTAGAGGTTGAGAAGACTTTGGGTACCTGATATCGGGAGGTCAGAGGAGACAGTTACCCTTAAGGGTCCGTTCTTATGACCTCAATCAACGGTAAGCGAAGAGGTCCCCTAAAAGGGTTTGGTCCCTAGTTTAGGTACAGAGGACGTGACCGTCTATGGTGATTCGGTGGTCCCTTTTGGTGAGACATGACATTAATTACCATTAAACCACTCTTAAAAACCTTTTCTTACTGAATACTAATGAATCTGTGTAGAAACACGTAAAGTTGGTTTACTTGGATTCTGTTTTGTATGTGAATTCAGTAACTGAGTCTGGTAGAAAAAACAGGGTTTAACAAGGGTTTCGAATTTAATCACGAGGACTTCGTAAATAAGGTTCAATATTTTTACGTTAGGAACGATGGACATTGGGTCCATACTACGACCCAGAGGACGGTGAAATTTAGATACATTCTACTAAAAGTTGGTGGTAGTATGTAGGATATCTTTTAAACTTCATAAGTGACCCTTATAAATCTTTAACATCAAGTCAAGTCAAGTCAGTGAGTCAGTACAGGCTGAGAAACGCTGGGGTACCTAACGTCGTGGGATGTAAAGGGAAAGGTAGTGGTTGAGGGCCTCAAATGAGTTTAAGTAGAGGTAATTCAGTCACTACGATAGACTGGTAGAGTAGGAGACAGCAGAGGAAGAACTTTCCAACAACGACTTGTTGCGTTTCTGCGACCCTAAGAACCGGAGGCCTCCTCTTCTTAAGTTAGGCCCCGGTCTTTACTCCGAACTAACGAGTTTCTAAAACACATTATTTCAAAATAATTTCATATTGTCTCTATCTCTTTCGAAGACTGTATCTGTAGTCTTCCCCCATCTTTTTCATGGGCGAACGATCACAATCGTTACCTCAATATACGAGAGGTTACTTAGTTTTCTTATAGATCTCCAACATTTCTTGAGTGGTCTGGATGAGGTTATTAAATGTAAAATTTTTTTTTTGTCCTAATTCACCCCGAGACAAGGTTATTTTGAAATAAATATTTTTTTTTTTTTGTCCTAATTGGTCTCCCAAATTAGGTCTCTGACAGGAGTCCGTCCTATGTAACAACAATATATTGGGATTCCTTACATCTCCTCTTGTGTCAAACAGGAAAGAAGGAGGAACTCTTAAGGTCTGGGGAGAGAGGAACCCCTGGGAATCTGAAGAATAGTTGGACGGATCCTTTACTGAGAAAGTAAGGGAAGGGTGGACGGTAGAAAGGGTCATAGTCCCAGAAAAGTTTGTTCACTCAAGAAACGTAGTCCACCGGTTTCATAACCTCAAAGTCGAAGTCGTAGTCAGGAAGGTTACTTATAAGTCCTGACTAAAGGAAATCCTACCTGACCAACCTAGAGGAACGTCAGGTTCCCTGAGAGTTCTCAGAAGAGGTTGGGGCGTCAAGTTTTCGTAGTTAATAGACCGTCAGTCGAAAGTACCAGGTTGAGAGTGTTGGTATGTACTCATGATCTTTTTGGTATCGAAACTGATCTGTCTGGAAACAACCGTTTCATTACAGAGACGAAAAATTGTACGACAGATCCAACCAGTATCGAAAAGAAAGTTCCTCGTTTGTTCCTCTTTAACATCTCTAAAGGTTATAAGGAATCAGTGAAGACCAAGGTCAAAACTCGAAGGTCACTGACGGAGAAAGGTAAAAGAACTACTGAAGAGAAATGACATGAGAATAGGAGAGTCAGGTGGTGTGAGGTAGACTGAGTATATTCCGTCGAGAATCTCTATCTTTAAATGACCCCTTCTTACTTTTTATGATGACTTTAAAAGTTGTCTGATAAATTTTAACCTCTTCTTGATATGTTTTTTCTAGAAGTGTTGGGTCTATTAGTACTACCACACTAGTGAGTAGATCTCGGTCTGTAGGACCTTACACTTCAATTCACCCGGAAACTTTCGTAGTGATGCTCGTTTCGATCACCTCCACTACCTTAAGGTCAACTCGACAAAGTTTAGGAGTTTCTACTACGACACTTTCACGACGTGAGTTATACGGTCGTTTACACCTTTTGAGTCGTCACCGGCGTCCTGACCTTTTCCAGTCAAAAGTAAGGTAAGGGTTTCTTTCCGTTACGGTTTCTTACGAGTTTGATGGTGTGTTAACGTGAGTAGAGTGTACGATCATTTCATTACGAGTTTTAAGAGGTTCGGTCCGAAGTCGTTATACACTTGACACTTGAGGGACTACAAGTTCGACCTAAATCTTTTCCGTCTCCTTGGTTCCTAGTTTAAAGGTTGTAGGCGACCTAGTACCTTTTTCGTTCTCTCAAGGTCTTTTTGTAGATAAAGACGAAATAACTGATACGGTTTCGGAAACTGACACACCTAGTGTTATTTGACACCTTTTAAGACTTTCTCTACCCTTATGGTCTGGTGGACCGGACGGAGAACTCTTTGGACATACGTCCAGTCCTTCGTTGTCAATCTTGACCTGTACCTTGTTGTCTGACCAAGGTTTAGCCTTTTCCTCATGCAGTTCCGACATATAGCAGTGGGACGAATAAATTGAAGATACGTCTCATGTAGTACTCTTCGTGACCTGACCTTCTTTGTGTTCGACCTTAGTTCTAACGGCCCTCTTTATAGTTAGTGGAGTCTATACGTCTACTGTGGTGGGAATACCGTCTTTCACTTCTCCTTGATTTTTCGGAGAACTACTTTCACTTTCTCCTCTCACTTTTTCAACCGAATTTCGAGTTGTAAGTCTTTTGCTTCTAGTACCTTAGGTCAGGGTAGTGAAGTACCCTTTATCTACCCCTTTATCACCTTTGTCACAGTCTGAAATAAAAAAACCCCGAGGTTTTAGTGACGTCTACCACTGACGTCGGTACTTTAATTTTCTGTGAATGAGGAACCTTCTTTTCAGTACTGGTTGGATCTATCGTACAAGTTTTCGTCTCTGTAATGAAACGGCTGATTCCAGGTAGATCAGTTCCGATACTAAAAAGGTTACCAGTCCATACCTGCACTCTCAACCTGACACTTCTTTCGACTCGTGACTTCTTAACTACGAAAACTTAACACCACGACCTCTTCTGAGAACTCTCAGGGAACCTGACGTTCCTCTAGGTTGGTCAGGTAAGACTTCCTCTAGTCGGGACCCTAAAGAAACCTTCCTCACTACGATTTCGACTTTGAGGTCATGAAACCGGTAGAGTACGTTTCTCAACTGAGTAACCTTTTCTGAGACTACGACCCTCCCTAACCCCCGTCCTCCTCTTCCCCTGCTGGGTCCTACTCTACCGACCTACCGTAGTGCCTGAGCTACCTGCACTCAGACTCCTCCTCAACCACTACCTGTCCCTCCGGACCGTACGACACTCAGTACCCCAGCGTTTCTCAGCCTGTGTTGACTCGCTGACTTGACTTGAATTATTAACGATAGTAGACCTCTAGGTTTATAAGTATTGAACCGTGTCATTGGGGATGAAAAGGAAGGATGTAGTAATATAGAGGAGATGAGAGGTAATAACAGAGAGGGGTGGTTAAGTAAAGAAACTTATTTTCCAAAAAATAGAAAATATAAAAAAGAATGAAAAAAAAATGTAAAAATAACACAACCAAAGACGGTTTGTAGTTGTACTTAGTCGGTATTAACCACCTATTAACGAAATTTTACAACACAACAAAAGATGGTATCTTATTCCACTCAGTCGGTATTCATAAGTATACGGGGGAGGGAGACTTAGAGGAAGGGTGGGGTGGGAGTAGGGTGGATAGATCCAGTAGTGTCTCGTGGTCCCGACTCGAGGACACAATATCTCGTCGAAAGAGGATCGATAGATAAAATGTGTACTATTACATATACAAAGTATGATGAGAGAGTTAAAGAGGGTGGGAGAGAAAGGGGAGGACATAGGTGTTCAGGTAAAAGATATGGACGTAGAGATAGGGACGGAACGTTCTTCCCAGTAGTCATGGTAAAAAGATCTAAGGTATATATACGTAATTATATACTATGAACGAAAAGGAAAGACTGAATGAAGTGAGACATATTGTCCGAGTCCGAGTAGATGAAGTGATGTTGACTGAGTTTAAGTAAGGGCAATACTGACTCATTATAAGGTAACATATATACATAGTGTTGAAACTTCTTTTTACAACAACAGAAATAACGGAAGAAGATTAGAAAAGGATTTATAGATTGGAAGGTGAATGTTTCTCAAATAGTTCCATGAAGGAGTTTGTTTATATTAAGGGAAGGAATCCCTTTATCGATGGTCAATCATTTTATAAAATAATTAAAGGGATATATTCCTTTGAGACTTTTGGATTCGGTAAAGTCTGTTTTAACACTCCACCAGTCATGTTGGAGAGTAAAACGAAATATTCACTTTTCGTAGGATACAAAGTGGTAATCGTAATACCGCAAAATTATAGTCTGTTAGTATATCAGAGTATAATATAAAGAAGTACATCGATTTTACCTTATTGCTACATAAAAATTTAAAGACTGAACCGGGGCGAATCTATGTTCTCGTTGAAGTTCGACCTAGAAAACACGATTCTCTACAGTAGTTCTCCGTTTACCGAGTCAATACCAGTAATTGAAAGTCGGTCAGGGATCTGAACCCTTCGGTTCCCCGTACCACACTTTAACTTTTATTTCTCACTGACATAGATAAGACGTATTATATATTTTTAAACCGTAGTAAATACCCGTCTCGACCTCATACTTTGTTGATCCTTTTACAGTGAAGGCATATATAAATCTAGAGTGATAGATACTCTTAACAAACAGGAGCTATCCGTACACACGTGTACACACACATACACGAACGGTTACCAATGGGTGATCTACGGTCTTCTTGATCTTCTGATCAGACGTCGAGTACGAGAACTCTTTGAAAAATTTTATGAATGTATAAGAAAAATAATTTAGAAAGTTAATTTCCGTAATTATACAGTATTTTTATTAAAAGTTTTAAATTCTGTTTTCTGAAGTCTCTATTTTTGTCTACTCAGGAAGTGATGGACGTTTCAGTTGACAGATGGATATTAAGTTCAGTTTTCTATTGTAAGTGTATATTTAAAACTCTGTTTATGATAAGTCAAATTACCCCCTTGATCGTTTATTTAACATCTTCGACTTTATTCAAAAGAGTCCAACTTCCTTTCATCTAATACAAATAAATAAATAAATAAAAACCACCCTTTGAGAATTTCTCTGTTTTAAATTTACAGACGTCGGTGGACATGACACCCCGTACTTAGTCTTATAGTTTCTAGTACTTAGGTCAAGAGGACCTCAGAGAGTCTGTAATATAATTTACATAAGAAAGATTGAACTCCTTTATCTGACTACTCCCTCCTTTAGGGTTTCACTCTGTTTAGAAACCAATCGTTAAAGGTTTTGTACCTACTTCAATCCCTTCCGAATGAACGTCTCCTTTTGTTGAGACTAGAGTCTCCCTCTGTCTTTTGGTTCTTGGTACCATCTGAGTATCCGACCGAAACCAAACTTTCCCGGAACTAAAGGGTGAACACACAAGTAAGGAAAATTAAAGGGGGACGATTTGTCGTATACTTTCTAGGGATCTTGGTAGACACGTATCACCTCGTACCCTCGTTTCTTTATTCGTCATTCCCGTTCATCCAAGACGGGATATATAGGAGAGAAGACCGGGGTTCTTCCTTCGTAGGGAGGTGTTCCTTTGACGGTCCTCAAGGTCCGATACTTTCCGTCACCTATCTTGACACGTCACATGGGCCGTCTCGACACTTAGTACTCTATCTCGTACTCCACACCTACTCGTCGACGGTTCTCGACTAAGTCCTTCTTGTTCTCTAGTTGTCTAGACATAAGGTTATATATGGTTCCCTCCACTGGTGATTTCCCTGACCCTCGAACAGAATGAGAACTTCCTTCTTACTTTGTCTTAGACCGTAAAGGTTCACGTAATCGTTATACTTGAACTTCAGTTTTCTGTCTTGTCAGATCACTACAATTTCTTTTACCTCCCTTATAAGAAAGTGATTAAGACTAGATGTCCGTTCAGATTACGTTTCTTTTCTTTGCACTCGAGAAACCCTCTATATCAAAACCTCGACCTGAGAACTTCTATAAAACCTTCATGGACGATACTACGAATTATTGATTAAAGAGTCTCATCAGTTCACAAAAGGTTAAATTTTTCCTGATTGTAAAAAATTTTTACTTAACGAAACCTTTCTGTATCTAGACCATTTTCACGTTTACCAATGAAACAAGTGACCTCTCGTCGGATCCTCTCTGTACGTATCGGAGTACAGTGGACGACAACAAAAGAACTGAGAACCTACTCACCCGTAGGTTGTATGGCTAGGTATAGTTTGTGAGGGGGAAAACAGAGAAGATTGTCTTGGACCGATTGTTGACCGTCACTCAAGTACGGAAGTCATTAGTTTCGAATAAAGACTGAAGAAAGTTTTCCTTTATTGGTGTTACGAAATCGACTCACACTATAGTGACTTGATATTAATAAAGATCGAGTCTCCCCACGTATTCTTCCGTAAAACATTTTAGACATGTCATGTCCTCATTAAGTAGTTCATCGTGTTCTGAAACGATCGTATAACACTATCAATTAGAATACACAGTTGAACTGATCCGGTACCATGGGTCTATAAACACGATAGACGAGTCAGAACAGACTGAGAAACGTTGGAGTATCTGACATAAGACGGTGCTAGGAAACAGGTACCTTAAGAGGTCCGTTCATATGACCTCACCCAACGGTAAAGGAAGAGGTTGGGTCTATAAACTAGTTCGTGATAAGACTTACAAAGACACTTCCATATAAAAACACTACTCTAATTGTGAATTTAGTATCTGAAACTAATTTCATCCAATGGGGGGTACTATACCCACCCGGAATAGGTTAGTCAACTTCTGGAATTCTCCTTTTTGACTGGAGGTTTTTTCTTTTCCTTTAAGACGGTCCTCTGACGAAAGTCTGAGTTGACGAAAGTCTGAAAAAGGACCAGAAGTCGGACGGTTAAAAGGGAATACTAAAGTTTGAACTATCGGAAGTATTAGTACACTCGGTTAAGAAATTTCATTTAGAGAGATATATATAGTCTTAGGATTATGAATATTATTCATATAGGGTGTGGTACGAATAAAAATTAAGTACCTTTTTTTTTCAGTAAAAAATTTAGTCTTCCTACACGGTGTAATATTGACGTTGTCAAAAAGGTATATGGATGAATGAGAAAGAATAAATACTTATAGGAACTTTCTTTTGTCTTTAACAGTGGAGAAGGAACTCGGTGTGTTAGACATCTCTTAGAGAACTAACTTTGGTTTACAGTATGACCACGAGTTCTTTGAGGTACATTAATCCACCCTTAAGTTAATTCTCAGTGGATGAACGAAGTCCTACTCCTTCCCTTGGACTGTTTCTTATTGTGTCTGCTCCGATTACTGTACCTTTGGTGTGAGATGTACCTCACCCCCCCCTTGTTACGTCTGTCTCACCTAAGGTGTCGTAAACATTGTTATACTACAGTTCTTTCAAAATCTAACGAGTAGGGTGGTGTCAATGAAATGACGGTCATTTCATGTCTTTGGGGTTTTCGTAGTATAAGTTTGGTATTTTTATTTCCTCTTTAGATGGAAGTCTTGAGGTGGGTGTACCTTTAGGGTTACCGAATTGAGTTTTCGGTCTTGATAAACTTTTCTCATCGTGACTAGAAAGATGGTTATAAAAGTCTGACTTCTTAAACTGATACATTCTTTAAGTCTTCTTAGTGATCTAAACGAAAATCATCCTAAAGAATAAATCTTTGTGACGTTAAATATTATGTTTGATTTAATCCTCAATAAAAAGAGTTTTCATAATTAAAGATCTAAAAAACCGATTACATAAAGACATCTACAGTTACTTTGATAAGTGGCTTTACATGTTTTATTGACTCAATTTCATCTTAAAACGTTTATATATAAAGTTCTTAAGTTTACAGATTCATCCTTCGGGGTTGGTACTTACAAATAAATGAATATTTCATATATAACATTATGAATTATTTCACAGTACTCATAATATTTTGTTTATATTTTCATATTTTTAAATTTTCTATTTTGATTTTACGTAAAAATTTATAGTCGTAGAAGAAAGAAATAAGACTACCATTTCTTAGAAGGACGTATGTCCTCTTAGACCAAGCTAGGGACCCAGTCCTTGTAGGGGACCTCTTCCTTTACCGTTGAGTGGGGTCATAAGAACGGACCTCTTAAGATACCTGTCTCCTCGGACCGTCCGATGTCAGATACCCCAACTTGATGTCAGGTACCCAAGTGTTTCTCACCCTGTGCTGAGTCGTTGATTGTGAAAGAGAAAGAAATAAGATTGTCTATCGGAACACGTCTGGGATGATGCCCTTGTTTACGGTACTTCTTGTAGTGAAGTTAAAGACCGATAGACACGGGGATATACTCGAAAGGTCCACCACGACCACCATTTCTTAAACGGACGGTTACGTCCTACACGTGTACCATTGGGTGAGGTCATAAGAACGGACCTCTTAGGGTACCTGTCTCTTCGGACAGTCCGATGTCAGTGTGTCAGTCTGTCCCGACTTCGTTTAATCAAGTGGACGTATGTTCGAGTATAAATTATAATTATAAGACCTTTATATGTTCATTATTGTAATCACATCGAACTCTTCATGTTTAGTCAGGCTACACCAGGTTCACTTTCAACAAGTCAGTACAGAGTGAGAAACGCTGGGGTACCTGATATATCAGATACCTTAAGAGGTCCGGTCTTCTGACCGCACCCATCGGAAAAGGAAGAGGTCCCTAGAAGACTTGGGTGTAGAGGGTATAACGTCCGTCTAAGCAATGGTTGATTCGGTGTCCTCTTCGGGTTCTTATGACCTAACCCATCGGATAGGGAAGAAGTCGTCTAGAAGACTGGGTTCTTAACTTGGTCCCAGAGGACGTAACGTCCGTCTAAGAAATGGTTGACTCGATAGTCCCTTCGGGACTTACACCAGATTCTATGAAAATATTTTTAATAGAATCTTTAAGTAAATATTATCACTATATTATTTTTTAGACTATAAAGAGAAAATACAAAGGTCCCTTTCGGAGATTTCGGGAGTTCACTTTCACTTTCACTTCAGCGAGTCAGCACAGGATTAGAAACGCTGGGGTACCTGACAACAGATGGTTCGGGAGTTCTTCAGTAAAGTTAAGAAGGAACCGTCTATCAAGGTATAGAGAGGTAAGTCTTGTGAATCGAAACGACTCTCCAACAAAAAAAAAAAAATTACCGTATAACACAAGATGAAAACATCTAAATAAAACAAAAGTAAGACAGAAGAGGTTATGTTTAAATACGAAAGTTCTAGTTCGTGTTACGGAAGACACGGAGAGTGTAAGGACGTGTGTCACTTATTAGGATTCTCAGTACATCGTAAATGAACCAAGAAGTCCCTTCTTCTTATTAAGTACCAGAGCGAGACCAGACTTTTTCGCTTTTTTTTTTTTTTTTTTGTGAAGTCACCACAGTTTGTTAAGTACCACCGGAAATGAACCTTACGTAGGAGAACTTTCTGGTCGAACGATGATTATATACGATTCCTTGGTCGACTTGATATTTTACTTGTCTCAAATACTGTGTTATAGGGTGTTTAAAACGGTTGGTGTAGGTCCGGGAGTGACACCCCATCCCGTCCCTGTCGTTCCAAGTTTACGTTCGGAGGGTGTCTTTTCGTATCACTTATGAGTCATTTTNCAAGAAGTCTCTTCTTATTATTAAGTACCAGAGCGAGACCAGACTTTTTCGCTTTTTTTTTTTTTTTTTGGGTGAAGTCACCACAGTTTGTTAAGTACCACCGGAAATGAACCTTACGTAGGAGAACTTTCTGGTCGAACGATGATTATATACGATTCCTTGGTCGACTTGATATTTTACTTGTCTCAAATACTGTGTTATAGGGTGTTTAAAACGGTTGGTGTAGGTCCGGGAGTGACACCCCATCCCGTCCCTGTCGTTCCAAGTTTACGTTCGGAGGGTGTCTTTTCGTATCACTTATGAGTCATTTTCATTTCATTTACAGTGAGTCAACACAGGCTGAGAAACGCTGGGGTACCTGATATCGGACGGTCCAAGGAGACAGGTACCCTAAAAAGGCCCGTTCTTATGACCTCACCCAACGGTAAAGGAAGAGGTCCTCTAGAAGGGTTGGGTCCCTAGCTTGGGTCCAGAGGGTGAAACATCCGTCTGCGTGAAATGGTAGACTCGGTGACCCCTTCAGGGTCCTATGAGTCATGAACAGTGAAAATTGAACCCCTACGTGAACCGGTGGTAAAGGATTTACCTTCCAGTCTGGAGTCTTGAAAGGAATACTTTTCTAGACACTTCAAGACTTCTAGAGAGACCGGGTGTCATCCTCTAAGTCCTACAAGTCTTATTTTTGAATCCTACTTTATTTCAAAATACTTAACGATCAGTAAAGGAGTTACTTCATCACCCAAATGACATTTTCTACTTCATACAAACCCCCACCATCCCCCCTCTTAATGAGACGTATCCTGGTACTTTACATAAATCAAAGTAGTCTTCGGCTCGTAGAGTGTCGACCTTCCTTTAGGGAGACGGATTACAAAAAACAAATAAAGATAGGGAAAATAAAATATCTACTCCTAAGACCCCCACTTTGTTTAAAAGACTCAATGTGTCTATCGATCACCTACTCAGATTTAATCTGAGTTCCGTCTTTTTGTATTCTCTGTTGTGTTTCTTGTCTAAGAAATATGTATACCCGGAATCCAAAAATTTCGTACATGTACACACGATTCAACGAAGGGAGCACAGGTAGAGAAACAATGACATACCTGACATCGGGGGGTCCGAAGAGACAGGTATCCTAAGAGGTCCGTTCTCATAACCTTACCCAACGGCACGGGAGGAGGTCTCCTAGAAGGGGTAGGTCCCTGGTTTGGGCACAGAGAATACAGAGGACGTGGCCGTCCACACAATAAATGGTGGTCGTGGTGGACCCTTCGGGAAAATTTCGTATAGTCACAGTTTAACGATCCCCTTTTTATTTCTTAGTCTTTCAATAAAGTTTGGAATCTGAGTGTAACATCAAAATAAAAAAATTAACGTTTGTATAATTTAAACTTTATTGTCTAATGTGGTGTTGTCTTAATCTTAATTTTATAGATTGAGGTCTTCACTTTCACTTTCAGCGAGTCAGCACAGACTGAGAAACACTGGGGTACCTGACAAAGTTTTAAGAGGTCCGGTTTTATGACCTCGCCCATGGGTAAAGGAAAAGGTCCCTTAGAAGGGTTGGGTCCCTAGTTTGGGTCCAGATGGGTATAACGTCCGCCTAAGAAATGGTCGACTCGGTGTTCCCTTCGGGTTCTTATGAACTCACCCTTCGAATAGGGAAGAGGTCACCTAGAAGGGTTGAGTCCTTAGTTTGGTCCCAGAGGACACAACGTCCGTCTAAGAAATGGTTCACTCGATGGTCCTTTGGGGACTCACTTCAGCGAGTCAGTACAAGTTGAGAAACGCTGGGGTACCTGACATCGGGTGGTCCGAGGAGGTAGGTACCTTAAAAGATCCGTTCTCATGACCTCACCCCACGGTAACGGAAGAGGTCCCCTAGAAGGGCTGGGCCCCTAACTTGGGAAACGTGACGTCCCAGAGTCCGTAACGTCCGTCTGCGAAATGACAGACTCGATGGTCCCTTCGGGATCCAGAGTCATTTATCGATGTGTATATAGTGAAGTTTATCTAAAGACAATCGAATTACGTGTATAAACATACTATGTAGGTATGTATATATATGTGTACTTGTTATGAAAAAAAGAGTTTTACCTATGTGTGATTCGTATAAACGAGTTACTAATCGAAAAAAGTAGATTGTTATTTAGTATCTGTTGAAAGGTATCGTCGTCTCTATCTAGACGAAACAAAAATTACCATTATAATATAAAGTATTATACATATATGACAATAAATAAAAGGATACCTCTCTTTTCACCCAGTAAAGGTTAATGAGTAAGAATCTCTTTTTCAACGATATTTGTATGTTTGGAGTGATGAAAATGATACTACCATAAAGAAGTCCAGTTCATAGATTTTCATCCTAAAGACTCAGAATATGAACTCTTAGTAAAATTGTCCTGAATTTTATCTCTACCGAAAAGTCCCCGGTTAAAAAAAGGCATGTAAGTTCGTTTTAAAGCTTCGTAGATGAAGACGATCTCCGACTAACGAGAGGACCACCTCACGTCAGAATAGAGAACAGATCAGAGAACAGAAGGTTCCAGTGAAAATTCTGGTGAACTAATATCCTAAAACAAACAAAGTAAATATAACTTTTGGTTGTTATTACGTACTTTTTACTCATGTACAGTTACTTATAAGTAACGGATTAATATATTGAGAAACCTCTACTGAAAGTAAAAATTTGACTAGGTCAATACTGGAAACTTTAATTTTATAATGTGAACTATACTTTCCGAATGTAGTGTTTGGTATTTTGTTTTCTCGACCTTCATAATTTCTATAGTATAGACCACTATGTTTGACTGGGACAAAGAGAAGTGGTAGATGAGGAGAAGTATAAAGGGTATGTAGGGATTGTGATTTAAAATTTAGAAAGTGTACAGGGTACACATTGTATGTGGGGTCTCTATCGTCGTTAATGTTTGGATGAGGGTGAAGATGAGGTTATATGACGTCCTCTTTGAACTAGACTCAACTACTGATGAACCGTCTTAAATTTTGACACCTTCTTTCTGAAATTTCATTTCTTTCCCTCCTTTGTTTACAAATGGTCTCGTGGACGTAACATCTAAGAGGCACAGGTAGTGGAGAAAACAAGAATGGGACGGTCTCCCCATGTCCTACGAGTTTCCTTCGAAGAGTTACCTTCAAGTGTACCAAATCCTTCGAGTGTGTGGACGATTCACACACTAGATCGTTTCGTTTGGGTCTAGAAGACTGAGTTCTTCGCTTCGAGTAGACAAGGGTCTTGACGGAAACGGCAACAGTTGGGTCAGAGTGATGTGATGTGCCGACTCTCGAGTCTCAGGTACTCGCTGGAAGACTTCCGGTGTATCGATCGTCATGGAGACTGGAGACTAAGTCGTAGGAAGGACGGTAAGGTAACCCAAATGCCTCTAAAACGTTTACCGAAATCCAGACTGTTGAGACTTATAGTTTTACCCAGAGATAGAGGAGTACAACGAAGTATCATTGAGACTAAGATAAACGGAGTTCCCTGACCCAAAGATTACACCCACAACGGTGATAAGGAAGACGGGTGAAAGAAAGAAAAGTTTCCGAGAGGAGAAGTGACATACTAGTGTTTGGTCTTACCGTGAAACATACAGAGAACCATAAAAATGACGTTTTGACTTTTAGACCGTTATGGATTATGGTTACAATTTAAGCATGTGCTGATTTCTCTTTCCTCCATCGTTGGTCGGCACCAGACCACTGGTAACAAGTCTATCTATAAGGTTCCTCAACTTCAATATTCAATTTTGAATTCTTCCTTTGTCTCGAGAATCAAAGTTGTTACTCTTCTCTCTTCTCTCCGGGGTCGTCAGTGGAGAACTCGTCAGTGACACCAGGGGTGACAACAATTTTTCTGAGAGGTTGAAGAGTCCTTAATTCCGTTACGGGTGATAGAAGACTTTGAAAGATTTACCGTTGAAGTGACTCTAAGGGGGAGTCAAGGTTCCGAAGGGTCCGCTGCGATCATTATTTCTTGGGCTGACTGTTACGTCCTCTGTACTCTGTGTCCAAACTAGGGACCCAGTCCTTCTAGGGGACCTCCTCCCGTACCGTTGGGCGAGGTTAGAAGAACGGACCCCTTAGGGTACCTGTCTCCTCGGACCGTCCGATGTCAGGTGTCCGAGAGTGTCTCAGTCTGTACTACCTTCGCTGAATCGTGTCGTATGTTCGTATGACCAATCCTAAAGGGACCACCGCGTCAGTCATTTCTTAGGAAGACGTTTCGTCTTCTGGGCCCAAAGTAGGGACCCACCTCTTCTAGGAGACCCCTTCCTTTACTGTTAGGTGAGGTCATAAGAACGGACCTCTTATGTTACCTGTACCCTCGGACCGCCCGATGTCAGGTATCGAGTGTTTCTCAACGTGTGTTGACTTCACTGAATGGTGTGTGTATTAATAATCTAACCTCTCCGTTAAAGTTGTAATCTAGGTGTATCGTGTCAAAGAAGGAAATGATCCTTAAATACCTGATATTCTCCCAAGACAAAATAAATGTGATAAATAGTTTTACGTGTTTTGATTCACCTAAATCATTTTAAATGATATGTGTGAATCTCTTTGATTTATTGACTGAGAGCAGAAGGTCTATTTCTGTGGTTGAATTTTTAATGTCTGATGATATAAAGAGTCATTTAAGTTATACTAATAACTTCATCAGTAGAAACCAGATGGATGGGTTCCTCCAGTTCATTTTTACTTATGTAAAAATCAAAAGAAATCTTTACATAGGAGATTTTTATAAAAGATCTTCAGAAGACACACTGGTTAGTCAAGACTTAGAAGATGAAGTTGTTTTCGTCGATAAATAGGGTGAAAAAAACTTTTGTTTTGTTATTAGATTCACCCGTGTCTATTCAGTCCGGTTTATGGTCCAATGAGAAAAATAATCTCGAAGACCTTCTTAATAAGGTTCTTGAGACCGAAATCCCTGACAGGAATAACAGAAAGAAGGGTGTAGTCAAGTCAAGTCAGCGAGTCAGCACAGGCTGAGAAACACTGGGGTACTTAACGTCGTGTGTTCCGGAGGGACAGGTAGTGGTTGAGGGCCTCAAGTGAGTTTGAGTGCAGGTAGCTCAGCCACTACGGTAGGTCGGTAGAATAGGAGACAGCAGGGGAAGAGGAGGACGGGGATTAGGGAGGGTCGTAGTCTCAGAAAAGGTTACTCAGTTGAGAAGAGTACTCCAACGGTTTCATGACCTCAAAGTCGAAATCGTAGTAAGGGAGGTTTCTTTAGGATCCCGACTGGAGGAAGTCTTACCTGACTAACCTAGAGGAACGTCAGGTTCCCTGAGAGTCCTCAGAAGAGGTTGTGGTGTCAAGTTTTCGTAGTTAAGAAGTCACGAGTCGAAAGAAGTGTACCTTCTTCGATTTTTTATAAGTACTTTCTAACTCATCCCGGTTAAAAGATGCTCAGTTTTGTTGTCGTTGTAGTTATAAAGTCCCAGACGTTTTTGTACCGGTAAGAGAACGGAATTTTTTTAACAATCTTTAGTAACGTAATTTTTTTTTTAGTAACGTAAAGTTACTTAAGTTTTATTGAGTTCTCTAAAACTTTGACAAACCTAAGACTTTCACGTTTCTATTTAGTCTAAAAAATATTGAAGATAAACTAATTTTATCTAGACTATGACAAGGAGACGTCTGGGGGCCGTCCTACTTCGTATTCCATTACCCACTAGAAAAGTAGTGCCAGGACCTCCTGAGGACCAAAGTTCCGTCAAAGTCGACAGTGTCAACGAATCTCAAATGACTCGACAAAAATCAATGAGTAAGTTTATAAGTATTCTTCACACCTGGTGTCAAACGACAGACCATTGTTGAAGTAAAAGCTGAGTGTGAGTCGAACAGGAACACCTAACGAAGAAAGTGGATCTAACCCGAAAGACGTCAGTACACCGGAAAGTTCCTATTACCTCAAAGGAACCCTCATTCGTTTTCTTCGTACAAGGTAGAAAATAGAAACGAACCGACCTATTACTTTTATTAATGTCTTCTGTCAATACCTAATAGTTTCTCTGTTCACTTTATTAGTTTGGATATAGTTCTTGCCGAAACACGATGGGTTCTTCCGTCTAGTGAATTAATAAATGGAACACTCTGATACTTGTGGGGTCCTTTAGGATTTTGCCGTTGTATATTCACGTTTATAAATGAGTTGTTATAAGAACTTATGTCATTACTTTTATACACATTAGAGTACTATACAAAAACTTTCTTTGGTTCCCTGACATAGTAAAGAATCGTGTCCTCTTTTTAGGAAAATAATACTATAGAAATAATAAACTAATTTTACGATCAATTTATGTAGAAAATCCATCTGCCTAACATGACGAATCAACCTTCGGTTATAGATTGCGACCTTAATCGACGTCCTTATGTATTTAATGACTTTTATTCGTTGTCATATTAGATGTTTCACGATAATAAATTAATTTGATACTGTACTCGACGTATGACAGTAAAATACTAGATGTAGGAGATACAATGATGTTTTTTTTTTTTCTGAACAGTCAGTTCTATGTAAAGATTTTATTGTTACGAAATTGTAATTTTGAGGCTTAATAAGACCGACATTACATCTCGTATAAATCTCTTTCCTTAGTCCAAAAAAAAAATTTGTTAAATAATAAATGTAATTTATTACGAGTAAAATGTTTTAGATACGGAAAATAAGGTAATTTAAAAGTTTTGGAAAAACAATTTTAATGAAGTGTAAACATATCAAGAAGATTTGTACTTATATATGGTACCACGAAGACTCTGGTAAACTCTATAAGATTTTTATGGTTCGTCCATTTAAGACATAATGAAATAAATCTGACCCCACATTTTTATTGTGACAAACTCCGTTTCTTTTTCCTTAAAGTTAGAGCGTAACTGACGGTCTATTTTTGGACCTTTTCTAGTAATTAGAGTAAACAAAAGTAATATCGTTGTGAACAATAGTGTTGAAATCAATTCTTTCGCGGTTGTAAATATGGTCGTTAATACATAGTCGTTTTAATCAAGATTTTTCACTTAGAGGACGATAGTATTTGGGACAAAAACGGTACTAGAAATACACGACACTGCTCCTCCCAGTTACAATACTTAAGAACTGTCTTATTTGTTGACGAACTTATTACGAACTGTCCGTGACCTCATATTATACTTAAGGATTTATTTCGTAGTTGTAAAAGTACATATATTACATTATAAAATAGGAAGTTTCCTTCAACAAAAACAAAAACAAAAAACGACTGTATAAAGAAGGTAGAAATATTCCTCTTTCATTCTCTTTTACATTTATAAGTGGATAAAGACAAGTAGAAAAAAGTGCCGAGGTACTCACTTGGGAGAGAAGTCCCACCTCTAGAGTTCGAGTCCACCCAACATTTCCTTAGGGCACAACCGTTGTACGACACGAAATTTCTCTCCGTTACTTTTAATTCAGAGAAAATTAGTTTTCTCGATCGAAATCACTACGCTTCCTTAGACTGTGAACACCAGATCGGGCACACATTTTCCGATCAGAAGTACCTTGCATTTATTTTCTAAGACTGGTTATAAAGTCTTCATGGGGGCTGATTAAAAAAAAAATTAATGTTTGTGTCTCTCCATTTAATAACTCTAAATCATCCTAAAATGAAAAAATTTTTATATACATGATACCAACGTAATGAGTATCATAATTTTCATTAGAAGACATCGGGTGGTCAGTTCCTTTTTAGGTATTTCGAGTAGTGAGGATCTCGTCACTTTATTGAAGGTTTCCCCTTCAGAGTCACGGTCCAACAAGTAGTTTGTTCTACGACCGTTGGAAGTATTGTTGTTAAAAATAACTCCCGAAATATCACAGTTCGTGAAATGTCTATGGTAGAATAAATCATAAGTGTAATAGGACCGTTCCATTCTACTAGAGGTAAAATATTTACTCTTCTGACTCTAAGTCTCTATGCAGACTTATACACTTTGTAGGTTCCCACGAGGGAATCGTTCACCGTTTCATTTTGAGTTTGGGTCTAATATATTTAGGTTAGGGGTAAGAGGAAAGTGATACTTTAGAACGAAGTACTAATCTCCATTAACTTAATTATCAATTACCCGTCATAAGAAAGGGGACTCTGCACACCTCTGTTGATAAAGTCGTTACACTGTAATAAGTTTCTCTCGGAGAGATATTTACATTAAGTTCACATACACTTGAACTTCTCTTTTGGGTTTCTCTGTTCGACTAAAGTTGGGAACGACGTCGACGGTTACCCCTGAAGATTCTCACCCTTCTTTCTTCGTTTGAATCTTCTTTTTTATAGACACGTTTTTAGTGTTTTTCTCTATCAGAATATTTCTTGGTGACAGTGACTCACCGACTTCCGTTAAACGTCGTAAGTAAAATTCCTCTTCAACTATCTGGTACATACGTATTTTCTTAGATACGTTATTACCTAACTCGATCTTCTTAATCGTGTTATCTTTGTATCCACTATTCAGCACCGTTCAAGTTCTTGGTACGAACCTTGTGGTCTTTTACTTTTGGAAGTCGGTAATCATGTATTCGTTACTATCTTCTTTTACTACCGGGGAGGTAGTTTCTGTAACTGTCCATAGGTACGTCTTAGTGATGTCACCTCGTCTTCTACGATGACTCAGTCTATGACTCCCTTCCCCCAAGTACTGTTCTGGTCTATACTTTATGTCGGTGACAGTAAGAACCGATTCCCAAGTTGGTGGGCTCAGACTACTTTTCTTTGACCTTCAGTCACACGGTTTTGATACAGTATTAACTAGGTATCGTGGTAAACTTCAAGGACGTACATACATATAAACCCATATTCAGTAAAAATTTTGAAATGTACCAAATGGGGTCAGACAAATTTATTCAAAATCAGAAATACTTTAGTGTTCAGTTTGTAGTGAACTTCATTTTCAATTGTTTCTCTGACTTGATTTATGTGGTTTTAATGTCAACTTTCGTAGTAGGACTATGGGTCTATTCCTATCTGGAGTATATTGTTGTCGATTGGGAAATAATTCCCGAAGGGTCCATCGAGTCACCATTTCTTTGACGGATGGTAACGGTCTCTGTGTCTAAGTTAGAGACCTCCCCTTTTCTGAGGGACCTCTTCCTTTACCGTCGGGTGAGGTCATAAGCACGGACCCTTTAGGGTACCTATCTCCTCGGACCACTCAATGTCAGGTTCCCAACGTTTATTAGCCTGTACTGACTCACTCGTGTGTACGTGCGTTAGGAAACAATTTATAGGTAGTCCAAAATTATTAAGATTACAAATTTTATTAGGACGTTTATTAATAATTATATAGAGAAATACTTCTTTTCCTTCTCTTTAATGCTGAGTTCCAAAAGGTCAATAACGAATGTATCAGTTCTAAACTTGGGTTCTACCAATCAGAAGTTTTAGGTACGGAAAGTGGGACGATTATTCAACGGACATTAGGTTCCAATTTTTAGTCGAAGATCCCCTACCTGGACACGTAACAGATAATTAGCCACGAATACAGAGGAGAATTAATTCCATGTCCGGACTTTAAAATCGTGTCTTCTAAGGTTATAGGGTATTAAGGGGATTCTCGACCTTAGTTGTTTTTTGATTCCACTGACTTTTATAGTACCAGTTACTTGAAATTTTATACCGATATAAATTACTATGTATTACCATTTTACTCACTAATCAAGTAGTTAAGGAAGAACACCTTATTAGTTAGATTGTACTACAGACCGTAGATCCTTTTGCAGATAGTAAAGAGTAGTTAGACTCTACTTCAAAAAGTATAAAATGTAGATATTTTAGTCTCATGGAGAGTGTTAACGACAGTCGACCCACTTTGACGTTTCATCAGTAGTAATGGACTCGTACAAACTTGAGTCGACAATAGGGAGCACTACGTTGACCTGTTAGTATTGGGAAGTTACACAGTCAGTTGTTTGGTGAATTCTAAGTAAACTCCTTTCTTATACTCAGGATCAATAAGACCTTTATAAGACAACTGTGGAAGACCATGTTCGTTCTTTTGTGTCCGTAGTTTTGAACGTATAATCTTAACCGACAAAGTTTCTTTTAGGGTCTCTGTTATACCCTCGTGAAACTATTCTTTACGACACACTAGTTGTGGGACCTACCAGGTCACTCACTGTCACTGACTTTTTTAGTACTGGGGCCGTCAAGACTCCGTTTGTCACTGAGATTTCTCGGTCTCAGACCAACACTTGTATAAAACCCTAACAGAGTTGGTTGAAATGAAAAGAAAAGAAATTTTTTTTTTGTTAAAATAACCCCATATCAACGAAATGTCACAACATAATCAAAGACGACATATCGTTTTGACAAAGTCGAGACTTATATGTATTAGGTCAGAAGGAACCTACTTGGAGCTTAATCCAGTGGTGTCTCGTGACTCAAGGGACACGATATTTCATTCAAGAGTAACACTTTACTTCACTTTCAACGAATCATCACAGGCTGAGAAACGTTTGGGTACCTGATATCAGGTACCTTAAGAGGTGCGGCCTTATGACCTCATCCACCTAAGAAATGGTCGACTCGGTGTTCCCTTCGGGTTCTTATGACCTCACCCATCGGATAGGGAAGGCGTCGCCTAGAAGGGTTGGGTTCTTAACTTGGTCCCAGAGGACGTAACGTCCGCCTAAGAAATGGTTGACTCAATATCACATATATACAGTTAGGGTACATATGTCTGACTTCATACTGAAAAAATTTTATATAAAGATTCAAAGTTTCTTTACAGAGTTTTACATATTTTATTTTAGTTTTGACTACACAATTAGAATCAACATACACACATACACTACATTGTCATGTCAAAAGTTAACTGTCTCAAAGTCTTAATTGTTTTGAACATTTAAAAGGTATCAAAATTTTTTACCTAATCCGAAGTAAAGAAACACACACTGACATAAAAGAGGTTCGTATCTAAGTTTTTACAAATGTATGACTTTCTCTCTGTAACTGAAGTAAAAGTCTAAAAATTGGATACCGAAGGGAACACCGAGTCGACCATTTCTTAGACGGACGTTACGGCCTCTGGACCCATGCTAGGGACCAAACACTTCTAGGGGACCTCTTTCCTTTCCGATGGGTGAGGTCATGAGACTAGATCTCTTAAGGTACCTGTCAGGTACCCCAACGTTTCTCAGCCTGTACTGACTCACTGAAAGTGAATCTTTTTGATAAAGTAAAACCGGACTTGTCCCAATAATTCTTCACACCCAAGTAGTATTGAATGTACTATGTTATAAATAGTACATGGTCTTCTACGATGTATCTAACATTTCTTTTACAAACGAAAGATTTTTCGAATGGAAAGTTCGATACAGGTGTCTTACCCATATAGATGAAGAACACTTAAATGGATTAATGTACTGGACATTATTACGTTTCTTAAACATGTTTATATACGATATATATTCATACGTCAAGTCAAGTCAAGTCACTGAGTCAGCACAGGCTGAGAAACGTTGGAGCACTTAACGTCGTGCGGTCCGAAGGGACAGGTAGTGGTTGAGGACCTCAGGTGAGTCTGAGTGCAGGTAACTCAGTCACTACGGTAGGCCGGTAGAGTAGGAGACAGCAGGGGAAGAGGAGGACGGTGGTTAGGGAGGGTCGTAGTGTCAGAAAAGGTTACTCAGTTGAGAAGTGTACTCCACCGGTTTCATTGTACCCTTGCATATCCTATGTGAGACACTTTTTCGTAGTTTTTTAAGAAGATCAAAGTTTTCTAGTGTTTAGACGGTAGAACCGATGTTCGGTCTACCCATGTCTATAACCCACGAGCAAATCTTTTAAGTGACGACTGAAACTCTCAGTCTACAGGTAACCTGTTAGAGTCCGACGTATAGTTTTTTCATCTTACCACTGGGCCCCTTTGTATGTCAAGACTAAAGTAAAATTTTTAATCTGTACAGTATTAGATCCTCCTTCGTCTAAGTCTCGTGTGTACAATTTTTATATTTTTAATTACCTTTTATTTTAGTTTACCAAATCTCTAATTAAAAGGTAAAAGTGGTTTTGAGAACCCTTGGAAATTTTTTACGGAACCTCGCCACGGGTTAATGGTCCAATACCATACAGTGTAAAGACGTTAAGTCGAAAAAGAGGGGTCTCCAAAAGTAACTTTAACATCCTATGTGTCTCTTTTTTGACCTCAGAGCCAAAAAATGGAAAAAATTCTCCTAATCCTATCTTAGACAAAAAAGTTTGTTCGAAAACACCATACACCCGTGTACATACTCAAAGGGTCAGTCGTGTCCACATTTCTTAGGTGGTGTCCTCTGTGTCCAAGTCAGAGACCGAGTCCTTCTAGGGGACCTCATCCTTTACCGTTCGGTGAGGTCCTAAGAACGGACCTTATAAGGTACATGGGTACCTATCTCCTCGGTCCATCCGATGTCAGGTACCCCAGTGTTTCTTAGTCTGTGCTGACTCGTCTGTGTGTGTGTGTGTGTGTTGTGTCTCGTGTGCATGTATACACGACATGTTCATATGTATATGTGTATATATATACATATAAAAATGTTCTTGTATTTATCACGGACAGGAGAAACCTGAGATAGGTGATTTTACATTGCTTGGTTAGACGACACCCGGTCGTTTAAATCCCAAACATATGAGGTGTAAGACCTAAATCGTGACCAACCTCAGGTTGGTATTAAAGTCCAATCGGAATTAAAATATTTTTAGGTCAACGACAAAAGGAAACCGAGGAACACTATTTTACGTCTTTTAGTTGTGTAATAAAGGATAGTGAGTGAAAGTTTTAATATAAAGTCAATGTCATTATCTTTTCGAAGAAAGATATGACCGTAGATGAGGTCAAAAGTTTTCGTTTATGTATTTCTTGTGTAAAGTTCTTACTTTTCTACTATATTTGATTTTATTTATTCAGGAGAGATCCTGTATTCATTATTAACGTGGCATTCAATATAGTCGGGGTCACTGTCACGAGACCGTTTCTGAAGGTAAATAGTCGGCTTCGTTCATTAAGGTACAAACACTTACCGTCTTACTCTGGTCGAAGCTGACTAAATACTTCACTCAAAAAAGGAAGACGACTTACTAACTCTGTTTCCTGGACGTCCTTACCACCAAGTAGAAAAGATAAGTTCACGGTTAAGAAAAATAATGAAAACAAAACAAAGATCACGTCTGTAACAACGGAGTAAGTGGTAGACGATTACAATTTATTCTTTACAAATTGAGACCCGATGAGTCCTACTTAACGGGGGTCTTTCATTAAATTATCAATGATAGGAGGAATGTACGACGAAACTCACAGTCCCTCCCTTTACAACGACCGGACCCTCAGTCGTCCCTTGTATAGAAATAAGTAAAAACATATAAGAAAATTCAGAGCGTACCAGAGACCCTGTTTCCTCCGTGATTTTTCTTTAACATTGTAGTTCAACTTTGTCTGAGGTTTGGGGTGACCTCTCCGTCCCTTCACCATACCCTTGTCGTCCCTCGGTCAGAGAATTAGGACTGAGACGATAAATGTTTGACTTATCTGATACCCACTTGAAACATTGGAGAAACTTTGAGTCAGACGAGTAGATACTTTACCATTACTGGTTTGAGATGGAATGTTCCGACTTTACTCGTAATTTATTATGTAACATACATTTACCGGTCACTTCATTTCTTCCTCCTACCCAGTCCCATACGGAATTGTCTAAATCCGTTCTCTCTCTTACCAGATCTTTTTATTAGGAGGAGGGAGTTGAAAATATATCTGTTTTTCTAAGGTTCACAACGAAATTTCCCACACACTACTCGCGTGTGTGTGCCCGTGCGTGTGTGTGTGTGTGTGTGTGTGTGTGTGTGTATGTGTAAGCTTTCCGTCGGACTTCGGTCTTCTTTTACTTGCTACCAATCTATGTTCTGACTAGGTAGTTAAATAGAACAGTTATTTGTGTCCGAAACTCGACTAGAGACATAAACACAACTGTCAAAAAAAATAAGAACAAAGAGAAGTGGGAAGTGGGAGGTAGAGGTGTAGTTGATCCCCTTGGTGAAGTAGAAAGGGGGGTCGACGATGAGTCAAGTGACAAGTTGGTTAACAGTAATGTCGTTATATTCCTAAGGGATTTTGTAGTTCCGAGCCTTGTAGTCAGGGTTAAAGTGTGAACAGAGAAACGTCATGGTCGCGGGGAGCCTCCTAGTCATGTAGTGCCCGTGTTCACCGGAGTCTGTTTTCGTGTCTCATAGATAAAATGAACTCCTATACTTCATATCTCGTTATGAAGATACGATTTTGTTTAATACCTTATCTTACATTATAAGAGTACTTAAAAATTCTGTTTTATCACCTACAATTTCCTTTGGGTTCGTTCTACTCGAACTCGTCCTGGGATCTGATCCAGAATTTATGAAGGAAGAGTTGAGTACTCAGACGAAAGGGAGAAAACCTGCAAGTCTCATGAAAAGTCTGTCATTGTCTCTTCGTGACGGATTACCTAAAGGAAGGTGTCTCGGAATTTACAAAGTAATCATTCATCCATAAAACCTCTTCCTTTACCGTTGGGTGAGGTCATAAGAACGAACCTCTTAGGGTACCTGTCTCCTCGGACCATCCAATGTCAGGTACCCCGGCGTTTCTCAACCTGTGCTGACTCGCTGAAGTGAAAGAAGGTGAAAACGTCCTTTTTCGACACAGGGGCCTCCTTCTTAAGGTGACCTGGTTTATGGTGTTCTGACAAATTGTATTGTAGAAAGGGAGATGGAGATAAGGTCAACTATTAAAAAATTTATATAATTATCACGATTAAAATTTCGTTGATCTTTTAGATAGTCTACTTTTTATGATAAAAACATTGGTATTTATATCAACCATTTTTAACGACTTACGTTTAAACGATAAAATCGAGTTTAAACGCATAAACATGTTATGATTTATAAGAATTATTTTATTAAATAAACTGTTCATAAATACGTCGTGTATAGTACCTCTTCGATAATACACGTTTAGTAAAACCCAGTGTGTTTTTTCCTTATTTTATAACCCAAATGAAAGTTCTTTAGGTTTTAGATTTATTCACGGTAGATTGTCTTTTTATTAAGGAGAAACATATAAGAAAATTAAGATCGCACCAGAAACCCTGTTTCCTCCGTGATTTTTCTTTAACGTCGTAGTTCAACTTTGTCTGAGATTTGGCGACCTCTCCGTCCTTTCACCCTACCCTTGTCGTCCCTTGGTCAGAGGATTAGGACTGAGACGGTAAATGTTTGACTTATCTGTTACCCACTTGAAACATTGGAGAAACTTTGAGTCAAACGAGTAGACAAATTCCCACCTGAGAAAACCTACCGTAGTGACTACATTACCTGTATGTGAACCCGTTTGAGGTCCTCTATCACTTCCTGTCTCTTCGGACCGTACGACGTCAGGTACCCCAACGTTTCTCAACCTGTGTTGAACCGTTGACTTGTTGTCTTTTTATTACGTTCCGAGTATATATTAAAATTGTCACGATCATAAATACAATTATTGTCCTTTTTATCTACTTTGATTAACTTTATTAAATTATAATTTAACTTAATGAATTTAAGTAAATAATTACTATAGTTGTAATTTAATTATTATATAAATACCTTGGGTTATACAGGTCTTAGAGTAGTAAATGTGTACGTTAATTCTATTTTTATAATTCCTCTACAATAAATAAAGAAAAAGTATGATTATGAATTTTAAACCACAAAGGGTGAATGTCAAGTAGAAACAAACCTGATCGTTATAACGACTACTAGATATATCGGTGTTTCTGATCACCGATGACATGACCTATCGTGTCTGGACTTAGTAAACAACCCGAAGGGACCATCCAGTTTACCATTACTTAGACGGACGTTACGTCCTCTGGACCCAAGTTAGGGATTCAACCCTTCTAAGGGACCTTTTCCCTTGCTGTTGAGTGAGGTTATAAGACCGGACCTCTTAAAGTACCTGTCTCCTCGGGTCGTCCGATGTCAGGTACCCCAGTGTGTCTTAGTAAATATTCATAAATAATTCGTGTACGTCTCTTCCGTTACCGTGGGGTGAGGTCATGAGAACGGACCTTTTAGGGTACCTGTCTCCTCGGACCATCTGACGGCAGTTACCCCAGCGCTTCTCAGCCTGTGCTGACTCGCTGAAGTGAAACTGAAAAGTGAAAGTACGTAACCTCTTCTTTTACTGTTGGGTGAGGTCCCAAGAACAGACCTCTTAGAGTCCCTGCCCCCTCGGACCACCCGACGGCAGATACCCCAGCGCTCCTCAGCCTGTGCTGACTTCGCTGAATCGTCGTCGTCTCGTAATTGGTCTCGTCTACTAATGTCTCAATGTACACGAAAGGATCAAGGACTCCTGTATTACTACTTACTCTATAATAGGAACGGGAGGTCTCTTGTGTATAAGATCACTCTTACTGTTTCTACTAATGGTCACTACTCAAAATGATGTTTTTTTTTTTTTTCTTTAGTTTGTTCCCTGACTCCATCTCTAATATCTGTCCTTATCTTTACTCTCACCCTCACTCCCTTCTCCATTCCCAAGATCAAATTTACCCCAACGACCCCCATCCACAGGTACATTTCTACTACAAAATTCGTCTCTTGCTCATAATCGAAGGATGACGACGACATTCTTTGTTGGTGTTTGAATCGCCGAATTTCATTGTGTTTAAAGAATAGAATGTCAAGTTTACAGTCTCAGACTTTACTCAAAGTACATCGATTTTAGTTCAACCACCGTCCCAACACAAAGAAGTCCTTCGAGATCCCCCTCTAAGTAAGGAACGGAAACGGTCAAAGATCTCTTACGGGTGTAAGGAAACGGATACCGGGGAGGTAGAAATTTCGGTCGTTAGTATGACGGAGACGAAGGTTCTAGACATTCAATTAACGTAGACGTTTTAGAGAACGGTACCTTACATTCTTTCAGTATCAAAGTTCCACCTGTACCTGTAAAAAACTCTCCGACAGTAGACAAATAGTGTTTGGACTTTCTATTCTTCATCTTTTCCACCAATTTAGATTCTCAGATCTCATTCTTCCTTGAACCGTTTAAGTTCATTGACTTCCTTCTAGTCACAACGTTTTTACGTTCTCCTTCTTACCAGCTCCTGTCTGACCCCCGTCCCGTCCCCGGTCTAACGTGTCCTGAAACCCCGGTACTATTCCGTAAACCCAAATAAGATAGGGTCCCTCGATGACGCACAAAATTAGTCGTCTCAGTTTATTAAGTCAAATAGAATATTGACTTAGTCAGACCGATGATCTCCTCCGACTTAGTCTCACCCTGTACTCACCTTCGTCTTTCTAGTTACTCTTTACTGTGGTTGAAGTAATTCTGTTACCTGACTTCATCAAGTCAGTTAACACCACGAGTAGTACACCCCATATATAAATACTTTTGAATGACTGGGTACGAGAATTTTAACACGTAGAATATTATAAAGTACAATAATTAATAATATTTTAATAATCCAATTAAAAAGAAAAAATGTTTTCCCCATAAGACCAAAACACCTAAACTTCTGGT
Source organism: Capra ibex (assembly GCA_006410555.1). Classification (NCBI taxonomy): domain Eukaryota; kingdom Metazoa; phylum Chordata; class Mammalia; order Artiodactyla; family Bovidae; genus Capra; species Capra ibex. The sequence continues at coordinate 22,963,143 of SJYO01016970.1, read as the reverse complement.
GGAACAAAAGTTACGGAATAAAGGACACCTTCTAACATGTTTTTGAACACTACCACATATAGAGTAAGGTAGATGGATAAACTTGACGGGAAGGACTCTTGAGTCATAACATGGGTTCAACAGTAGTTAAACAAGAGTCCTATTTTTGAGATAATCTGGGTTAAAGTAGACAAGTAAATAAAATGTTTCTCGATAACTTGTGATTTACACATTGTAATTACATGTCCGTGATCCTTCGGTTACCAGTTGTTTTTGTCTGTTTTAAAGATACGATTAATAAAGTCCCATGTCAGATCACTCCTTCTATTTGAAACTAGTTTATAAGTGTGGGTATATATTTTTATATAGTCGGAATTCATGTTACTTATACTAAGATAACCTTTCCTAGACACTCTTAGATATCATTTCATGATCCCCCAACACCTTCCAGGGGGACTTCTTCACTACAACCAAGATTTTAGACTTCCTGTTTATCTGAAATTGTTCTTCTATTTTCACTCTCTTACTATATACATTTCCGGGACCTCGTCCAGTCTTTTTCGAACGAGACACTTGATGACGACGACGACGACGATTCAGCGAAGTCAGCACAGGTTGAGACACGTTGGGGTATCTGTCGCCGGGTGGTCCGAGGGGGTAGAGACCCTAAGAGGTCCGTTCTTGTGACCTCGCCCAACGGTAAAGGAAGAGGTTACGTACGTTCACTTTTCACTTTCACTTCAGCGAGTCAGTACAGGCTGATCATCGCTGGGGTACCTGACGTCGGATGGTCCGAGGAGGCGAGTACCCTAAAAGGTCTGTTCTCATGACCTCACCCCACGGTAACGGAAGAGGCAGACACTTGATTTTCTTCCAGTAATCCCAATATTATCTCTTTTAGTACATGTCTTTATGGGAAAGTAAGGAGTTAGATTAATGATAGAGTTAGTTTACTGGGACAAATATATTCTTTTGAGTATAATTATTATAATCTGTGATAATTGGTTCGTGAATGGTACATCATCAACGACAAATTTTATAAAATATACCTAATTGAGTAACTTAGGAGTATTGTTGGGATAATTCCTCTATGGTGATAGTAGGGGTAAAATATCTACTCATTTGACTCTGTGTCCCTATTCATCGAACGGGTTCACCATCTCAGTTTTAATCTTCGTTCGCAGAACTCGGAACACACGTATGAAGGATTAAGAATGTACGTCACTTCCGTCGGACAGGAGTGGACCTAGGGAACGACAAATCAGTGAGTCAGTACAGACTGAGAAAACACTGGGGTACTTGACATCGGACGGTCCGAGGAGACAGGAGCCCTAAAGGGCTCCGTTCTAACGAACCTTACCTAACGGTAAAGGAAGAGGTCCCTTACTTGGGTCCAGAGGACGTAACCGTTCGTCTAAAAAATAGTGACTCGGTGGTTCTAGGAACACGATCGATTAAAACCTTTGGAGATAGTGTCGCAGAAGATCTTTCTCCAACCATTATTCCTTGATAGTGATTGTTAGTGTCCACCCAAGTCATCGAGGATCGGGTCACTCTCCCCTCCTACGAGACAGTGGTGGACAACCTCCCTCTCTCCTTCTTGTTTACCTAACCCCATCAAAACAATGGACCTTTCCCGACCCTACCTCTCAGATATACCTTTCCTACCGATCGTATAGGTAATGTAACGACTCCTGTCCTTTATGGACGTTCCGTAAACTTAGCGGGGTGAAGTCTGTCGGTCCTCTGGAACCACGAACAGAGTCGAGATGATCACTGGAACCTGTCTGCAATCGTAAGGGTCCAAAACCAAAAGAGTGGACATTTTTCTTTCCCGACCTAGTTCAACAAGGAAGTCTGTCGAAGACGTCAATGCTTCTGTAGTCTGTCAGTTTACCTTGGACAGAAGATACAAAGACTTTTTCATCTTAATATCCGTTCTTCATCTTCACAGGGATCGTTATCTACTGGGCCCGGGAAGTACGACACCCTTAGGAACTATGTTTCTAATGTATTTATCTATCGAGGGGCTGTCAGGTCACCAATCCTGAGACACGAAAGTGACGACCCCGGAGTCAAGTCAAAGAGCAGTCCCTTGATTCTAGGGTGTTCGGAACGTCGTGTCGGTTTTTCGTTTATTTATTTTATTAAAATTTCTTTCCTTTTTTACGAAAGATTTTCTTTTTCTAATACATTCATATAAGTTTGTTTTCTTCCTCTTTAAGACGGTGGAAAATGTTTTGTACTCGCAAAAATATTTCTACTAGAGTTTACCGTGACTTTATATTAACATTTGCTTTAGGTTTGTAGATGGGAGAAGTTACAAAGTCTCAGGGAGTTTTAGACGTAAACGAAGTTAGGTAGATAAAAGAAGAGGAGGGAAGGGGATGGAATAATTAACATGTTTACTCCCCGTCTGATTTGTAAACAAAGTTCATACGTTTAAAAATTTTATTACTTATTATAATATTCGAAGGAAACACGAGGTAACACTATTTTAGACAACAAAGTAGTCAGAGTAATCTCCTCCAAAACTGGATGTGACTTTTTTGGTGAGTTTACACGTTAGGGTAGACACCTTACTCTCCTGAGTCCCCCTGTTAACGGTGACGAAGGAGGGGGTACCTTATAACATACTAAGAGGTACCTTTACTAATATTATCCGGTCGTCGTGACAGCAAAGTGTGTCTCCCATCCCGGAGTAGTCACCCGACCTTCGGACCTTTATCCTACACGGATTTATAGAGACGTTATGTCTTTCTAGATTACCAATGACTACACAAAAGGGTTGGGTGTATTTAAAATTCTTTCTTGAGTCTTCCGAGTGGGAAACAACAAAAGAATGGTTCGTTGCACCAAGATTTTTTTATGATAATGGTTCGTAGAACCGCAACGGAAATTTTTAATGTTTAACGATTTTCGTCTCAGTACCGTCTTCAATGGAGAATTGGTCCAAAAGTTGTTCAGTACAACGTCCGTATACTCTCCGTTCGTGGTCTTAAAACTAATACGTATCTAATACTAATACAAAAATTAAACCCTGGTATACACCGAGAATAAAATTTTTATACAAGTGAGTTTTTCATTCTGGAAAATTTTTAAGAATAACCCATGACTTAGGATTCTAACCTAAGATATATAAGGAATATGAAATGTCAACGGTCCCAGTCTAGTAAAACGGTTTCCAAAAGAAGTAAAAATAGACGATAAAGGTGTTATTCTCGTTGCTCATTAACTTAGCTATTTAATTTAGTCACTTATTTGTGTGACCTGTAAGTTAAGTATATAACGATCGTCTTACGTTGTCCGTCGGAGAAGTCGCTCTGTTAAGATAACTAAAAAGGAATCAGAACAAATAAGGTATAGTAACGTATTTTACTTGTCGTTTGGTTCGTTAATATTGGAAAACGAAAACTAATATTTTTATTGTCCGTTTTCTCCCTTCTGACATAATTCTTTCCTTAAATTTCGTCTAACTATGAAGACAGGTGTACCGTTTTATGAATGCCTGCTACTATAAAATTATTAGCGAGTCTTCTTTCTAAACCCAAAGAAAGACTAAGTGACTTAAAAAGGGAAGAAACAACGGTGTCCCTTCAGATAGTCGACTACTGACGGGATGCATACTCTAACTCCGGGGTGTATACGTCAGTACACTAAGGTCTTTTCGTAGAGTTCCTTCCCTGACCCAAAGATAAGGAACTAGGAGGACGTCAACTTAATCGGTCGACGTCGATTTATCTTGGTGGTCGCTACATCAACTAATACTTAGACGAGGAAGTGGTACTTGGGTCCGTAGTCAATGTGTATAATTATACATGTACGAGAAAATAAATATGTATACTAGTTAAGAGGACTTTTGGGTTTTTGACGTGTTGTTTGAAACAGGGAGGTTGTTTTCAATTGAATGTGAAGAAGAGACGTATAAAAAGTTGTAATACCCAGACGTAAAAATGTAATTAACCTGTAAGTCAAGTAATTAACCTGTGAGTCAGCACAGGTTGAGAAACACTGGGGTACCTGACGTCGGACGGTCCGGAGGGACAGGTAGTGGTTGAGGTCCTCAAATGTGTTTGAGTACAGGTAACTCAGTCACTACGGTAAGTTGGTAGAGTCGGAGGGCGGAAGTTAGAAAGGGTCGTAGTCCCAGAAAACTTTAATCGGTCAAGAAGTGTAGTCCACCGGTTTCACAATCCCCTTCGTGTGACTGGCTTTGGCGGGTGGGACCGGTCCGTGGTATCATTGGTAAACGTACTCAACAAAATACTGTCCTCTAGGACTATTCCTTATGCCTTGATTATTCGGTGGTGGTTGGCCTTCTCAAACCCCTTCTAGATTTCCTCTGTGACGCACAAGCAGGTGAAGGGTCTTAGGGAGAGCGATCGTAGGTAGAACCGACTCTCTACGCACACGGTGGTCCTTTCTGAGACTTAATCTTACTAACCGGTTTCTGGTGGGCCTTTGATTAGGGTAGTGGTATTTTGGGCTCTGACNCGGTCCGTGGTATCATTGGTAAACGTACTCAACAAAATACTGTCCTCTAGGACTATTCCTTATGCCTTGATTATTCGGTGGTGGTTGGCCTTCTCAAACCCTTTCTAGATTTCCTCTGTGACGCACAAGCAGGTGAAGGGTCTTAGGGAGAGCGATCGTAGGTAGAACCGACTCTCTACGCACACGGTGGTCCTTTCTGAGACTTAATCTTACTAACCGGTTTCTGGTGGGCCTTTGATTAGGGTAGTGGTATTTTGGGCTCTGACCTCGGTGCGCCGTCTCGTCAAGAGGACCCAAGGGAAGGGGATGACGAGAGGTGGGCCCACGGGAAAGGGTTATTTTATAGAACGAAACAGTCGTGTACACAGAGGAGCCTGTTAAGTAAAGGTTCACAATCTGTTCTCGGGTCAAAGTCCGGGACCTTCCCCAGGCGGAAGGACGTTGTTTTCACAACCTCAAAGTCGAAGTTGTGGTCGGGAAGGTTACTTATTAATCTGTATTAGTTATGTTAAAATCTCCAATTGATTTTATATTTCAGGATATTTAATTCTTACGTATTATAAGGTAAAATTCTTTGTGGGTGGAAGATTCACAATCACAGAAATCTAAAAGTATTTATTTAGTAGTTCTTTCTACGAATGTGCATTTAGAGACTGGTGTAGAGACTAAAAAGAAACCCTATCTTGAAAACTTTGATTAAGACAGTTTAACTCTCCGTTATTTTTATAGGAGTAAATTAACTTAACAGAAAGAAAAATCTCCAATTCACAAAACGCACATAAAAAACGATAATATAGAAAGAAGACCCTTTATAGATAACTACAGAAAACAAATAAAAAACAATTGAGAATACAAAAATCATAAAGAAAGTTAACGTGCACATTAAACATTAAATTTTATACCCAAACCCCTTCCATCAAATGTTTGCATAGTGTACAGAAGTAAATGAATAAAGACATTTCTCAGGAAAACTTCAATAAGAAAATTTTTATCGAGATTTTAAAAAACAATTTTACGGTAATAATCTTGGTCTATCCTCAAGATTTATAGATTTCCGTCACAATCTGACGGTGGATCATAAAGTTACATCTTGACGGATTTTGTAAGTGACTTCCAAAAGAACGTAAACAACTCCCCGTCTTATGTCATTTGTGTTTTTACAGTGGAATACAGGACTTAAATTTTTCCGATTTCTGATTCCAGTTACTTACGTCTTTACTTTCAAGAGTAGCTGAGTCCCCGTTCACTACGAGATATATAGGAGACAAAAATTGCAACTAGTGACAAACGGGACTGACGTTATTTTCCTAGTGGTGAGTTTCATCTCTTTCGAGCACAAGAGTAAGAATCGAATCACAATTGTCTACATTAAAAGAGAGTATTGAGCGACTCGGAGAAGGCCTGAGTCGAAAGGATATTTTATGTTCGTTTCTGTTTCCTTTCGAGAGGAGAGGGAGAGGGAAGGGGTCCCACGTGTAGTCGACACGTGTGACACCCCTTGACATCCGAAGTCCTAGGTATCCTCGATAATTTGGTCTAAGACGTAACCAGTACTGGAACTGGAGAAGAACCCGTGGAAGGGAAAGAAGAACTGGGAGGGGATACCTCTACCTTCCCCGTAGAGTCCATTTTTACGAACTTAGTTGGTGACACCAGATTTCCTCTCGAAACCACCTGAGGGATCGACAGGTCACCAATTGTGAGGTGCGGGGGTTACGTCTCTTGTGTCCAAGCTAGGGACTAGTCTTTTGATTCTAGGGTGTTCCGTGTGCTATACCGTTTTATTTATTTATTTATTTCCTCTAGACCACCCCCCGCCCGTCCCTGTTTCATCACCCTCTTAATTCCTGAACGTAAGTGTTAGTCGTATAGATGTCACCGTAACACACACGATTCCGTGAAGTCAGTACAGGCTGAGACCCCGGGACACCTGACACCGAGCGGTCCGAGGGGACAGGTATCCTAAGAGGTCCGTTCTTATAACCTCGCACAACGGTACGGGAGGAGGTCTCCTAGAAGGGTTGGGTCCCTAGTTTGGATGTAGAGAACACAGAGAACGTAATCATGCACTCAAGAAATGGTAATCGCGGTGGACCCTTCACTATGACCGTTATCAGCTTCAGGATTTTAGTGTGTTATAGGCCCCGGGTAAGATCTACACAGAAAGGGGACTGTTGTAATACTAGAAGGACATAAAGAGTGTTCAACAGGACGGAAGTCCCGGACAGACAAGGGGTTTCAGTGTCCATGTATTGTTTTCTTCGTCTACAGTGTCATCTCAGCGACTAGAGGGACCCCTTCTGCTCTCTGGTACTACGCCTTCCTACGTGGAGGAGACGGGTGCGTCGTCACGACGAGTTGCTATGACCCGTATTGGACCGGTGGTACCACAGGACTGAGACCCATGGTAGGAGGACCCAAAGTAACCCTCCGTAGTCCAACGAAAGGTGGGACACACGGGACACAGAGGAAGGTTTATTTTCTTTGTTACCCCCTTTTTTACGAAATAAACACACGAGGAGGAAAAGGCAGGTATCCGACATTTATAAGGGACTTCGTATCAACAGTCATTAGAGAAGAAAAAGAGTATGAGAACGGGGTTTTCCTTAATGAATAAATTTGTAGAATTTGAGACTCCTAAACTGAGTTTTTTTTAATTTATTTTATTGTGGACCAATCTAGAGAGGAACTGACGGTCAACACACACTAGTCGAGGGACACCTTAAAAACTCCAGGGTAGTGGGGATTTTGGTAGGAGGAAGAGGTGTTACATATTGGTCTGTGAGTGTTTTAGGATTTGCTTTTTTTAAAAACCAAGCCAACAAAGAGAACGAGTGAGGAAGGGAAGGTAGTAGTTTCTCGAGTAGAACCGTTTGAACCTAGTAGCATTAGGATGCAGAGCTCAGAACACAGGAAAATTTCGTGTAGAAGGGGTTCGTCTTCGGACGAAAAGAGGTGAGAGGTCACTATGTTAGTAAAGGGTACACACAGAACCGTTCTACTCACTATTCGGAACGAACTGAGGTAGGACACCACATGGACGGTAAAATCCGAAAAAGTTGTGACCGGGACGACGGTTTCAAGAATTGAGGAACCAGGATTTGAACCGTTAGATCCAAGTAGAGACAGACCGGGTCTAGAAAGAGAATTGGAAGGGAAAGTAAGAAGGAGAAGTAGGATGAGATGGTTCTAAGAACACAATGTTGGTCGGTTATCAGAGTCTAGTATGGTGGATTGCTGAACGATGGGTTTTATACCCGACACCTGTTCATCGTGACCGTTGGGAACCCTACAAAAACTTTTACGTCCGAGAGTCTAAGTGGGGTCTTGAAGACTTAGTGTTAAATCGAAAATTGTTCTGGAGACCCTCTAAGCGTAATTTTAAGACTCCTTATGACTGGTATAAAGGTGGGGGTAGAGGGAATGGAAATGGTGAACTGGAACAAATAAAGTACTTAACGTGTAAGTTTTAGATTTTTATAAAACGAAAAAAAAAAGAAAAATAATGGATGGAGTAGTGTGACCTTACCTTTGAAGTACCCTCGGTTCTGGAGTAGTATAAATGACGTATAAAAAGACCGTCTGGGAGTTATTTATTAATAGTTTACTTATGTAAGACTCAAGTGAGGAATAAAGACGAAAATACTTACGGTATAGGGGTTTGGTAGAACGGAACAGAGGAGAGAAAATCTAAAACAGGTAGGTAGTCTAGGATTGAAGAGGGGTTTTTACAAAGGGTTTGATAAGGTTAGTGTGACGGAGATTAAAGGTTCAGGGACATCTTAGTTTAGTCTATGGGTCAGATTACAAAGAACACGTGTGTAGAACACAGAGGTTGGTCTTACATTTGAGGTCCTCCCGTCTCAGACACACCGTATAAAAAAACCATAAAGGGTCTCAAACCGAAGTCCAACTATGACAGGTAAGACACGTTTTTTCTTTCTACGTGGTTTTCTCAATGTCTCTTTCAGATCTTTTTTCATTTTAGATCTTTCACCAAACCCGTTTAGAGTAATGTTCTTCGCCTCTTCCGTTACCGTTGGGTGAGGTCATGAGAACGGACCTTTTAGGGTACCTATCTCCTCGGACCACCCGACGTCAGGTACCCCAGCGGTTCTCAGTCTGTGCTGACTCGCTGAAGTGAAAGTGAAAAGTGAAAGTACGTGACCTCTTCCTTCACCGTTGGGTGAGGTCACAAGAACGGACCTCTTAGGGTCCCTGCCGCCTCGGACCAACCGACGGCAGATACCCCAGCGTGTCTCAGCCTGTGCTGACTTCACTGAATCGTCGTCGTCGTAATGTTCTTCTGAGAGATCATGTATCTGAAGCCCACCCAGGATCTCGTCGACCGTACACGAAAGGACAATATTAACCCATTTACCCATACTAACTTAAGAATATTAAATTAGTATAGTGAAAAGTCAACACAAAATGCAACATTATAATAATATATCAGAGTGACTCTAATTAAATTTTGTCGCAGAATAGTATCTTATTTTAAACGTAGATTTTGATACAAACCTATAGGGTATAATATTAGAACGTTGTTATTCTAAGTCAATCTTAATTCAATCCTGTGTACTCGAGGACCGAAGGTGAAACCAAACAATTATTCTACAATAAAAACTTAGACTTTCATCATGATAAGAGGAACTACGACCCAATTCTTCAAAAATAAAAATTTCAAGACCAAAAAAAAAATTAGTACATTCACTCCAAAATTTCAGGGTCTGGACACTACATCCCGAAGGGACGTGTACGAATGTGACTGATACAGGGTAGGTTCATGGTTTATATACTTCTCCCAACCAATTAGTCAGGTGGCTAGAACTATTTTACGGATCTTTACGGGTCTTCTTGTTGTGTTTCATTATGAAGTATAGTATCTGTGTTATGTTCGACCTTTTTCAAAGTTCCGAATCTAATTTATAAGAAGGGTACGGTTAATAGATTGAAATAATACCGAAGGGTAGAAAAAACGACGGAAGTTCCACCGTAAAACGTATTTTATAAGTGTACGAGAGTGTTTGGATTTTTGATTTGTATTTTTTTAGGAAATGTAAATGTAATTTTTTTTCCTTTCTTTCGACAGTATCCTTCAGTTTTTTTATCAACGATCTTTACTTTACATCTCACTCAAACTTAAGAGACGGACGGGTGTCTAGAGTCTCCGGGTCTTATTTCGTTTCCGGTCCCTTTATGGGACTCAGTGTACTGGAACCAAAGGTTACCCAAACTAAATATAACTTCGGTTTACGTCTCGAAGAGAATGGACTTCTATTCTCTTACTCTTATAATGGAAAAAGTAGACCTGGGTCTTGAATTTACTTTAAGTCGTATCTTCTACTTCAGTCAGTAGGTTTGTGATCTTTTTTAAAGGAAGAGATTCGGAGACTTGGTTTTGAGACTAAAACATTTCAATACTATTTAGTGAGTAGATTAATGTCGTACATGATATTACCCTTTGACCCGTCTAACCAAGTCCAAAGAAGTTTAGACCCAACTCTCACCATAAAAGGATAAACCAATAGGAGATAAATAATTCAACATAACAAATAATTTTCGGAACCTTCGTACGATTTATTGTTTCCCAAACAAACAAACAAACAAACGAAAACGGGACTCGTTATACCCACTGAAAAGATGGTCCAAACCTTGTCACGAAAGATTCGGGAGGATAACAACAACAAATCAAGGACACTAGGGTACTTGTCGTCGTACGGTCCGAAGGGACAGGAGGTGATAGAGGGTCTCAAACGAGTTTGAGTACAGGTTACTCTCTTCTCGGACTCTAAACCTTCATCGGAAGGACGAAATGGCAGAGTAGATTCCACAAGTCCGAGTGTGCACGTGAGACGTGTACATCTATGTGGACCACATAGACAAGATCCAACTAAGTGAACAGAACTATCAACATATGATTACACATCCGAAGGGACCACCGTGCTCACCATTTCTTGGACGGATGTTTACGTCCTCTACATTGTCTGTCCCCAAATCAGGGACCCACCCCTTCTAGGGGACCTCTTCCCGTACCGTTGGGTGAGGCCATAAGAGCGGACTTCTTAGGGGTATCCGTCTCCTCGGTCCGCCCGATGTCAGGTTCCCCAGTGTTTCTTAGTCTGTGTTGATTCACTGATTCGTGTGTGTGTGTGTGTGTGCACATAAAAAGGGAACCGTCACGGTCAAAAATAAAGGAAAAATCAGAAAGCCCCAAAAAACACGGTCAAAAATTTGACTTCGACCACCTCAGTCTCTACCTCCACTTTCACAATTTGAAAGTCCACATGTAAACTATAATCTTTATAAACGTGAAAAGTACAACCTTTATACTTGTAACGTGTCGACGGATTATTGTACTTCCTACTATTAATGTCTTGTAAACTTCCACTCATCTCTTCCCTTTCACCAAGTGGACTTCTCTTTTTTTCCAACTTGACTCTAAAGATTTCTCGTCCTTCAATCTGGAACCAAACGAAGAAGTTGTGTTACAGTAAAAAAAGACGGGTGAACTCTCACCGAAGTAACGTGTTTCCGCAGGACTACAAAGAGGGTAATACCGTGTACACCTTTTACTATTCTAAACGAGTCGTCGGACACTAATATCGAGTTTCGAGAACCACTATAAGTGAAAAGTGGAGGTAGAATTTTTTTAAAACGTCCCAAAAGAAACCACAAAAAAAAAAAAAAAACCAAACAAAGAAAAAACAAAATACTTTTCCGATTTGACGGTGAGAGGGCCCATCACACGGGGTTTTCATGATTATATTGAACGTTTCTAATGGACTCAAATGTTAAATTAGACGTTAGGACCTTCTTGAACCTATTAGACTAAGGAACACGCGTGAAAAGGGTTTCCCATAGTAGTTTTACTTGTGTTGACGGTAAATGTCCCCGAAGGGTCCACCACGATCACTAATTTTTTGGGTGGACGGTTACGTCCTCTACATTCTGTACACCCAAGTTAGGGACTCAACTCTTCTAGGGGACCTCCTCCCGTACCGTTTGGTGAGGTCATAAGAACGGACCTCTTAGGGTACTATCTCCTCGGAGCGTCCGACATCAGATACCCCAGCGTTTCACACCCTGTACTGACTTTACTGAATCGTACGTTTGTGTACGGTAAATGTTTTTAGTAAATTTCTAAGATATTTATAAATAATTATTGTTCGTTGTCTAGAGAAGTGAGGAGATTCATGAGGATAGTCACCCCTTTTTTCTATTGATTACCAATTTTTTTTTTTTTTCTGTTTGAAGTTTCGTTCTTTCGGATTCTTTACCTAATATTTAATTTCGTGTCCCCATTGTCCATATTGAAAGAAGTAGAAGTTTAAGTTCCGAGTCACTTAAGTTGTTCTCGGTGAAACTTCTCGAAATAGGCACGACGGTTCTCTCAGGTTTGACGACGGAAATGTTCATAGGTGAACTAGATGGAAACAACTTCTGAGTAGGTGAAAGTTCTGATTTAATGAGGACACCTAGATTAATCGTACTCACTACCCCTTTTAAGAGAAAAGAGAAGGAATCTGAACCTTAATGGTGGGTTCTTACCAGAGGTAACCTCTCCTTTCTTTACCCTTCTCTCTTTTTTGGGTCTGTAAACTTTATTCGTTGTTATCGAGAAGACTTTAAGAACGAATTTCCTGAGATAAAGGTTTCTGTCTGTACCAATTTTTGATGGGTCTGCTCGTTCAATTCACTAGATTGAGGTCCAGTAAAGGGTATATACTTACAAGAGATGAAAAGTCCTAATTTCTGAAAATGTTGAATACACTTTTCCTGAGGCCCAGGGACTCCTTAGTTTGTTCTCTATTTTTCATGAACGGAGTTTTGTGTTTGAAATTGACTGTAAATTTTTTAACTATACTATAGGATTTAAATGTTTCCGATTGTTCATTCAAAGTCGAGATTGTCCCCCGGACCGAGACTACCTCGGTTCTAAACTTTACGGTCGGTACACGCTTCCCCATCGGTTGTGAGGGTGGACATAGGTCAGGGTGCAAGATTAAATAACAGGGGAAGAGTAATGTGTGTATTTGTGTGTGAAGGGGTGTCGAACTGTTCTTTATGCCCCGTCTAAGTATCTCACTTTTTCAACAAACGGAAGTCAGAATTCTTGTGTTTTCCGTGTACGTCACGTACTTCTCCGACTACTTCTTTTCGAGATCCGTCTTACTACCTCTCTGTTTCTTTCTGTATTTGTACGAGATCCCAATAGTGGTCAGTCCCGCCAATTCTCGATCATGTACTCGCTGTGTTACCCCGACCATCTTCGTCAAGGTTGCACTACTTGTCTTTTGTCACCGGTCTCGGACCTAAGTCTTCTCTTTCCAATCATCGGTCGTCTTTTTTTCCTTTTATATCTTCCTTCACCCGAAGGGTCGATTGAGTCACCATTTTCTTAGATGGACGGTTACGTCCTCAGTGTCCTCTGCATCCAAGTTAGGAACCCAGCCCTTCTAGAGGACCTCCTCCCCATCTATGACTGAGGTCATAAGAACGAACCTCTTAGGGTAGCTGTTTCCTAGGACCGTCCGATGTCAGGAACCCCAGTGTTTCTCAGTCTGTGTTGACTTGTTGACCTGTGTGTGAAGATACTTTCTTTCGTCTACACACTGAATATATACTTTATACGAGAGGAAAGGGGTCGGTGTGGAATCCCGGACGTTCTATTGTATTCCTTCTTCTGGAATTCAAAATAGTTACTCGTATACCGATAGATTACGTTTCTTGACTGAGTAAACTTTCTAACTTCCACCCTTCTCTTCCCCTGTTGTCTCCTACTCTACCAACCTACCGTAGTGGTTGAGCTACTTGTACTCAAACTCATTCGAGGTCCTCAACCACTACCTGTCCCTTCGGACCGACGACGTCAAGTACCCCAGTGTTTCTCGACCTGTACTGACTCACTGACTTGACTGACTGACTATACCGGTAGAGAGGGAGAGGGTAGAAAAACAGGAGAGAATACCTGTCAGGTATGAGTGACGAATAAATAGGAGGACACGGTAAGAGGTGAGAGAAGCTAGTCTGAAAGGAGTAGGTGGCTTTGACCAGAACAGATTCGACCCAGTTTGGGTTGGTAGATCAGAGTCGGGAACGAAGTCTTGTGTTATAGACCTGGAGAAAGGATACGTTCGAGTGAAGTTTTTATTAGAGTAAGTCAGGGTATCCGAACTTTATAAGACTATCGAGGGATTAAATCTTAAACTAGGGGGTTTAAGAGGGGACTTGTGGTCTGAACAAATAGTTTTACGGATAGAAGGGAACCTTCAACTTGCTTGTAGAGTTTACATGACAAAGATTGTGGTTTGAACTAAAGGTGGTGGTGAGTGTGTGGGTTTTGAAGAGGAAGTCATAAGGAGTAGAGTCTCAGATTGTTACGTTTACAAGTTTGTGAACTTCAGTAAGAACTACGAAGAGAAATACGGTGTAGAGGGCACTCGAGAAGGAGATGGAACTTAGCCGAAGTGAAGAGTGGTGAAGGCAACGATAGTGAGGTTAAGTTCGGTGGTATAAGGTTGTCGAAAGATTGACTAGTGGAACCCAGGTGGCAGTGGGGTGATGTCTGACAAAGGGGGTACTGTTACACTCATTACGAAAACTTCATTGTTAAGTTTAGTACAGTGAAGAGACGATTTTTAGGTAGTACGTCTTATGTCAAGTTTTAGGAAAAAGAACGGATGTTCGCGATGTACTAGACTGAGGGTCTGTGAAAAGGTTAGATTAAAAGATAATTGAAAAGTGACTCGAGATGGGTGTAACCGAAGGAACGATTAAGAAATTTTTTTTTCCTCCCCCCCGTGTGAGAGTTAAGTCCCTGTGACTTAATGATAATAAAGTTACGGACTCTATGAAAAGAAAGTTTAGTGGTATATGGTAAGAGGAGGGTACTAGGAAGTCCGAGACCAAATAGAAGTCTTTCCGGAAGGGAGTGGGAGGTACTTTGCCGAGTGGAGGGTGGGTGACGAAGGAATGGAACGACACAAAGGGAGTATCATGGAGGTGGTACGTGAGTACGAGTCAGTGAGTCAGGGAAGCCTAAGGAGTACTGGGGTACCTGACATCGGACGGTCCGAGGAGTCAGGTACCCTAATAAGTCCGTTCTTATAGCCTCACCCAACGGTAAAGGAAGAGGTCTCTTAGAAGGACTGGGTCCCCAGCTTGGGTGTAGAGGACAAAAGGACGAGTCATCTGTCTAAAAAATATGATTTATAAGTCAACAGATACTACCATGAAGAGGTTGATCTTCTATTCGACTGACTCCCGTCTCTTAAGACACTTCAAGTGAAGAAAAATCCTCAAGTCGTGGATTTTGGTACGGACCAGTTGTTATCGAAGAGTCATTTATCGACTACAAACGACTTTCTTACCTCAATAACTAGGATAACAATTAATTATTTTAACTAGGATAGAATCGTTTGGCAATTCTACTGGACTCGGTTCTAAGTGTTTAGTTACCTGGAACCTCTATGAGTAATCTAAGAATATCTGTCCTCTTTCAACCAAGTTCATGTATATATTCTCTATCTTTCGATTTAAACTACCTTCCTCATACCTTTATTTTTTATTGGGAGTGATTCTAGTCTTCCGATAAGGTCTATCTCTACAGGATTGACTCTGATGAAGTGTTGACGGATTCTTAGTTCTTTCTCATCCGAAGGGTCCACCACGTCATCATTTCTTAGATGGACGGTTACATCCTCTGTGTTCTTTACATCCAAGTCACAGACCCAACCTTTCTAAGGGACCTTATCCTTGACTGTTGGGTGAGGTCCTAAGAACGGACCTTTTAAGGTAACTGTCTCCTCGGACCACTCGATGTCAGGTACCCCAGAGTTTCTCAGTTTGTGCTGATTCACCGACTCCCGTGTGTGTGTGTGTTCTTTCTTGTTCCCGAGAGTCTGAGGTTCCGGTTCGAGGTTTACCGAAGTCCTCGGAGGTCTTTGGTCCACAAGGAAAATTCGAGGTCTCCCCCGTAAAGTAAGAGTTTACGGAAGTCTGGTAAACTTATTTCGTTTTCTTATTTTTTCCGGATCTTCGTATTTGATCTCTTGTATGGTGGAGGTCCTCCCGTCAACACTAGGAGTCGAGAACGACCTAAGGAACGCCCTCACAAGCTCACATTCTTATAAACGTCGTGTCAACTATTTTGAGGGAGAAAAAATTTTAAAAATAACCTCAGATCAACTAAATGTTACAACACAATCAAGGTCCACATGTCGTTTCACTTAGTCAATATGTATATGTATATGGGACAACCGAGTCTACCACTTCTTATACGGACGTTGTGTCCTCTGGACCCAAGCTAGGAGCCCACCCCTTCTAAGGGTCCACTTCCCTTACCGATGGACGAGGTCATAAGAACGGACCTCTTAAGGTACCTGTCTCCTCGGACCTCTCGATGTTAGGTACCCCAACGTGTCTCAACCTGTTTTGACTCACTGATTGTGAAAGTGAAAGTATATATAGGTGAGAAAAGTATATATAGGTAAGAAAGTATATGAATGAGAAAAAAATGTCTCATAACTCATCTCAAGGGATACAATTTGTCATCCAGGAATAATCAATAGATAACACATATATCATCACACATACACAGTTACGGTCAGAAGGTTAAACAGAGAGGGAATATGGGACCATTGGTATTTAAACAAAAGATACAGACACTGAGATAAGGACAAAACATTTATTCAAGTAGACATGGAAAATAAGTCTAAGGTGTATATTGACTACAGTATATTATAAACAGAGAGACACAGACTGAATGAAGTGAGTCATAACGTTAGAGGTTCAGGTAGGTACGACGACGTTCGTCGTAATATATATAAAATAGACTCATTATATGATAACAATAGACATGGAGTAGAAATAGACAAGGAGACGACTTCTTGTAAATCCGACGAAGGTACAGGACCGACAACATTTATCATGACATTACTTGTGACTCCCCGTACATGTAAAAGTTTAATACCAAAAAAGAGCCATATACGGGTCTTCACCCTAACGACCCAATATACCATTAAGACAAAAATCGAAAGATTCCTTGTAGGTGTTACAAGAGGTGTCACCGACATGGTTAAATATAAGGGTGGTTGTCACATCCTCCCAAAGGAAAAGAGGTGTGGGAGAGGTCGTAAATAACAAACATTTAAAGAACTATTATCGGTAAGTTTGGTCATTTGCACCATGGAGTAACATAAAGACTAAACGTAAAAAGATTATTAATCACTTCAACTCGTAGAAAAGGACACGAAAAACCAGTAGACACACAGAAGAAACCTCTTTACAGATAAATCTAGAAGACGGGTAAAAACTAACCAAACAAACAAAAAACTATAACTCGACGTACTTGACAAACACATAAAACTTCTAATTAGGGATCAGTTAACGAAGTGGACGTTTTTAAAAGAGAGTAAGACTCCCAACAGATAAACAAAATACATACCAAAATACCAAAGGAAACGAAGCATTTTAGAAAATTCAAATTAATCCAGGGTAAACAAATAAAAACCAAAATAAAAATAGTAGGATTCTCATCCTAGTTGTTTCTAGAGCGACGTTAAATGCAGTTTCTTACAAGACTAATACAAAAGGTGATTCTTAGAATATTACAGGACGGAATGTAAATTTAGAAATTAGAAAAAACTTTTTAGGGACCAAACCTAAGAAGAACACAGAGGACCCAAAAAAACAACAGTGACGGAAGCACAGTTTCCGTCGAGGACGGGGTAGGGAAACTCCGTTGAGATACACTGTTAGTGTTTTTCAGACGGACACCGAAGACGGACGTCCAGTGGGTAAACGTTGGAACTGAAAACAGTTGGTAGCATAATCTCTGTGACAAACCAGTGGTGGTGAAAACTTCACATAGTGTTTATTAAACAATTAGGTATTCGTAATTTCTTTACTGTAAACGTTTAAAAAAATTTACTTAATCTAACAACAGTAAGTGTCATTGTGGAAAGGACACATAAACGCAAGACTATCCGTAGAAACTCGACGTCTATGTTCATACCTAAATTGTACATCCTTTAATCTTTATGAGATAGATACTTCATACACGATGTACGATTGTAGTAAAAAAAATTACAGATGGAGTTATCTTATTTTTTCTAACTCTTGTCAACAAACTTTTAATGGGGTATTCTCGTATATAAAAGGTAATTCAACCTTCATCTTTAAAATTAATATATATTTAAATCAGGGTAATTTACCTTTTCTTACAGAACCGTCCTTCAGTTCGGTCTTGTGAATCAGACTTGACATTCTAGAAACTTTTTTTTAGGGAATTATGAAAAGGTTGAAATGGAGAGTGAGATCTAACAATAAAGTCGGTGGTTGAGGGTCTAACATAGAAAGTGTAAAAATGTAGGTTCGGGAACAGGTACTATACGGAGTGACGACCATAGGTACAGGGGGAGAGAAGAGAGGAGAATAAATTTAGGACCGGTCGGGAGTTTTGATTTCACTAAAAGTACAGTATGTATGTAGGAGGAAATGGTGATACCGGGTGTCACCGGACGTGAAGGAATCTCTAATAATATTATGGTTCGTAATTAGTACGTTGGAGTATCCTCATAGAGACAGAAATACTGTCTTGTCTTACCTGATTTACACAATGGTTCGTCACTGTGTATATGTGTCAAGGGTATATCCAACCACCAAAGGGGTCGTGGACGTAGAGACGGTAGGTTGTCCTAAGAGTCGAGTACGTGTCCCTCCCGGTTTTTTCGGTTACTCAATTGTAGGTGTCCTCATTAGGGGTTAGTCACTTCTACCCTCAACCACGTAGTTATGGGGACGAAGAAGTGGCAGCCACTCTTCTAGAACTCCGTCCGGGGGTGTATCAAAGGGTCTTCTACGTTTTATCCTAACACGGGATGGATCCTGCAACTGGACAAACCATTGAAGGGAAGGTAAGAAAGGGTACGAAGGACCGTAGTAAAGTGTTTGATGCTCATAGATTCAGGAAAAAAGTCCCGGACGATGAACTTCTTGGATTTTGATTCTTTAAGGATCTGATCGAAAAACGAAGAAACTTTTGTCCAGGACAAATTAAAAACAAAGTTAATGCCTTCAGAGACAGATTAACATACCTTATGATTCTCTCTATGAGTTTTTGTCATGAGTTATTGACGGACTTTAGACAACTAGTCTCCATCTTGAGAATACAATAAACTGGTTTGAACTTTTTCTAAAGTTGTTAAAACGGGAACAGAAGAGAGAGGAAGTATATTTCTCTAGTTAGATTACAGGACATTTTGTCTTGATCGATCTTGATCTGTTTAAAGACTAAGTAAAAGAAAGATTGTGGTCCGAATTCTTTCTTCTAAAACTGTACCCTTCGGGATATAACTGGTACCAGAGACTTTATCTAGACACAATCAGTTAGTGAGAAATCTCTTATTAATTTAGCTACATAAAATTACAGAGTCCCGGAGTTCAAGTAATTAAGAAATTCGTTTGTGACTCTACTACCCCAAATCTAGAAAAACTTTCTTAAGGTTTGTAATTTCTCGTCCAATCGTTTCCTCAAAAAATCTTAACCATTTATGGTTACTTAATAAATCATAAGTCAAACTGACCGTCATTGTCTTCTCGGTTTTATTCGTTATATTATACATAAGGAAAAAGGGTTTTTCAACCGTAACGCACCACGTCCCGATCATGTATGTTGTCACGGTTCTTGGATCCAAATAAGAGAGAATAACGAGGAGTCAAGTAACAAACTGGGGGATCTAATAGAGGTACTACCAACGAGGTCGGGGTTTACGATGTAGGTGCAAGATCGTCCGTCCTTCTTTTATTCTCCTCTTTCTTTACAACGAATAAGGAAAAATTCCTGTGAAAGATCTTCAACTTATCGGACGAAATTGAATATGATACAATTCGCAGACAGATGTTACGCCCTCTGGACCCAAGCTAGGGACCCAGCCCTTCTAAGGGACCTCTTCCTTTACCGTTGGGTGAGGTCATGGGAACGGACCTTTTAGGGTACCTACCTCCTCGAACCACGTCCGGTGACAGGTACGCCAGCGTTTCTCAGTCCGTACTGACTCGCATTAGTAGTAGTAGTACAATTGATCTTAAATTAGGGTAGTGTTAGGAATCGACAACCCTCGAAATATGGTTCATTGAGATTCGGTTGAATTTTCAATTTTCAACGTAGTATTTATAAAGATATCTTTTTTTTCTTACCTCGAACCCTCTGTCTATTAAACAGAGACGGTACTGACTATACAGGGATCTTACTGTCATTTTTGACGGATTTAGTTTTATATTACGATCTTTTATCTTATACATGTACTATTTATTCTTAATCCCTACCTAATAGTACGTTTACTAGAAGGGTCCACCGTGATGACCATTTCTTGGGTGGACGATTACTTTTCTACGTCCAAGTTAGGACCCAATCCTTCTAGGGGACCTCGTCCTTTACCGTTGGGTGAGCAAATAAAAACGGACCTCTTTAGGGTACCTAAGAGTACTCGATACCAGATATCCCAGAGTTTGTCAGGTTGACAAACTCAGGTTGAGTTTGTCGGACCAAAGACCTCCTTTGGTCTTAACCTCACTGAATCCCCTCTTAGTGGCGTCTACCACTGACGTCAGTACTTTAATTTTCTGAGATTGAGGAACCTTCCTTTCAATACTGGTTGGATCTATCGAATAAGTTTTCGTCTCTGTAATGAAACGGTTGTTTCCAGGCAGATCAGTTCTCTGCCGTCACCGTGGGGTGAGGTCATGAGAACGGACCCTTTAGGGTACCTACCTCCTCGGACCATCCGACGTCAGGTACCCCAGCGATTCTCAGCCTGTGCTGACTCGCTGAAGTGAAAGTGAAAAGTGGAAGTACGTAACCTCTTCCTTTACCGTTGGGTGAAGTCACAAGAACGGGCCTCTTAGGGTCCCTGCCCCCTCGGACCACTCGACGATAGATACCCCAGAGTGTCTTAGCCTGTGCTGACTTCGTTGAATCGTCGTCGTCGTCGTCGTCAGTTCCGATACCAAAAAGGTCACCAGTACATACCTACACTCTCAACCTGACACTTCTTTCAACTCACGGTTTCTTAACTACGAAAACTTGACACCACAACCTCTTCTGAGAACTCTCAGGGAACCTGACGTTCCTCTAGGTTGGTCAGGTAGGATTTCCTCTGGTCAGGACCTACAGTAACCTTCCTAAATACGACTTCGACTTTGAGGTTATGAAACCGGTGGAGTACGTTTCTCAACTGAGTAACCTTTTCTAAGACTACGACCCTCCCTAACCCCCGTCCTCCTCTTCCCCTGCTGTCTCCTACTCTACCGACCTACCGTAGTGACTGAACTACCTGTGCTCAAACTCATTTGAGGCCCTCAACCACTACCTGTCCCTCCGGACCGTACGACACTAAGTACCCCAATGTTTCACAGTCTGTGCTGACTCACTGTCTTGACTTGACTTGACTTGACTCCCCTCCCTTTTTTTTCACTTCAATCAGTGAGTCAACACAGGTTGAGAAACGTTAGGGTATCTGACATCGGACTGTCCGAGGAGACAGGTACCTTAAGAGGTTCGTTCTTATGACCTGACCCAACGGTAAGGGAAGAGGTCCCCTAGAAGGAATGGGTCCCTAACTTGAGTCCAGAGAGTTAACGTCCGTCTAACCTTCCTAGTTATATCACTTTTACTTTACTTTTCACTTTGATGGGTTTCGTTAGATATCTAATTACGTTAAGAATAGTTCAATGGTTACCATAAAAAGTGTCTTGATCTTGTTTATTAAAGTGTTAAACATACCTTTACGTTTTCTTTTTGAGCTTATCGGTTTCGTTAGAACTCTTTCTTCCTCCATGGTAGAGTGTGGTCAGTCTTACCGACGATAGTTTTTCAGATGTTTGTCATTTACAACCTCTCCTACACCTCTTTTCCTTTGGGAGAATGTGACAACCACCACTACGTTTGATTATGTCGGTGATACCTCTTGTCACACCTCTAAGGAACTTTTTGACTTTTATCTTGACGGAATACTGGGTCGTTAAGGTGACGACCCGTATGTGTGACTCCTTTAGTCTTGACTTTCTCCGTGCACATGTGGTTACAAGTAATGTCGTGATAAATGTTATCGATCCTGTACCTTCGTTGGATCTCCAGGTAGTCGTCTGATTGTCTATTCTTTCAACACCATGTATATGTGTTACTTTATAATGAGTCGATAATTTTTCTTGTGTAAAGTTAGACAAGATTACTCCACCTACTTTGACCTCGGATAACATGTCTCTCTTCATTCAGTCTTTCTTTTCGAAGTTACGTCATATAATTACGTATATACTTCTTAAATCTTTATATCATTGTTACTGAGATATAAGTTCTGTCGTTTTCTCTGTTTCTATATTTCTTGTCTAAAAACCTGAGACACCCTCTTCCGTTCCCACCCTACTAAACTCTCTTATCGTAACTTTGTACATATAACGGTATACATTTTGTCTAGTGGTCAAGTTCAAACTACGTACTTTGTCCCGTGAGTTTTGACCACGTGACCCTGTTGGGTTTCCCTACCCTACCCCTCTCCAAAGTCCTACCCCCTGTGTACATGTGGGGACCGACTAAGTACAGTTACATACCGTTTTTGGTGGTGTTAAAACATTTCATTAATCAGAGGTTAAATTTACTTATTAAATTAAAATTTTTTTTTTCTTTCTTTCTTCCTAAATAGTTAGGTTAAAGATAGGTTTGTTCTTTAATAGTCTTGTCTTGTCTTAGATCACACTAAACGTTCTCCCGTCAGAACCGCCTCATGAGTTTTGAATGGTTTTCTCTTTTTGTGAAGACTCAAGGTTTAGTGTATTACCAGACAAAACCCGGTCTTTTGTTATAAGACTTCCTGATTTCTGGTCGCCGTAAGTGTAGTCGAGTTCTTCGTTCCTCTCCGTCATCTTAAAAAGGTAGATCTCTACCTGTCTATCGTGATACCATTCCTAGTCAGGGAAGACAATAGGATGTAGGCCTGTGGTAAAACTTTAGTCGTATGTACCGTTCGTGATGAAAATCCACCGGTTATTAAACTGGTGGACTACGCTTCTCGACTTAGTAACCTTTTTTGGGACTACGACCCTTTCTGACTTCCGTCCTCTTCCCTTACTGTCTTCTGTTCTACCAACCTACCATAGTCACTGAGTTGCCTGTACTCAAACTCGTTCTAGACTCTTTATCACTTCATGTCCTTTCGGACCACACGACGTCATGCACCCTGACTTTTCTCAGTCTACGCTGACTCGTTGACTCGTTGTCGTCGTTGAAAATGCAACACCGAGTGGTCGTGGGATCGTGTAGTCTCCTTGGGTCCAATCATGAACCATGTCTCTTCGTCCTTCTTCACAAGAAACTTTTTCCTGTGTGTCTTACGTTCTTCCGGAAACTTTTTAGTTTACCTTAGTATAATTACAAGTGGTGTAACCATGACCTTAGGACCACAATTCTCCACAACACCCGTAACGTTGACCTGGTACTCTCGGTTCGATCTCGAACGTTCAAGGGAAGACCGGATACTACGTCATAACCTATACGGAGTCTGAGGTACCCGGTAGTCAAAATGTTTTACTACTCAATGGATTCGTTTTGGAGGAACCGACAAAACCCCTTAAGACAAATTTTTTTTTTTTACTCTATTACCCTTGACTTGTTAGGAACAATTCGTAAATAGTTAACACAATTGTCTTTACGGTTTCACTATTACAAAATAGGTTCTTTTTCTTTTCCTCGTAGTAACCATTTAGTGATTACTTGTTCAAAATAGGAGAAGAGACAGTCGTCAAAACGAACCAGTCGGATAATGTGTGGTTGGTGAGACTCGACGTAGTCTAAAATATCCAAAAGGAGAGGAAAAATTAATTGAAATTTTAGAACAATCGGGTTAATAATCGTTATACAATGTTCCGTGGTTCTGACGTCAACACTTACACAGAAATAATTTTTCCGTGACGGTACTCAATTCTTTGAAAGTCGTAATAATATTTGAGATAGTTCCGGTCTCTCTATTAAGTCAAATGTTTAACCAGGGTTAAGTTTGAACCGTCTCCTTACGTTTAATCCCAACTTAATTAAACGAGAGGGGAGGGTGATAAGAGAGTCTTGGACATTAAGGATAAGTATTAATCGTAGTCATCTGAAATGTGATCGTGAATCTTTCTACATGGTTGAGCATTTTATTCTTGGTTTTCCACTACAATAAAATTGATTTCTTAACTACATACTTCTTTCTTCTCTTTACACGAAAATCTATATAGTAGGAAGGATTCCCTGTGTATTTATTGCGATTTAAAATGGAGGGTTCTTCCCGACCTTATATCAGTTGCCAAGAGACGAAATGTTTAGGTCCGTTAAGATTTTCCTTGTTCTTATTTAAGCAGTATCTGAGTCGGAGTATCTTGTAAGATTTATATCTTAGTCGAACAGAAACAGGGGTCGACAAGGTAAGATTATTGAAATGGTTACCGAGTTTGTCGTCCAAGGAATAACTTTCACCTCGATCATAGAAGTCCACGTCTTATAAAATGGAAAAGTCTCGTTTTTATTTTCTTTTAAGGTTTGATTTCTCGGAACCCTTAGATATGTAAGATTACATCCAAATGTCTGATGGACTGTGTTTTTTATTCTGGTGTGTCTAGTAGCGAGATGGACGATGAAAACTGTAGTGAAGACATGACCGACCTCCCGTAGTGGTTAAGTTGCCTGTACTCGAATCCATTTGAGGTCCTCTACCACTCCCCGTCTCTCCGGACCGTACGACGTCTAAGTCTGCCATTTCTTAGGCAGACGTTACGCCCTCTGGACCCGAGTTAGGGTCCCAACCCCTGTAGGGGACCTCCTCCCGTACCGTTGGGTGAGGTCATAAGAACGGACCTCTTAGGGATACTTGTCTCTTTCGACCGTCCGATATCAGGTACCCCAGCGTTTCTTAGCCTGTTCTGACTCGCTGATTCGTGTTTCCACGACTGTCAGGTAAAGTGTGTCTTGTATCCTTAGGAGGACTACGACCTTACAAACCACGAAGCCTCGTCCCTCCAAATCTAGTGTGAAATTCTTTGTATTGGAATAAACAAGACACTTAGCCGTGGTCAATTTCCCTTTTTTGTCCGTATATTTGTTCTTGAAGAGAGAAAAAACCAAGATAACTCACGCACGATTCAACGAAGTCAACACGGACTGATAAACGATGTGATTCCTGACATCGGACGGTACAAAGACAGGTACCCTAAGAGGTCCGTTCTTGTCCTCCGAACGGTACGGGAGGAGGTCTCCTAGAAGGGTTGGATCCCTACCTTGGACGCAGAGAATGTAGACGTAACCGTCTGTCCAAGAAACAGCGATCACAGTGGACCCTTCGGGACCCAAGATGTCCTTCTTAATTTTGTGGAATCAAAATCTATGTAAACATATAAAGTCTTAAGGATATTACGGGGGACAATGGGTGGAAGTGGAAACTTCATTAAGGAACAAACCCCCCGATAGGATATGTGACATCCTATAAATCGTCGTAGGGACCTCAGAGTCTGGAATTTCTTAGACGGACGTTATGTCCTCTGGACCCAAACTAGGGACCCAGTCCTTCTAGGGGACTTCTTCCCTTATCGATGGGTAAAGTCATAAGAACGGACACTTTAGGGTACCTGTGTCGTCGGACCACCTGATGTCGGGCACCCCAGTGTTTAGTAGCCCGTACTGACTGGTTGATTGTGAAGGTCTCATATAGGATCATCTAAGGTATTCCTTGAGTGGTTAATACTGTTACTTTTAAAGAGGTGTAACGGTCTATAAGGGACCGTCCGTTTTAGTTGGGACTGACTCTTAATGATAAAATGATGATAAAACATTATTAGTATTTACGAATTGTTCACGACCAACTCTTAGTAATACAATAATGAAAAAGTATTGTTAGCATTTATCAACGGTTCACGAATATACGTGTAGAAGTATTACTCAACTAGGTTACGATGATGGTGTTTATCTCGATAGTAAATGACTTACTGTTCGTGATACTAAAAAAATCTCCTTTTTTCGTGGAATATAAAAATTAGAGTGAATCAGTAGGAATAATCGAGAAAAAGAAAAAAATTTGTCTACTTTTACACTATATCTCTCCAAATTTTTTGAACGGGTTTCACTATGTACTATGTCACCTTAAAGTGTACTCTATCGAAATGAGGTCTCGGGTTACAAATTGGTGACCAGAGTCGACAGAAGTCACTGTCACCTACCTCAATTTTACTACTACAGACACTGGGGACTATCCAAAATGAGGTTTTGTCCGTTGTGTTGTGGTCGTAAGTGTTTCTTTTATTTGTAGTTCGTGTTGTTATCAACAAGTTGTTTAGTCTTCCTGTGTTTTTAGACATTTATTTAGTACATGTCATATGGGGTAATTAAAATTGAAACAAGTAAATTTTACATGATGTCAAGATTTTCCTTAACCCGATCGTAACTGGAAAGGTGATACACGCACGTACGAGTCAGTACAGTTTACTGAGGGTACCAGACATCAGGTAGTCAGAGGAGACAGGTACCCTAAAAGTTCCGTTCTTATGACCTCACCCAACGGTAAAGGAGAAGGTACCCTAGAAGGGGTGGGTCTCTAGTTTAAGTTCCGAAGACGCAACCGTCCTCTCAAGAAATGATGACTCGGTGGACCCTTCGGTAAGGTGACACATGTTTTCTTTTTAGACACGTTACTATCATTTGTATTCTAAGAGTTCCCTCAAGAGTTTGTGACCTCTTTTGAGTCCTTGTGGATGAAGAGATGTTAGGTCAACGGTAGATACGTTTCTAGATAGGATGAACTACGATTTACGTTTCTTAAGTAGATCAGTAACGACGTTCAGGATATGACCGGATCGATGTCACTGTCGTCGGTGAGTTTTCCTTATTTCAACGTGCAGAAATTTTCATTACAAGCTATATGAAACCATGATCAATTCTGGATGTAGAGGGGTCCGAAGCTCTGACGACTAGTGAGAGTCTCTTATCGTACTTACCCAGAGTTGTGTCAACAGTACCTTTCGGTAGTGTTTACCCAGTCTTAACGAGGGGTTCTACTTTGACAAATAAGAAGTACGGAACCTTGTAGTATTATTTGGTCCAAAAGTTGAAAAAAATTTGTATTCGTATAGGAACTGTGAAAGTTTAAAATTCGTAAATACAAAGTCCGTAACACAATTTACGACCCCTATGTTTCTACTCCATCTGTCACGAAGAGGGGATTCGTTCACATGTTTGACCACCTCCTACACCTCTCCTTTGACCTACGCAAGTCACATATGTATACATCTATTCTACACACGATCCGGTTCGGTTCATATATGTATATATGTTTCTTCTTATTCTGTACACGACCCAGTTCGATTAAGTTTCATATCTTCCTTATTAATGTTTCTGAAGGACTTCTCCCACTGAAGACCTTCTCCTGGTGTTTTTCTGATTTTTCTTTATAAAAATTTATCATTTACACTAATGAATACTACTACCCTTTCGGATCCTGTAAGAGTAAAAAAAAGAAATAGAAAGGACACATATGATTTTACATAACTACTTGTATATAAAGACTATACTAAAAAATTTATATAATTTCTCATTTACTTTTCACTCACTCTGTTTTTACTTCTGGTTTCACATTAAACGGTAAAAATCCCCGAAAGGATACGACCCTTCCTTGTTTTATTACTATACCCTTCTCCCTTTGAGTCCTAGTTCTTTCCTTTAAAGAGTAAATATTCGACTTTCACTGGACTTATATGAAATTCGACATCCATTCCACCGTCAACTTTTATACTCTCTCTTCGTGATTATCTTGTTCTGAAAGTAAGAACAGGACCTTCTACATACTTAGGTAGGTAAGTTTTCTCGTTAAACTAATCTAATCGAGGTGGACCACAAGACACTGTTGGATCTCCCAACCCTACTCTATCCTCCACTCTCCCTCTGAATTCTCCCTCGCCTGTATTTATATATATGGATACCGACTAAGTATGACTACATACCGTCTTTGGTTACGTTGTAACATTTTGTTAATAGGAGGTTTTTATTTATTAAAAAAATTTTCTAATCGTAAGGTATTTTATTTTATGTAGAGATTTCTTTCTCCACACTCACCCCTAGGGATACCTACCACACTTTGTGGCTAATCCTGGAAACGAGGGGACACAATGACTTTTGCCGTCCTGACGTCACGTCTACGATGGGTAATACTTATTTCAATACTTTTAGACGTCTTAGATCAAGTTTTGTCCGGGGTAAGAGACAAACTCTAAGGGTGTACAGAACCCCATTCGCCACAACTAGTTCCAACTGTCAAAATAGTATTTTCAATTTTCTGCCAATGGTGTTTGTATCGTTTTAGTTGTTCAGCGTTTCATTCTGAAGGAAAGGAAGTGTCGTCCGGACGTCTATGGAGGTCGGGGTCACGGTCCCTTGTTTCAGCGGTCTTATTAGTAAAAGAAAACAGTTCCGTACAAAATAAAGAGAGAGTTGGTACCTCTGGCTTCTACACCTTTCCCTTATTTAAAAAAATTAATTCATCTAGTACTTTTTACGTACACTTTCTATCTATAACAACGTATAGGTATCTGTAGACATGTCAGAATTCATATAGGTTTAGAGGAGTCGGTAGAGGTTTTTAAGATTTCATTAGGTATAAATCTATTAGGACACTGTGGTTTATGGTCGATATTACAAATAAAATTACTAATGTCTTAATAGTAAAGATTATGTATGAACATAGACATCCTTCTCCTGGTAGAAGCAAAACAGTAATCAAACTTTCAAATGAGTGGTCGTCCGAATGCAGAGGACGGGACCTTAATACCTTTTCTTTCCGTCCGTATCCACGTTCTACCCGGCCCCATATCGGACAGTATCATTCTAGGTCCTGGTGGAACAGTTAAGGGTCAAGTACCCGTTATCGAGGTTAAAGGATTTAACCTGGTTTACCCCATTTGAAGTACTCCTGGCGGTGCTAGACCCAGTTTCTTAATTTATTTCGTCCCCAACACTATCCTCCGGTTGAACCCCTGTACGAACCCGAACTGGACACACACGGACCATTCAACGAAGTCTGTACAGACTGAGATACGTTGGGGTACCTGACGACGAGTCGTCCGAGGAGACAGGTACCTTAAAAGGTCCCTTCTTATAACCTCATCCAACGGTACGGGAGGAGGTCCCCTAAAAGGACTGGGTCCCTAACTTGAGTGTAGAGAATGTAGAGGATGTAACTGTCCGACCAAGAAATGGTCATCGTAGTGGACCCTTCGGGGGTTTTGGATGATCTTTCCTTTGTAAAGACGAAAAAAATAAGTATCCGATTAACTTCCATAAACCTATGGAAGGGTCTCAGAGCACCGGACAGACTTCGACCTTGGTGAAACGAGAACTTATTGACCGGGACTGTCGAGTATGGAGGGAGACGACCGGGTCTTCACTCGGGTTGTGACCCCGGAACCTTATACCGGACGACCAAGACCGGAGGGCCAATCCTGGTCGGTGAGACGAGACCTCGAGAAAGAGAAACTAAGTGGGAAACGGGAAGAGGGTTCCGGTATAAGAATCGTCTCCCGGTTAAGTTTAGTGAAAAGACACCTTTAAGAGTCCCTGAAAGATAACAAGTTTTCCGGAAAACGTTGTACCCCGGTCGGACTGGAAGGTTGACCTCGGGACGGAGTGGGTCGTAAGTGAGGAACGGGGTCACAGGTCGGTGTGACCTGACGACGAAAAGAGATTTGTGTCACAAAGGACACGAGAGGGTAGGGGTCCGAGACATGGCGTTTTGGGTGGGAGGTTTGAGACAGTTTAACAGTAGAGGGAACTTCCTTGAAGAGAAAGAGGAGTTGTGATTCGGTTAGTACCGGGGTAGACATAAGAAGACAACGAACCCTGTGTAAAACCACCTGTACCCTTCACTACACTAGGTTTCCGACTTTCCAGTCTGAGTCCGACCACGGTTGACGAGAGGGAAGCCATTGTTTGTACGTTAACGTTTAATTCTACTCCTGACACCGTCTTTCCTTGTACCACGGTTTCTCGGTTCTGATCTACCGTGACTCTAGTCTGTATGCTCTTCCTCTATTGGTCACTAGACCTCCACTCTCAGTGATTGTCCCGAGGTCCTCGTCCTTTGAGATACGCGTCACCTAGGGGTCATCCCCGGACACGAAAACACTTGTCTTTCCCCGAGTACACCGACCTCACCGACTCGTTCCTCTTATCACTCTCTGGTCCGATCTTTCCATCTGTTTCCGGTTGGAAGGTTTTGGACTTTCTGGTGAGTCTTGTGAAAGTAGGAATTCTTGTTAGTTCTTCGTCACTTCTCGAAATATGGACCCCTTACTGTTACGATGAACGTAAGACTTTTTATTAGATCGTAGTCACACGTATTATCTGGTCTGATTCTGGTGTCTTCTGTATCCCTCCGGATAATTCTCAATAATTCAAGATAATTCCGGATAATTCAGGATAATTGTCCCTGAAGGGACCACCAGGTCGTCGATTCTGAGACTCGAAGGTGACGTCCCCTATGGTCAAACTAAGGACCAGTCCCTTTATTCTAAGGTGTACGGTGCGTTACGCCGGTCTTTTTGTTTTGTTTTTTCTTTGTTTAGACCACCGATAAATGTTTATTTTCTTTTATATTATTACCTTCGAAGTCAACCCTTGACTACCTCGGCTACTTCTCTTAAACCCACTCAAGTTTGACTTTAGAAAGAGTCTTGAAGATTCTTGGTTGTCTAATTAGTGAGTGTAATTTATGAGTCCACCTGAAGGGACCACCGAGTCTGCCATTTCGCAGACAGATATTACGCCCTCTGGGTCCAAACTAGGGACCCAACCCTTCTAGGGGACCTCTTCCTTTACCGTTAGGTGAGGTCATGATAACGGACCTTTTAGGGTACCTGTCTCCTCGAACCATCCGATGTCAGGTACCCCAGCGTTTCTCAGCCTGTGCTGACGCACTGAAGTGAGTGAGTATTCTCTTTTCACAGTGGGATTTCGACACTGATAAGATACCTGGAATAATATTTTATTTCAGTGAATTTTCCTTTAACCAATTTACAATGATGACTCTTCTTTCGTTTCCCACTACAACATGACCTATTATATTATCTTTATCGTTTTGAAAGAAAATTTGATAGATCAATTTTCTCGTATACAACGGAATCTTTCAAGGTTCCTCGGAGACCTTATATCTTTATCTCTGAAACAAAAAGTTAGTAATTGAGTACAGACTGAAAGACACTGGGGTACCTGACGTCGTACGTTCCGAGGAGAAGAAGGTGATAGAGAACCTCACACGAGTTTAAGTACAGGTAACTCTACTACTACGATAGGTTGGTAGAGCAGGAGACGTCGGGGGAAGAGGAAAACGGAAGTTGGAAAGGGTCGTAGTCCCAGAAAAGGTTACTCAGTCGAGAAGTGTAGTCCACCGGTTTCACATCTCGAAATCGTGTCTGGAACGTTACTTATAAGTCCTAACAAAAGGACATCCTACCTGATCAACCTAGAGGAACGTCAGGTTCCCTGAGAGTTCTCAGAAGAGGTCACGGTGTTAAACTATCGTAGATAAAAAACCACTAGTCGGAAGAAATATCAGGTTGAGAGTGTAGGTATGAACTGAAGACCTTTTTAGTATTAAAACTGATTATACGTGGAGACGGTCTTTTGACTACAGACACGAAAAATTATACGACAGATCCAAACAGTATCGAAAAGAAAGTTCCTCGTTCGTTGAAAATTAAAGTACGATGTCAGTGACAGTCGTCACTAAAACCTCGGGTTCTTTTATTTTAGACAGTGACGAAGGTGAAAAGGGAAAGATAAACGGTACTACACTACCCTGACTAGAATCACAAAACTTACGACTCAAAACTCGGTCGGAAAAGTGAGAGAAAAAAGTGAAAGTAATTTTCCGGGAAATCAAGTAGAAGTGAAAGACGGTAATCTCACCATAATAGACGTATACTCCAACAACTATAAAGAAGGTGTCAGAACTAAGGTCGATTCATAGACAAAGAGGTTAACCTCTTTACAGACAAAAGAAACGGGTAAAAATTTAAACAGATGACAACTCGATATAGAAATAAGACCTATATTCAGGGAATAGTCTATATACTGGATGTTTTTAAAAGAGAACGAAACAACCGACAGAAAAGTGAAAGAACTACCATAGGAAATTTCACTTTCAAAATATATATGTGTGTGTGTGTATATACGTTAGTTGGATCGGAAAGAAGATGACGACACGAAATAACATAAAATCTTATTTATTAAAAATATTTTGATATCAATATGTTGACTCGACACAGATTCTAAGAATATATAAAAACGAATAGTAGTTCTTTTCTTAAATTTTTGGTAAAAGGAGTCCTTAAACATAGTAAAAGAGATTGTAAACATGGTGAAAAAATTTCATTTTTCTAGTGTCAACGGTGAGTCGAGATAGAAATCGTTTCGTTAATTCGTTGTAATAAGTCCGAATAGTCAAGGTACGGTAAAATAATCGATTTCGTTAATCTTCCTGAATAGTAAAAATTTTTAGTGTATTAATAACTGATGTCGTTTGGGACAATAACTTTTTCCACTACTGAACATTGTGACGATACTTTCATTTCACTTTTATTTCCCACTTTTCTTTCGGACTTGCTATCTCCAATTTCCTCATTTCCTTGTATTTAATGTTAATTTCACTTCGTAACTCCTTGGAATTACGTAAAAAATTCTGGGAAATTCAGTTTAATTACTTTTACTTTCTCCGAGTTATGACGACCATCTTAAAACTAAATTTTTCAATTTCATAAAGAAAAATGATTTGGAGGGTACATCGGTACATTTTCGAAAATTCTCCGTTTCATGTTACAAAAGGTCTAAAAAATTTATTTTATGAATTATTTATCGTTCCTTACTTCCGTACTTAGATCTACTCGTGCGTCGTTTAGAAAGAAATTCGAGTAGAGTTTTAGACACAAAGGACTTCTGCCCCGAGGACTTGACGAATAGAGACTCAGAGGTCACAGGTCATACACAGACATGAATCTTCCACGAGGTTTTGGCTTTGACAACTTTATTTATTCTATAACTTAATTGGACACATATTTCAGAAGACTTGTGTATACATCGGTACCCGGAGGTTTTAAAGTAATACCCATAAAGAAAAGTCAAAATTAAGTTATTGTGTCAAATAAAAAAAGAATTAAATAAGTGAAAATTAACTTCTTATTAATGTTATAACACAAACGAGGATGGTATGTAGTTGTACCTAGTCGGTATTCACAAGGGTAGGAGAACTCGGAAGGAGGGTGAGTTGTCGTATCAAACAAAAAATTTACACGAAAAAAAAAAAAGGAGTTCAAAAGTGACTTACAGTACCTCTCTTGAGAAAAAGTGTCGTCAAAGTAAAATGAATCCTTGTTTGATTCCACTAAGTGGTCGTACTGATTAGATAAACCATACTAAACATATTACAATTACCTTAGTACGAGAGCCTGGTCGGACAGTGGGAAGTCGAGTTTTGGACAGGAGAGTGGAGACAGATTGAGACTCACTAGTGTAAGAGAGTGTAAACAGAAGGTGGTTCTCTGTCCCTAGTATTTGTGTACCCCTCTGACCGAGTCGTCGGTTTGAGTGGTCCGTGGGCAGGGTCTATTGGAGGAGTGACAGAAGGGAGGAAAGGGAGTAGACACGGACGAATTTAAGTCTAGACAATGAGGGATGAGGAATGTATGTAAGGACGAATTTCTAGTACCGGTACTTAAAAGTGACCGGACAAGACGGAGAGAAGGTCCGGAAGATAGATCCACCCTTTAATTGTCTCATCATGGGTGAACCCTATCATAGGTGGGTTCGGAACTTGGTGGTGGAGGATCTGGTATGGTGTCCTAAGATCTCAAACGACGAATTTGTGTCAAGGGTTGAGGTGAAGGTCCCGGGTACGTTCCGAATGAGGGACCCAGATAGGGGCCAATCTTCTGGAAGTCCGGAAGGTTCCTTGTAGGTTCCCCACTGACAAAGGTTCTCCCAATATTTGTCTCGAATTTATATACCTGATTTCGTATGTACACAAATAAATTATAGGAGATCCAGACTCTGTCCGAAGGCACCACCGAGTTAAGTATTCCTTAGGCCGACGTTTCGTTCTCTGAGTCCACACTAGGGACCCAACCCTTCTAGAGAACCTCTTAAGGTACCTGGCTCCTTGGACCGTCCAATGTCTGGTACCCCAAAGTTTCTCAATCTGTACTGACTCGTTGGTTGTGTGTGCAGACTCTACCTTGTCTCCCACTCTCTGTACATACCCGGTACTCACACCAACCGGTCGATCCCAGTGGAGACGGGTCCATGGTGTAAAGTCATGTATTGAAACCTTGATACTCTTCGAGATCTTAGGTTTTAATGTAACAGGAGTTAATAATGTTCTCTAAAAGTTAGGTCCTTCACCTTATCTTGTATAAAATAAATTAAAGAATCGAACTAAACACTTATCAAAAATATAAAATATAACGACCTTCTTTACAGTTATTGGAGTCTATACGTCTACTGTGGTGGGAATACCGTCCCTCATTTCCGCTCGATTTCTCGGAGAACTACTGTCACTTTCTCCTCTTACTTTTTCAACCGAATTTCGAGTTGTAAGTCTTTTGCTTCTAGTACCGTAGGTCAGGGTAGTGAAGTACCCTTTATCTACCCCTTTGTCACCTTTGTCACAGTCTGAAATAAAAAGACCCGAGGTTTTAGTGACGTCTACCACTGACGTCGGTACTTTAATTTTCTGTGAATGAGCAACCTTCCTTTCAATACTGGTTGGATCTGTCGTATAATTTTTCGTCTCTGTAATGAAACGGTTGTTTCCAGACAGATCAGTTCCGATACCAAAAAGGTCATCAGTGCATACCTACACTCACAACCTGATATTTCTTTCGCCTCACGGCTTCTTAACTACGAAAACTTGACACCACAACCTCTTCTGAGAACTCTCAGGGAACCTGACGTTCCTCTAGGTTGGTCAGGTAGGATTTCCTCTACCAACCTACCGTAGTGGTTGAGTTACCTGTACCCAAACCCATCTGACCGTCGACCACTACCTATCCCTTCGGACCTCACGACGCCAAGTACCCCAGTGTTTCTCAGCCTGTTTTGACTCGTTGACTTGACTTTACTATATCTACAGGTAAACATGAAGATGAAACCTGGAACTATAACACTCGTTACTGGGAAAGTCTTCGTGACTCGAAAACTTCAGGTTCAAATTAACCCAGTAATTTTTATAAAATACTACAATATATAATTGTGTATATATACCTTAGATCTTTTGACTATGGCTACTAGTTAAACGTTCCTTCCTTATCTCTACGTCTACATCTCTTGTCTGAACACCCGTGTCATCCTATTTCTCTCCCACCCTACTTAACTCTGCCATCGTAACCGTACATATGTGATAGTGCACATTTTATCCACCGTCTCAACATTTCTTAGGTGGACGGTTACGTCCTCTACGTCCTCTACACCCGAACCAGGGACCCAGCTCTTCTAGGGGACCTCCTCCTTTACCGTCGGGAGAGGTCATAAAAATAGACCCTTTAAGGTACCGGTCTCTTCGGACTACCCGATGTCAGGTGTCCCATCGTTTCTCAACTTGTGGTGACTCGTTGACTAGTGTCCTTCATCGACATATCATGTCCCTTGAGTCGAGTCAGGAGAAGCTACTTGATTTCCCGACCCTAGACCTCAGCCCCCCGTCTCCCTCGTTCCGAGCTCTCTCCCCTATATACATATCAATATCAACTAAGAACGACATGTCGTCTTTGATTACATTGTTAATAGGAGGTTAATTTCGTTAATAGGAGATTAATTTTTATTTAATTTTACTTATTTATAAATAATACAAAGATGGAACAAACTCCGTGACAAAATCCGGGACCCCCTGTCATCGTTTGAACTGTCTATTCTAGTTTCTCAAACGTAAGGTTGTCCTCTTCTGTTCATTCAGTATTACAGATCTATTTAGTGATTTAAGTAAATGGGTGAAAGAGTTGTTTACAATTAACGGTTTATGAGAGGTCCATGGTTTTGATATTCATTTTGTCTGTTCTTAAAGATCGGAGTACTTCAGATATAATACGAAACTTTACAATTATTTTCCTTTCTTTCTTTAAATTTCCCTATTCTCCGGAATGTTTATCGACACTTTTCTTGTCTCCACTTTTTGTTTCCTCTTTTCCTTTCTATATTCGTAGACTTACGTCTCAAGGTCTCTTATCGTTCCTCTCTTTTCTTTCGGAAGAAGTCGCTAGTTACGTTTCTTTATCTCCTTTTCTTGTCTTACTCTTTCTGATCTCTAGAGAAGTTCTTTTAATCTCTATGGTTCCCTTGTAAAGTACGTTTCTACCCCGAGTTATTTCCTGTCTTTACCATACCTGGATTGTCTTCGTCTTCTATAATTCTTCTCCACCGTTCTTATGTGTCTTCTTGACATGTTTTTTCTAGAAGTGTTGGGTCTATTAGTACTGCCAGACTAGTGAGTAGATCTTGCTCTGTAGGATCTTACACTTCAGTTCACCCGGAGTCTTTCATAGTGATACTTGTTTTGATCACCTCCACTACCTTAAGGTCAACTCGATAAAGTTTAGGACTTTCTACTACGACACTTTCACGACGTAAGTTATACGGTCGTTTACACCTTTTGAGTCGTCACCGGTGTCCTGACCTTTTCCAGTCAAAGTAAGGTAAGGGTTTCTTTCCGTTACGGTTTCTTACGAGTTTGATGGTGTGTTAACGTGAGTAGAGTGTACGATCATTTCCTTACGAGTTTTAAGACGTTCGGTCCGAAGTCGTTATGTAATTGACACTTGAGGGACTACAAGTTCGACCAAAATCTTTTCCATCGCCTTGGTCCCTAGTTTAAAGGTTGTAGGCGACCTAGTACCTTTTTCGTTCTCTCAAGGTCTTTTTGTAGATAAAGACGAAATAACTGATACGATTTCGAAAACTGACACACCTAGTGTTTTTTGACACCTTTTAAGACTTTCTCTACCCTTATGGTCTGGTGGACTGGACGGAGAACTCTTTAGACATACGTACAGTCCTTCGTTGTCAATCTTGACCTGTACCTTTTTGTCTGACCAAGGTTTATCCTTTTCCTCATGTAGTTCCGACATATAACAGTGGGACGATTAAATTGAAGATACGTCTCATGTAGTACTCTTTGCAACCTGACCTTCTTTGTGTTCGACCTTAGTTCTAACGACCCTCTTTATAGTTAGTGGAGTCTATACGTCTACTGTGGTGGGAATACCGTCTTTCCCTTCTCCTCGATTTTTCGGAGAACTACTTTCACTTTCACCTCTCACTTTTTCAACTGAATTTCGAGTTGTAAACCTTTTGCTTCTAGTACCGTAGACCAGGGTAGTGAGGTACCCTTTATCTACACCTTTGTCACAGTTTAAAATAAAAAGACCCGAGGTGTTAGTGACGTCTACCACTAACGTCGGTACTTTAATTTTCTGCGAATGAGGAACCTTCTTTTCAATATACTGGTTGGATCTATCGTATAAGTTTTGTCTCTGTAATGAGACGGTTGATTCCAACCAGATCAGTTCCGATACCAACACCAGTACATACCTACACTCCCAACCCGACACTTCTTCCGACTCGCGGTTTCTTAACTACGCAAACTTGACACCACAACTTCTTCTGAGAACTCTCAGGGAACCTGACGTTCCTCTAGGTTGGATTAGGTAAGACTTCCTCTAGTCGGGACCTTAAAGAAACCTTCCTTACTACGATTTCGACTTTGAGGTCATGAAACCGGTGGAGTACTCTTCTCAATTGAGTAACCTTTTCTGACACTACGACCCTCCCTAACCCCCGTCCTCCTCTTCCCCTGTTGTCTCCTACTCTACCGACCTACCGTAGTACCTGAGCTACCTACACTCAGACTCACTTGAGGCCGTCAACCACTACCTGTCCTTCCGGACCGTACGACGCTAAGTACCCCAGCGTTTCTCAGCCTGTGCTGACTCACTGACTTGACTTGACTTGTCTATTCTCTGTAACCGAAGAATCTACTTCAACAGTCCTTTCGTGGAGAACTAAAAAGCAATTAAAAATAACCTCATATCAACTAATTGTGTAACAACACAATCAAAGACGACACTTCGTTTCACTTTGTCAATATGTATATGTATATGGGTGATAAAAAATCAAGAAAAGGATATATCCGGTAATGTCTTATAACTCATCTCAAGGGACAAATACACAGTTAGGGTTAGAGGGTTAAATAAGAAGAGAGGAAAGGGGGAACCATTGGTATTCAAATAAAAGAAGTAGACACTGAAATAAGGACAAAACATTTATTCGAGTAATTCCTTCCGTAGAGACTACCATGTCCTAAATTCTTCGGTCATCGTGTTTTTCGGCTCTTTTCTCTAAAGAAAGTTTTCCTCCTCGGACACGTTTACGATCCTCGTCCCTTGTACCTCACAAGTCCTTTGTCTCCTTTTTTAGTGAACACCGACCTTGTAACATTTCGACTACCACTCATAACGATACGTCAACTCTTCCTTCTTTGTCTCTCAAAAACAAGTTACATGTAATCCCGATTCGGAGGTCAAGGACACAAAAGACTTCCACAGACCTTCCTCTGTTCCTCTCTAATGTCGTCTTTTCGTCGTTGTTACTCTCCTCTTGAGATGGTATCACACCGAACAAGGACGTCCGTCACGACGCACTAGAACATTGTCTGTGACACTAGTTCACACTATAGAAACGTTTCGTACACGACTCCGAATCCTCAGTAGTCGTCGTTACCCTTCCAAACAAATCAGGTGTCGGCTGAAGTCCCCGGATAACGATGGTCACCTACTCGATCTTGTGACGAGTTAGGTGAACAGGTAGGTCACTCAGTAGTATACTCGGACCTGACACGAGGTGACAGACAATGATGACTGATGGTGCGAAGTCCA
Source organism: Capra ibex (assembly GCA_006410555.1). Taxonomy (NCBI): domain Eukaryota; kingdom Metazoa; phylum Chordata; class Mammalia; order Artiodactyla; family Bovidae; genus Capra; species Capra ibex. The sequence continues at coordinate 22,924,683 of SJYO01016970.1, read as the reverse complement.
ACTCTTGTGGACGAGGTCCTTCTTAGGTTCTGAACACACACACGGTCTGTGACTCTGTTACGAAGGCAGGGGAAAGGAGTGAGTTCGTTTAAGAGTTCAGTTACTTCCCCAATAGAAATAGAAGGAAATTATCTTCTGTGGTCCTGAGGTTTTCTCTTCCATTAACGAGGTTCAACTATTTATCACCTAGAAGACATCCTGAATTACGATGGCGGATCCGTCTCGTACCAGTACCGAACTGAAAATGTGTTTCCTTCTTTCGTGAGTCGAGACTTCGTTCCATGTGTACCTTAGGATCGAACCGCCGACACGGTGACACACTCGAACCTGTTTAATTAAGTGAGGAGACTTCCTGACTACGACTTCGACTTTGAGGTTATGAAACCGGTGGACTATACTTCTCGACTGAGTAACCTTTTCTGGGACTACGACCCTTTCTAACTTCCACCCTTCTTTTTCCCTACTGTCTCCTACTCTACCAACCTCCCGTAGTGACTGAGTTACCTGTACTCAAACTCATTTGAGCCCTCAACCACTACCTGTCCCTCCGGACCGCACGACGTCAGGTACCCCAACGTTTCTCATCCTGTGCTGACTCGTCGACTTTACTTGACTTGACTTGACTGAGAGTTGAAGGAAGAGACATTTCACCTTCATTAACGTTAAGGACGTCGTTTCCCGACTCCTTCTCTATTACGTACACACTATAACGTTAAATATTCCTCTTTATATATAAAGTAAAGTAGGGGTAAAGATCGTTTTACAAAGAATTTTGAATCTTAAAGGATTCATCACTCACTCTATTTGCACTGAAACCCTTAACGGACTCCGGTGGATACTTATCCCTCCCCGACCAACGGTTTGGTAGATCTGGGAATCCCGTAATCTTCAAAACTCGGGGTGGGGAGTTGTGGGTCCCTCCCCTCTCCTGGTCTTCAACTTAGTCACTGAACTAGTTGGTAGTCAAGTCAAGTCAAGTCAGCGAGTCAGCACAGACTGAGAAACGCTGGGGTACTTAGAGTCGTGCGGTCCGGAGGGACAGGTAGTGGTTGACGGCCTCAAGTGAGTCTGAGTGCAGGTAGCTCAGTCACTACGGTAGGTCGGTAGAGTAAGAGACAGCAGGGGAAGAGGAGGACGGGGGTTAGGGAGGGTCGTAGTGTCAGAAAAGGTTACTCAGTTGAGTAGTGTACTCCACCGGTTTCATGACCTCAAAGTCGAAATCGTAGTAAGGAAGGTTTCTTTAGGGTCCCGACTAGAGGAAGTCTTACCTGACCAACCTAGAGGAACGTCAGGTTCCCTGAGAGTTCTCAGAAGAAGTTGTGGTGTCAAGTTTTCGTAGTTAAGAAGTCGTGAGTCGGAAGAAGTGTCGGGTTGAGAGTGTAGGTATGTACTGGTGTCCTTTTCGATATCGGAATTGATCTGCCTGCAATCAGTCGTTTCATTACAGAGACGAAAACTTATACAATAGATCCAACCAGTATTGAAACCAAGGTTCCTCATTCACAGAAAATTAAAGTACCGATGTCAGTGGTAGACGTCACTAAAACCTCGGGTCTTTTTATTTCAGACTGTGACAAAGGTAACAAAGGGGTAGATAAACGGTACTTCACTACCCTGGCCTACGGTACTAGAAGTAGAAGACTTACAACTCGAAATCCGGCTGAAAAAGTGAGAGGTGAAAGTGAAAGTAGTTCTCCGAAAAATCGAGGAGAAGGGAAAGACGGTATTCTCACCACAGTAGACGTACAGACTTCAATAACTATAAAGAGGGCCGTTAGAACTAAGGTCGAACACAAAGAAGGTCAGGTCGTAAAGAGTACTAAATGAGACGTATATTCAATCTATTCGTCCCACTGTTATATGTCGGAAGTACATGGGGAAAGGGATGAACCTTGGTCAGACAAAAAGGTACAGGTCAAGATTGACAACGGAGGACTGGACGTATGTCTAAAGAGTTCTCTGTCCAGTCCACCAGACCATAAGGGTAGAGAAAGTCTTAAAAGGTGTCGAATAACACTGGGTATGTCAGTTTCCGAAACAAAAAAACAACAAAAAAAAATAATTTGAAAAATAAAAATGAAATAAAATGAAATATTATGACATAACCAAAACGGTATGCAACTGTACTTAGGTGGTGCTCACATGTACGCTAGGGTTTGTACTTGGGGAGAGGGTGAAGGGAGGGGTGTTGTAGGGAGACCCAGTAGGGGCACGTGGTCGGGGTTCGTACGACATAGGACGTAGTCTGTATCTGACCACTAAGCTAAGAATGAACTATCATATGTACAAAGTTACGGTAAGAGGGTTTAGTAGGGTGGGAGAGGGAGAGAGAGAGGGAGACTCAGGTTTTCAGGCAATATGTGTAGACACAGAAAAAACGACAGAACGTATGTCCCAGTAGTAACAGTAGACAGATTTAAGGTATATATACACAATCATATGACATAACCACAAAAAGAAAGACCGAATGAAGTGAGCCATATTAGCCGAGGTCAAAGTAGGTAGAGTAGTCTTGACTAAGTTTACATAAGAAAAATCACCGACTCATTATGAGGTAACACATATACATGGTGTCGAAAGAATAGGTAATTAGACGACTACCTGTAGATCCAACAAAGGTACAGGACCGATAATATTTGTCACGACGCTACTTGTAACCCCATGTACACAGAGAAAATCAAGACCAAAGGAGCCACACATACGGGTCGTCACCCTAACGACCCAGTATATCGTGAAGATAAACGTTAAAAAATTCCTTAGAGGTGTGACAAAAGGTATCACCAACATGATCAAACGTAAGGGTGGTTGTCACATCCTCCCAAGGGAAAAGAGGTGTGGGAGAGGTCGTAAATAACGAACGTCTAAAAACCTAGCGTCGGTAAGACTGACCACACTTCACCATGGAGTAACACCAAAACTAAACGTAAAGAGATTATTACTCACTACAACTCGTAGAAAAGTACACAAACAATCGGTAGGCATACAGAAGAAACCTCTTTACAGATAAATCAAGAAACCGGGTAAAAAACTAACCCAGCAAATAAAAAGACCTTAACTCGACGTATTCAACGAACATATAAAAACTCTAATCAACAAAAAGTCAACAAAGTAAACGATAATAAAAGAGGGTAAGTCTTCCGACAGAAAAGTGGAACGAATATAAAAGGAAACAACACGTCTTCGAAAATTAAAATTAATCTATAGTAAACAAATAAAAACGAAAATAAAGGTCTTAAGACCCTCCACCTAGTATCTCCTAGGACGACACTAAATACAACCTCCGAAACCGTATCAGTCATTTCGTCTTTATCTATAAAAAGACCTTGAGAGAACGAAAAAGGTACTAAGTCACCTACAACCGTTAAACTAGAGACCAAGGAGACGGAAAAGATTTTAGTCGAACTTGTAGTCCTTCAAGTACCAAGTACATAACGACTTCGGACCGAACGTCTTAAAACTCGTAAGGAAATGATCGTACACTCTACTCTCGTTAACACACCATCAAACTCGTAAGAAACCGTAACGGAAAGAAACCCTTACCTTACTTTTGACTGGAAAAGGTCAGGACACCGGTGACGACTCAAAAGGTGTAAACGACCGTATAACTTACGTCGTGAAAGTGTCGTAGTAGAAAGTCCTAAACTTTATCGAGTTGACCTTAAGGTAGGGGAGGTGATCGAAACAAGCATCGCTACGAAAGGTTCCGGGTGAACTGAAGTGTAAGATCCTACAGAGCAAGATCTACTCACTAGTCTGGCAGTACTAATAGACCCAACACTTCTAGAAAAAACATGTTAAGAAGACACATAAGAACGGCGGAGAAGAATTATAGAAGATGAAGACAATCCAGGTATGGTAAAGACAGGAAATAACTCGGGGTAGAAACGTACTTTACAAGGGAACCATAGAGATTAAAAGAACTTCTCTAGAAATCAGAAAGAGTAAGACAAGAAAAGGAGATAAAGAAACGTAACTAGCGACTTCTTCCGAAAGAATAGAGAAGAACGATAAGAGACCTTGAGACGTAAGTCTACGAATATAGAAAGGAAAAGAGGAAACAAAAAGTGGAGAGAAGAAAAGTGTCGATAAACATTCCGGAGGGGTCTGTCGGTAAAACGAAACAACGTAAAGAAAAGGTACCCCTATCAGAACTAGGGACAGAGGACATGTTACAGTACTTAGAGTCAGGTATCAAGTAGTCCGTGAGATAGTCTAGATCAGGGAATTTAGATAAAGAGTGAAGGTGACGTATTAGTATTCCCTAAACTAAATCCAGTATGGACTTACCAGATCGTCAAAAGGGATGAAGTTAAAGTCAGACTTAAACACGGATACATATTTCGGAGGTACTCACTTTCACTTTCACTTTAGCGAGTCAGCACAGCCTGAGAAACGGTAGGGTACCTGAGATCGGATGGTCCGAGGAGACAGGTACTGTAAAAGGTCTGTTATCATGACCTCACCTAACGGTAAAGGAAGAGGTCCCCTAGAAGGGTAAGGTTCCTAGCTTGGGCCCAGAGGGCGCAACATCTGTCTGTGAAATGGCAGACTCGGTGGTCCCTTCGTGTGCTTTTAGGGGATTTCGATCCCAAGCCTCTCGAAAGAACAGACACTCGTACCCTCTAAGTCCCTGTCACACACAAACCTTCTCCGCACCTTCGAGGGTGAGGAGGGATATGAAACGGGATACGTCAAGAAGGCTGAAAGAGAAGGACTCAATGTAGGAAAGTAAAAACGACAAGTCAACGAATCAGGATAGGTTGAGAAACACTGGGATACATGACGTTGTACGGATTATTTACTCATTAGACCATTCATTTTACAAAGAAACTCGGGACACCTAGCAAGATCGTTCAATTAACTTACACTCCTCCAGTAACCCTGGAGGTTAGTAATCGGTCATCCAGTCTTCATGTCCACTATTGACCCGAACGTTGACCACAGACTTTACCCCTCCCTCCGTCAGAGGATCCTGACTCGGGAATTGGACGGTCTGCACTGCGATACAGGTCCATCTATCACATCCTTAACTCTACTTAACGTCCTGTGGGTCGACTACAGTCTCGTAACGAACAACCACATCTCTTTGGGAGAGAAAAGACACCTTAGTCTACGAGTCTAGGAAGCGTACAGTTCGTGGGTCTCACATTATTTCACTTTTCCGTTTCATAGTCAGCAAGTCGACACAGACTGAGAAACACTGGGGTACCTGACACCGGGTGGTCCGAGGAGACGGGTCCCTAAGAGGTCCGTTCTTATAACCTCACACAACGGTAAGGGACGAGGTCCCTTAGAAGGACTGGGTCTTTAGTTTGGGTTCAGAGGACAAAACGTCCTTCTAAGAAATGGTAGACTCTGTGACCCCTTCGGGACCTCACATTATTCTTGAGTTGTTTATTACACACACACACGATTCGGTGAAGTCCCAAGTTGAAAAACACTGGGTTACCTAACATCGGACGGGTCGAGGAGACGGGTACCCTAAAAGGTCCGTTCTTATGACCTCACCCAACGGTACGGGAGAAGGTCCCCTAGAAGGGTTGGGTCCCTGGCTTGGGTCCAGAGGGCGTAACGTCCCTCTAAGAAATGGTAGACTCGGTGGTCACTTACGGTGTGTTAACACAAAAAGGAGAAAACGATTTAATTAGAAGGTACTTCTATTGTGGGTGACAGGGAAACCAGACGTTCCTCTAGTTTCGTCAGTTAGGATTTCCTTTAGTTGGGACTTTTAAGTAACGTTCAAGACACGACTTCGTGGTTATGAAACTGATGGACTGCGTTTCTCGGTTGAGTGACCTTTTGTAGGACTTCGACCCTTTCTAACTTCCGTTTTCCTCTTCCACTGTCGTCTCCTACTCTATCAATCTATCGTAGTGACTTTTTTACCTGTACTAAACTCATTTGAGGTTTCTGTCACTTCCTGTCCCCTCGGACCGCACGATTTTAGGTACCCCAGTGTTTTTCAGCCTGTACTGAATAGGTGACTTTTGTTGTTGTCGTTTCGTAATTACTGGTAGACGTTCGGAGTCTTCAAAGTGTCCCTTTCGAGTAAGATTCTAGATGTTCTCGTCTTTGGTTTAGACGACACATGAGTACGTGTGAACTTAGGGGTCCGAAGAGAGACCGAAGATCATCCCGATTCCATAAAGAGGGAACATAATTATGGTCTACAAACCCAAATAAATTTTACAACTCGTGTATGAAACCTGTCCGTCACCTCTCTCGACGTACGTTAATTCCTCTTCCACCCCGCTAATCGAGGTAGAGATGGAAACAGGAGTACGTGTAAGTAATTTCCGAAGATTTCAAAGTAGATAAATGGGAAGGTTCACGGTACATGAGACTATCCAAGATAAGGTAGAATTTTTTTTTTTTTTTTTCGGTCAACGTTATGTGTTAACTAGAATATTGGGTAATTACTCAGTATTGAACGTCAAACATTTTGTCAACTTTTCAGATTTTGTATATAAGTATAAGAAATCATATTCTGTTTAATCTGAGTCCGGTGTATATAAGAGGATGAGACTGTTTATGTACGTATATACGTAAATGTTACGAAAGTCTCATTACAATTAGGTTCCATTAACCAGTGAAGGGACTAATAGGAGTGTTACGAGTTCTCTCTTGTCTCAACGAGTAATCTACTTGATAAACGTAAGTAAGAGCTATACAGTAAAATAAAATCCTTATGTTTTTGGTGTTTTGTACTCGGAAGACTTCTCATACGTATAAATGTATATGAAAGACCAATTCTTTGGTAGTTGTTCGTCTAAAAAGAGAACTCTAAAACCTATCCGAGTAAAGAATTGTCTTTTACGTTCATACACATAAGAGTAAAAATTTCGTAACCTTCAAATTGAAATAGTACTTTCTCCTCCTCTTCTTTGGGTTCCTCCTTATATTACCCTCCCCCTTCTTATGTATAATTCTGAAAAAATCGATTATTTAGAGAAAGTTAGATAATCCCATTAATTAATTTATACGAGTCAAATGTCATATTATAGTCGGTTTTATATCGAGTAATTTTCATACAACAAAAAGTGAATACTTATGTTAAGTACCGTACAAACGTAGAACTAAATATTTAATAAAAAAAGAGTTGTTGTCTTCCAAAATCTTATTCAAACATACACACGCGTCAGTGAGTCAGTATACTTTGAAAAACGATGGGGTAACTGACGTCGGGCGGTCCGAGGAGACAAGTACCCTAAGAGGTCCGTTCTTATGACCTCCCCAAAGGTAAAGGAAGAGGTCCCCTAGAAGGACTGGGTTCCTAGTTTAAGTGGAGAGAACGTGGAGGACGTGACTGTCCACCTAAGAAATGGTACTCTTGGTGGACCCTTAGGGTCTTATTCGAATCATCAAAACGAAACAAAACAAATTATTCGAAATTTTAAACAAATCTCATCAAAATCCAAGTACCGTTTTGACTCAAGGGTGAATGGAGGATTGGGATGTGTATGTGTCGGAAGACGTGATACCTGTAGGATACGATACCGCCATGTACACAACACTGATACTTGTATGTTACTATGTAGTAATAGTGGGTTTCGGGTATCAAATTAATCATAAGTGTGAACATGTAATATGCCTTAACGTGTTTCGATGACACAACCAGTTTTTCAGGAATCCCTTAAAAGAATACCTTTTTGGACTTACTTGAAAGACCGGTTGGGTTATATTATTGTTCATGGGAGGTAATGTCATAGTATGTCTCATCACCAACGGGATTTCTAGTAGAGACGAGACGGACCAGTAGAAGAGGGGATTGGCGACCATTAGGTACTAGAAAAATTGACAGTGGTATTTTTCTCTGTCAAGACGGAAAAGGTGTCACAGTAAATCAACCTTAGTATGTCATCTCTCGGAAATGTATAACTGAAGAAAGTGCATCATTATACGTAAATTCCAAAGAGGTACAGAAGAGTATCAAACTATCGAGTAAAGAAAAGTCGTCGCTTATTGTAAGATAGTAGACTTACATGGTCAAATAGGTAAGTGGATGATTTCCTGTATAACCAACGAAGGTTCAAAAATATTAATACTTATTTTGACGATATTTGTAGTACACGTGCAAAACACACCTGTGTCGAAAGATGAGAAGCCCATTTACTGTTCCCCCTTCCAACGATCTAGTACACTATTCACACGTAAATCAACATATTTTTTTGACGGTTTGACACAAGGTTTCACTGACATTGTAAAATGTAAGGGTTGGTGGTTACTCATTCTCAAGAACTAGGTCTAGGAACGGTCGTAAACCATTCAGTCACGAAACCTAAAACCGGTAAGATTATCCACCCATCACATAGAATGAGAAGAACACTAAACATAAAGGGAACACTGTATTCCAACCTGTAGAAGAGTGTACGAATTGACGGTAGACAATGTAGAAAAAACCACCCTTCACAGATCAGTCTAGGAAACAGGTAAAAGGTTATCAACAAAGAAAAGAATAACAACTCAAAATTCTCAAGGAAAATAATAAAATCTTTTGTTAGGAAATAGTCTATACGGAAAACTTTTATAACAGAAGATCAGACACCGTACAGAAGAGTAAGATACCTACGAGACATCAAAAAACATAAGTGTTCGTTCCGGTAGATGTTGTTTGAGTGTCGTTTGTAATCAGAGTTGTCACGTTTTGACTTTCGTAAAGGGATTCTAGTCCTTATTCCGTTCCCACGGGTGAGAATAATGATAATAAGTTGTATCAAAACCTGTACGATCGGTACGTTGTCTTCCCTTTTTTGTCATTTCCCTTAGGTCGAGCCTTTTCTTCATTTGGAAAGTGACAAACGTCTACTGTATCTCTTGGGATCTACAGTCCGATAAGTCACTTACATTATTTCAGTGTCCTATATTTTAATTATGTGTCTTTAGGGAACGGAAGGATGTCTGATTGTACTTTTAAGTCTTTCTCTTTAATGCCTTTGTTAGAGTAAGTAGTGAAGTTGTTTTCTTATTTTATGGCTCCTTATTTAGATGGATTTCTCTGTTTTTGGACATACGTCTTTTGATATTCTGTGACTACTTTCTTTAGTTTCTACCTTTTTTTTCTACCTCTTTATGTGGAACAAGAACCTAACCTTCTTAATCGTAACACTTTTACTGATATGATGGGTTTCGTTAGATGTCTAAGTTACGTTAGGTATAGTTTGATGGTTACCATAAAAGGTCCTTGATTTTGTTTTTAAAAGTGTTAAACATACCTTTGTGTTTTCTGAGGTTTATCGGTTTTGTTAGAACTCCTTCTTTTTACCTTGATCTCCTTAGTTTGAAGGACTGAAGTCTGATATCACAAGTGTTCTTTCAACTCAATATGTCGAAGGATTACTTTTGTCTTGCTTAATATATTAAAGGTGTAACTTAACAGTCCATTTAATTAGAGACCACAAAGTAAAAATAGTTATAACTAACGTCTTAGGAACTATTTTAGTAAAAGGAAAGTCTTTATTTTCAGGGGGTTTTATGTAAACAAGTAAAGAGACCAAACGAACAATTATCTTGAGATCAAAGGATATCGTTTCCTTTAAAGTAATATGTGTTTATCCAAAAGAAGTTCCACCCCTACGTATTCTTTTCTCATACGTTATTTCTACGTAAAAGATTATTTTATTTTCTGTGATAACGTGTTCTTATCCTTTTATCTATTTATTTTGTATGATTTCTCGGGTCTTTATCTGGGTATATTTATATCAGTTGAATAGGAACTGTTTTCTAATTTCCATAATATTATCTTTTTTATGTAAAAAAAATTGTTTACAACGATCTTGTTGACCTGTAGGTGTACGTTTTCTTTTTTATTTAGATTTGTCTCTGGAATACGGGAAGTAATTTTAATTGAGTTTCACCTAGTGTTTGGATTTACATTTACGTTTGAGATTTTAAGGGTCTTCTATTGTATCCTCTTTTTAGATTCACTAGAATCTATTCAGAATCCACTTCTGAAAAATCTATGTTGTGGTCTTCAATGACTTACTTTCTTTATTAACTATTCGACCTAAACTAATTTTGATTTTTGAAGACGAAACACTTTTTGGTACAGTTGTCTTACTTTTCTGTCGGTGTCTGATACTCTTTTATAAACGTTTTGTGTGTACAGGATTATTTCCTGGTAATAAGTTTTATATTTTCCTTGAGAATTTTGAGTTGTTATTCTTTCACTTTCACCAGTGAGTTGGCATGGGCTGAGAAACGCTGGGGTCCCTGACATCGGATGGTCCGAGAAGGTAGGTACGTTAAAAGGTCCCTTCTCATGACCTCATCCAACGGTAAAGGAGGAGGTGTTGTTATTCTTTTGTTGAGTTAAACTTTTGCCGTCTCTCTGGAATTGTCTGTGAAGGGGTTTCTTCCATATATTTATCGTTCGTTCGTATACTTTTCTGTGAGGTGAAGTGTGTAGTACTTCTTTTACGTTTAATTTGTTACTCGAGGTAGGAGTTTTTTAGATGTTTGTTATTTACGACCTCTCTTACACCTCTTTCCCTTTGCGAGAACGTAACAACCACCTTTACATTTAACTATGTCGGTGACACCTCTTATCATACCGTTAAGGAATTTGTTGATCCTTATTTTGGTGGTATACTGGGTCGTTAGGGTGATGACCCGTATATGGAATTCCTTGGGTATTAACTTTTTCTGTGTACATGGGGTTACAAGTAACGTCGTGATAAATGTCATCGATCCTGTACCTTCGTTGGATCTACAAGTAGTTGTCTACTTACCTATTTATTCTACACGATGTATACATCTTACTTAAACTCAGTCAAAATCACTCCGCCTACTTAGATCTCGGACGATATGTCTCACTTCCTTCAGTCTTTCTTTTTTCGTTTATATCACATAATTACATATATATATACCCTAGATCTTTTTCGATAACTATTCGGATAAACGTCCCTTCCTTACCTCTGTGTCTCCATCTCTTACTTAGACACCTGTGTCGTCTCCTTCCTTTCTCACCCTGTTTACCTCTTACATCGTAGTTGCATATATGTGATAGTACATATTTTATCTATCGACCTCTCTTCAACGACAAATTATGTCCCTCGGGTCGGTCCACGAGACACTGCTGGATCTCCTCTCCCTACCCCCTTCCGTTCCTTCCGAGTTCCCCTTCCCCTATATAAATATTAATACCGACTAAACGAAACAACATTCCGTCTTTGGTTATGTGGTCACATTTCGCTAAAAGGAGGTTAATGTTTGATTTAATTTATTTATTTATTTTTATTACTCTATAATAATGTATAGATAATCTGACCTGTTTTAGATTTTGTGACTGTTGTGGTTTTCGACCGTACACCCAAACATATTTTTTTGAGTGTAAACACCCTTACGTTTTATCAATTCAGTGCAACCTTCTGACAAACTGCCAATGGTATACTAGATCTCCCGAAGGGACCACCCGTTTGCCATTTCTTAGGTGGACGTTACGTCTTCTGGGTCTAAGCTAGGGACCCATTCCTTCTAAGGGACCTATTCCCTTACCGATAGGTGAGGTCATATGAACGGACCTCTTAGGATACCTGTCTCCTCGGACCGTCCGATGTCAGGTACTCCAGTATTTCTCAGTCTGTGAAAAATTCGAAGGGGTCACTGAGTCGTCTATTTCTTAGACGGCCGTTTGTCCTCTGTGACCTCTGTACCCAAGTTAGGGACGCTTCCCTTCTAAGGGATCTCCTCCTTTAACGTTGGGTGAGTCATAAGACCGGATTTTTTAGGACGACTCTCTCCTTGAACCGTCCGATGTCAGGTTTCCCACCGTTTCCTCAGTCTGTGTTGACTTGTACGTGTGTGTGTATACTAGATCGTTAATACAGGAACTACAAATGAGTTTCCTCACTTTTAAAATGAAGATATGGTTTTGACGTGTACCTATAAGTACAGAAGACATAAATATTAACAGTTTTAAACCTTCGTTAGTTCTACGAGAAGTCACCTACTATTTATTTTGCATCATATAGGTCTGTATGTCATGGTTTTTTTTTTTTTTTCCGTGATAATCCCTGAAGGGACTACTAGGTCACCGATTCTGAGACACAAACGGTATGTCCCCCGAACACAAGTTAGGGACCAGTCCCTCGATCCAAGGTGTACGGTGTTGATTCTCAAACTTACGATGTTAATTTTTGACTTTTTTTTTCTAGGTGTACGGTGTTGAGTCCTGGGGTGTTGGGTGTTTCTAGTTTCGAGGGTACACGGAGTTGATTCTGGGCCGTATCGGTTTACTTATTTATTATTTATGTGAAATTTTTCTTCTTTCTTTACGTGAAAATGTAGTACTTTTCTATACCGTCCTGGAATTTAAGTGTAATGATTCACTTTCTTTGGTTAGACTCTTTCTGACATATGAGATACTAAAGTTGATATACTGTAAGACCTTTTCCGTTTTGACAACGGTTCCGTTCCCGTACCCCAATCCCTTTATTTGTCCGTCTCGTGTCTCCTAAAAATTCCGTCATTTGTATAAGACATACTATGAGACCACTATCTATGCACAGGAATATGTAAAAAGGATTAGGTATCTTGTCACATTAATAGTTACATCCAAGTAGTCGACATCATTTGCATGGTGAGACCATCCTCTACAACTATTACACTCTTCGACACGGACCCGTCCCCTTCCCACATATACCCTTGAGACATGAAAGGAGAGTTAAAAGGACACTTGGATTTTGGTGAGAAAGATTTTTATATGGTATATATATTATGATAAGTAAATAAATCAATACGACCCAGAATCGACTTCGCACACCTTAGAAATCAAAACCGTACACCCTACGTCAAGGGACTGGTCCCTAACTTGAACCGGAGGACGTGAGGCTCACACCTCGGGATTACCGATCTGGTGGTCCCTTCAGGGATTTTGACGAGAAGTTTAAGAAAATTAAATTTTTCCCTCTATTCGTAATTTTGATAATACATTCTGTTTCATAATACGTTCTAAAATAGTCGTACACCAACTCTTATTTTTGGTTTATAAAGATAAACTCATATCTGTGTAAAAATGGATACTTTTTGTGATCGGGGTAAGAAATATATTGAAGTATATAGTTTTCTATATGTTTAAGAAATATGTTCGTATTCCTTCGTGAATCTAAGAAGACCAAAAAAAATAACTTCATATCGACTAAATTGTTACAAATTCCACATGTCGTTTCACTAAGTCATTATATATTAGAAAAAGTCTAAGAAAAGGTAATATTCAATAATATTCTATAACTTATATCGAGGGATACATTCAGAAACAAATAAAAAAATACACATTCTCAGACACAGACAATTAGGATTTAAGATTTAAATAGGGAAGGGGAAGGGGGAAACCATTAGTACAAACAAAAGATACAGGCACTCAGATAGAGACAAAAATTTATTGAAGTAAACATGATCAAAAATCTAAGGTGTGTATTCATTATAGTATACTATGAACAGAAAGAGACTGTATGAAGTGATTCATACTATTAGAAATTCAGGTAGGTACAACGACGTTTACCGTAATAAAGTAAGAAAGAAAACCGACTTTCTATACGGAGAGACACACACACACACACACACACACACACACACGTGTATGGTGTAGAATAAATAGGTGAGTAGACAGTTACCTGTAAATTCAACGAAGGTACAGAACGAAGTCAAGTCAAGTCAAGTCAGGGAGTCAACATAGGTTGAGAAGTGTCGGGGTACCTGACGTCGTGTACTCCGGAGGGACAAGTAGTGGTTGAGTGTCTCAACTGAGTTTGAGTACAGGTACCTCAGTCACTACGATAGGTTGGTAGAGTAGGAGACGGCAGGGGAAGAGGAGGGTGGAAGTTAGAAAGGGTCGTAGTCCCAGAAAAGTTTACTCAGTTAAGAAACGTAGTCCGCCGGTTTCATAACCTCAAAGTCGAAGTCGTAGTCAGGAAGGTTACTTATAAGTCCTGACTAAAGGAAATCCTACCTGACCAACCTAGAGGAACGTCAGGTTTCCTGAGAGTTCTCAGAAGTCGAGGTATCAAGTTTTCGTAGTCACGAAACCACGAGTCGAAAGAAATACCAGGTAGAGAGTGTAGGTATGTACTGATAATCTTTTTTTGTATCGAAACTGATCTGCCTGGAAACAACCGTTTCATTACAGAGACGAAAAATTATACGATAGATCCAACCAGTATTGTGTTCGCAGAAAATTAAAGTACCTACGTCAGTGATGGACGTGACTAAAACCTCGGGTGTTATTATTTCAGAGAGTGACAAAGGGAACAAAGGGGTAGACAAACGGTACTTCACTACCCTGGTGTAAGGTACTAGAATCAAAAGACTTACAACTCAAAGTTCGGTTGAAAAAGTGAGAGGAGAAAGTGAAAGTAGTCTCCGAGAAATCAAGAAGAAGTGAAAGACGGTATTCACGCCACAGTAGACGTATAGACTACAATAACTATAAAGAGGGTCGTTAGAACTAAGGTCGAATACGAAGTAGGTCGGGTCCTAAAGAGTACTACATGAGGCGTACATTCAATTTATTCGTCCCGCTGTTATATGTCGAAACTACATGAGGAAAAGGATAAACCTTGTGCAGACACACACAGTACAGGTCAAGATTGACAATGGAGGACTGGACGTTTGTCTAAAGAGTTCTCCGTCCAGTCCACCAGACCATAAGGGTAAGAGAACTTCTTAAAAGGTGTCAAATAACACTAGGTGTGTCAGTTTCCGAAACCGTGTCAGTTATTTCGTTAAACTTGACACCACAACCTCTTCTGAGAACTCTCAGGAAACCTGACGTTCCTCCAGATTGGTCAAGTAGGATTTTCTCTAGTCAGGACCCACAAGTAACCTTCCTGACTACCATTTCGACTTTAAGGTTATGAAACCGGTGGAGTACGTTTCTCAACTGAGTAGCCTTTTGTGGGACTACGACCCTCCCTAACCCCCGTCCTCCTCTTCCCCTGTTGTCTCCTGTTCTACCGACCTACCGTAGTAGCTGAGCTACCTGAATTCAAACTCACTTGAGACCCTCAACCACTACCTGTCTCTCCGGACCGCACGATGTTAAGTACCCCAGCGTTTCTCAGCCTGTACTGACTCGCTGACTTGACTCGACTTGACTTGACTCGACTTGACTTGACTCTACTAGAAGACCTTAAGAGAAGGAAAAAACTACTAGGTTCCCAACGACCGTGAAACTAGAGACCAAGGACGGGAAAGATTTGAACTTGTAGACATTCAAGTGTCAGGGACATGACAACTTCGGACCGAACCTCTTATACTTGCAATCGAACGATCGTACACTCTACTCACGTTAACACGACGTCAAACAGAAGGAACCGATAACATTTGTCACGACGATGTGTGTGACATCAAATACATGGAAAAGGTCAATCTCAAAGGAGGTCTATGTACGGGTTCTTACCTTAAAGACCTAAAATACCATTGAGTCACAAAAAGGACACAAAGGTATAAATAGACCCTACAGTATTTAAGACTGAAGTCCGTACGTACTCACCAGTCAAACTCAAAGTTGTGTCGTCTTTTTTTATAGGACTGGTAACTTAATTCAAATTAATAGTTTCTCGTTTCTCGTAAAAATAACGAGATTTTACGAAGTAGATGAAATTTGTGACTTTTAGAACTTAGTCATTGAAGTAGGTTAAGATGTATTAGTAAGAATCAATAATACGATGTTACGTGTCTTTTTTTCCACATAAGTCGTCTTCTGTAACAAATCGATCTAAAGGAAAGATTATAATAGGATTCAATTAAAAAAGGTTTATCACAAACACAGAGGACAGGGGTCTCCAGTATAGATGGTTACGATTGTATCCCAGGGTACTTTCTTGATCGAACTGGAACATAACAACTAACCCATACTAAATGATCGGTCATAAATTCGAGAGTTGTCATGGTAAGACTTTGACATCTCACTATTCAATCGGTAACATACTCCCCTCAACGTCCGTCGACGCTCGGACGCGCGACCTAGTACCTTTTTCGTTCTCTCAAGGTCTTTTTGTAGATAAAGACGAAATAACTGATACGGTTTCGGAAACTGACACACCTAGTGTTATTCGTCACCTTTTAAGACTTTCTCTACCCTTATGGTCTGGTAGACTGGACGGAGAACTCTTTAGATACACGTCCAGTCCTTCGTTGTCAATCTTGACCTGTACCTTGGTGTCTGACAAAGGTTTATCCTTTTCCTCATGCAGTTCCGATATATAACAGTGGGACGAATAAATTGAAGATACGTCTCATGTAGTACTCTTTGTGACCTGACCTTCTGTGTGTTCGACCTTAGTTTTAACGGTCCTCTTTATAGTTATTGGAGTCTATACGTCTACTGTGGTGGGAATACCGTCTTTCACTTCTCCTTGGTTTTTCGGAGAACTACTTTCACTTTCTCCTCTCACTTTTTCAACCGAATTTCGAGTTGTAAGTCTTTTGCTTCTAGTACCGTAGACCAGGGTAGTGAAGTACCGTTTATCTACCCCTTTGTCACCTTTGTCACAGTCTGAAATAAAACCCCCCGAGGTTTTAGTGACGTCTACCACTGACGTCGGTACTTTAATTTTCTGCGAATGAGGAACCTTCTTTACAATACTGGTTGCATCTATCGTATAAGTTTTCGTCTCTGTAATGAAACGACTGATTTCAGGTAGATCAGTTCCGATACCAAAAAGGACACCAGTACATACCTACACTCTCAACCCGACACTTTTTCCGACTCGCGACTTCTTAACTACGAAAACTTGACACCACAACCTCTTCTGAGAACTCTCAGGGAACCTGACGTTCCTCTAGGTTGGTCAGGTAAGACTTCCTCTAGTCGGGACCCTAAAGAAACCTTCCTTACTACGATTTCGACTTCGAGGTCATGAAACCGGTGGAGTACGTTTCTCAACTGAGTAACCTTTTCTGACACTACGACCCTCCCTAACCCCCGTCCTCCTCTTCCCCTGTTGGCTCCTACTCTACCGACCTATAGTAGTGCCTGAGCTACCTACACTCAGACTCACTTGAGGTCCTCAACCACTACCTGTCCCTCCGGACCGCACGACGCTAAGTACCCCAGTGTTTCTCAGCCTGTGCTGACTCGCTGACTTGACGTGACTACTTCCCTCAAACCCATCTTATATTTTCGTAAATTCTGGATACACTAGTGTTATATAGGACCTAAACTGAGTTCCTCGACGGAGAGTTTAATGAGTTTAAATATCCGTAGTTACGTGTCTAGACCCCAAATCCATTAACTTTGACAGTCAAAATAGATCTTAGTCAAGACTTACTTATTGGGTCTTCACTCTGTTGGTCTTCGACTTATTTAGTTCACTCTAAGGATTGTCTCGAATAAACATATTAATGGAGTTAATAAGTACTCCAAAACTCACACCTTTGGACCGGATATTTTAGAACCTCCAGTTTTCTGAATCGAAGGTAAGTCCTATGGTTTCGGATGGGGATTAATGAATAAAAAGGACGAGATGTACAATCGACCTCACAGAAATGGTTTACAAAAAATAGAGTAGAGGAGGTCTTTTTTTTTTTTTTTTTCTATCTTGTCAATATTTTTATATAATCTAGGTCGGTGGAGACTCTGGTTCGGAACCCTTAAGTATTTTTCACTTTTACCTCGGAGTCTCTTATTGGTCAGAAGTACCCTTCTTTCTGACAGTCCTGAGACGATTCTGTTCCGCTCCGTCATAAAGGTCGTATCCACTTCCAACGTAATCGGTTCCAAACACTCCAAGGACGTTGTTGTCACAGATCTAAAATTAGGTTATACCTCTCGATTAATTTTTGTCCTTTACGTCTCTCACCTTCGTCCCTGACTGTCATTTTCTCCCTTTTCCTTTAGTCGCACGTCACTCTATACTATTATTATTATTATTATGATATTGTTATGTTTTTTCGGTTGTATATGTCCAATGAAATTTGTACTCAAAAGAGATCTGTAGTACAGTGTATATCCGTGGTTAATTAGAGGTTGGAAACCCGAGACAACGACCCGAATCAGTGTCTCTGAGATGTGAAGATATTTTCTTACAAAGGACATCGGACTTTATGTCAGGTAAGAGTTCCAAGACTGGAAATTCACAGATTATAAAAGGGTAAATATGTCTCTACTTTACAACGTCTTGTCTCTTATTGTAAACAGAAGAACCTTCAAATATCTTTGTAACAATGGTCTGGATAGACCTGTTGACGTTCATGTTTCCTAGGGATGTGGTTCTACAAACGTTGTTGGTCGGTATGTCCGAGGGGAAAATCATATTTTCTTCGAAATAAATATTTGGACAAACCTCCCGTTCCGTCTGTATACCTTATCTGAACACCTGAGTCTTCCTCCTCCTCCTCCTCTTTTCACTTTCACCGAGTCAGATTAGGCTAAGAAACACTGGGGTTAGGTACCTTAAGAGGTCGGTCTTATGACCAATGAGATTCCCTAGAAGGGTTGGGTCAATAGCTTGAGTCCAGAGGGTGTAAAGTCCATCTAAGAAATTGTCGACTCGGTAGTCCTTTCGGGTTCTTATGACCTCACCCATTTGATAGGAAAGAGGTTCCCTAGAAGGGGTGGGTCCTTTGTTTGACCCTAGAGAAAGTAACGGCCGTCTAAGGAATGGTTGACTCAATGGTCCCTTCGGTCCTCCCTATCCTCTAACACCCTTTTTAACTTTCTCATCGTGACTTCGTTTATGTAATGGTAAAATACATTTTATCTATCGATCACCCTTCAACGACATTTTGTGTCCCTCGAGTTTGTCGACGAGAACTGTTGGATCTCCCCATCCCACCCCACCCCCCCACGGTCATTCCAAGTTCTCCCTTCCCTGAACACGTATAAATACCGACTAAGTGTAACGACATACCGTCTTTGTTTGGGTTGTAACATTTCGTTAATAGGAGGTAAAATTTTTTTTCTTCTTAGAACTTAAGAATAAGAAACCCTGTGATCAGGTGGTAGAAGAGTGAGACGACCGAAAGGTTTATTTCAGTGATAAGGAATGGGGTTGTTGAGTAGAGAGGTAAATAACCGGACAATATATCATGAGTTATCGTGGAACTGCATCCATCCATGGTGACAATAGGAAGTCTCCCCTCGGAGACAAGAACAGGACACGGAAAGACTACGATCTGAGTGAAGAGGAAATGTTGTTGTTGTTTTTTTTTGTTCTACGTTGACGTTTATGCATTCCCTTACTACATATAAAAAATCTTTCTTAAAGTATCTTTCTACTTTTTTTGTAGTGTAGTATCTTCAGAAGTAGGTGAAAGTGTAAACTGTAGAACCAAGAGTAGTGTAGTGGGAGAAATATATATGTCGGAGATCTTTAATAAGAGAATAGATTCGGGAGTCGTACTTCAGGTGAATTGTTCAGTTTTAGTCCGACGATTTTTATTTTATTTCATTCGTTGTCCGACGATGAGGTGGTCTAGGGTGAATTTCTTGTTAAATTAGATAAAAGAGAGTATATACGTAGGTCCGGGTTCTCATTTCTTCCCTTTTCCTTTAATAATAAGTAACTCTTTTAGATAAAAAAGGATAAGATAGAGATGGAATCGACGAATACTTTAATAAGTAGGTTGGTCATCCAGAAAAGGAACCCTTTTTAGACTACGGTTCTTTTATTTCACAGGGGTTGTAGTAGTATACAAAGTACGTGAAACGGAAAAAAATTTAATAATATAGGGACCCTTAAAATAATATATGGACCTCTAAATATGACGTGAAACATACCTGACAATCAAAAAATGGTGTTGTAATAATCCATCTTTAATAGTGTCATTCACTCTCGAAGCCTTTAATTTATTAAGTCCCAATGTTGATCCTATTAATCAGTAGGGTGAAACAGACCTTGACAAGGATGAATTATGTCTTTCAAGGACCAGAACTCCTTGGGGAGTCAGGGACCGTTTAGTCCCGATAACCAGTGGGATGTGATCATTTCATCAATGTCCAACAAAGGTTGGGTTCTCCGCCCAGAAGACTGAGAGGTTCATCAGTCGGTTACTTATGAACAACTTTCTCTCTCGTTCCCGACCCCACCCCGACAGAGAATATGTGTAGATCTACACANTTTTATCTTCCTCCCTTCCTCCCTCCTTCCCTCCCTTTCTCCTACCTTTTTACCTAATCGACTTAAGACGACAACCTTATCGTAACTTAGACAGAGGTCTCTTGTAAAGTAAGTCCCTTGAACGATGGTCTACCACACTATATTACTTTCTGTCCGACTTCCTGTCTCCTACTCTAGTGTGACTGAAATGTTCTCGTTCTGTTCACCAACAAAACACCGACAAACAACTATTAACGAATGTTTTTACCTTTTGACCATTAAAATGGTACACTAACGTTTCGACGTCCCCTCTTTTGGATATCGGAATGGTCGGAGTTTGATAACTTTGATAGATGGTTTTATTTGGAATACAGACACTGACTGGTCCCATGGTGTCTATATAATTGTAGGAACCAGACAAGAACACCCGTCCGAGTGAGCATAGAGTTTTATTTTTTAATATTTTGAGGAGGAACTCACTTATTATATATTTTCAACGTACGTAATCGGTCTTACTGAAACTTGTCAACAGACATTTTACCAATGATAAAGGTGTTTTCATATTATATATTCGAGAACTTCTTTCTGACCTTAGTCGATACTACTATCAGTGGGTCGTTGATTAATTTTACTTTCTCGGACTTTTACCGAAAGAATAATAATCAGTGTAATAATTTCTACTGTCTAACAGGACCGACGGAACGGGGTAATCTCCTGTAGGAGAAACGAAGACCCTTTTCGTCTCAATTCGTCTTGTTTTATACTGAAAATTTTTAGGGAGGTTTCAGACGCGAAACTCTGAACACAAAGTAAGTAACTACGAAAATGGTGGAAAGGACTAAAACGGTTGGGTGATTTTGGGAACAGGCCAGTCTTTAAGTTGAAGATATTTTACCATTAAGGAAGAGTGATATTTTGTAAATTAGTCCAATTATAAAGTTCCAAAAGTAATGGTAGTATTCCTTCGTAATTATCACTCCCTTTTTTCAGTCAGTCGTTTTAAAGATAATGAAAAGGAAATCACTTACACCGGTAATCTAGGAAGGAAGTCTTATGGAGTAAAGGACTTTCTGACTTGTTACTACTCGATTCTCCCTGTTAACTTTGTCTATTTATGTATCGGAATTGGTTTATATCTGTCACAGTTAGGTCCCGTTCAAGTGGTCGTAGATAAGGAACTCGTCAAGGATGAGGTAAATTATATAAAAAGGGTCTTCTTTACTCATTTCGTTTGTTGGTCGGTCACCGAGTGGTAGACGTAAGAAAACTTCTAATTTAAAGGATAAAGAAAATACCGAAAAGTTAAAACGTATAAATAAAAAAATTAGTCATACTGAAGACCTATATTTCCTTACACCGTTTATGAGACTCCACACCGTATAAGAAAATTGTCTTCGTATATGAACCGTTCTTAAGAAGTTCGTTACGAATCCAGACTTGGGAGGTAGGGGTTTCGTCCTTAAAAATTACATTATTGTTTCTGTAAAGACTCGGAAGGTACGAATTCTGATATCTTTTCCTTCACGAAAGAGAAAAGGGAACGGGAGTTAAGATTCCGGAAGAGACTGAGTCGACATTTGCTGAGTCACTAGATAACGAAAATTCTTAAGTCAGAGTTGAAATTGGTATTTAGGACTTATCTTTTTTATCGTCAGGAACCATATTTTTAGTCAAAGTTTACTCCTTCCCCTAGTCGTATTCCTCTAAGTTGTCTTATTCGATAAACGAAACAACAATGACAAAAAGTCGGAGATTCAGCACAGGTTGAGAAACTCTGGGGTACCTGACGTTGTCCGACCCGAAGGGACAGGAAGTGATAGAGGGTCTCAAACAAGTTTAGGTACACGTAATTCAGCCACTACGGTAGGTCGGTGGAGTAGGAGACAGCGGGGAAGAGGAGGGAGTCAGAAAGGGTATTTTTGGTTAAAGTTTACTACTTCCCTTAGCCGTATTCCTCTAAGTCCCTTCATTCGATAAACTGAACATTCACGAAGACTTCAAAGGTTCAGTTTCTAAAGTCTGTCCTTCCTTACTGTTTCACCCTAAGTCGCCCCTGTGTCATGATTCTGTCCACCACCGGTTTCACCTGAGACTCTGCTGTTGGTGCCCGAGATCTAACTCGAAGGGTCTAGTGTGTCCCTCACAACACAAGTCAAGATTTGTGGTACGTAGTCCTTCCCAGACGAGTTACAGAGTAGGATCGTCACCTTCACTGTCTTCTTCTTTTTTTTGGGGTCTTGAGGTTTCAGTGGTGACATCCGGCATGCGACATTCCTTTTGACTTCCGTTAGCCTCCCCGTGCCGTCTTTCAATATGAGTGCAGTAGATTCTTTCTGGAAATGTTGAAAAACTCAATAGTTTTTTACTCTTCTGAGATAGTTTCATGACGTGAAGAGTAATGACCTCGACAAGTCTGTCCAATCTACTGAAGAACGTACTTTTCAACCCCCTAAACTTATGATTCAGACCCCCACCTAGACCCACGAAGACCCAACAAAAAAAAGACAGGACGGAGACTTAAAACGTTACGGATGATCCCATCCAAAATACGTTACACCTGGAGTCTCTAGTTATTAGACATGTAATTTTAATTTATTCTTGTTCTTCTTTCGGTCGTATTATTTTTGAGTTGAATGTGACCGAGGTTATTTGACTCAGAATAAAAAAGAAAAGGTTGTCTTTCAGGGTTCTATTCGACTTCGACTGTTACCTCACCGACCCTAAAGTCGTTTTTGATTCGAAGACCTATATTATCCTCATAGACGACGGGAGGTCTTGTCAAAAGTATACGTCTCTTCTTATAGGTCACCACACGAAACCAATTACTTATAAGTTACACAATGTAAATATGTAAAAAGAATTCAAAAGTCAAATCGAATAACATAAATATTCAAATTGTTTTAAACCCCTGAGACTTATTTACATAGGATTAAAATTTTAAATTAATATATGGGAGTTTGTAAAAATTGACATTATATCTGTGTTACCTAAAATAAAGGAAAAATTTTATGAGGTTCAAAAATGGACTGTTCATGGGATTATTAAGATTTTTCAGATCTTTAAATTTAAATATCCATGTCATTTAGAACAATGATTTATACAGGATTACTCTAATACGTGTGTATATATTTATACGTTTATATTTTGTCTATTATATATATAATATATATGTTTTGTGTATCTTTGTACACACATACACACAAACATAACAAACACACATACATACACTTCTTCGCCGTTGACCTGTGATCTCACATCGTCGACTCATCAGATATTGACTTTTAATTTATTCTTGTTTTCTCTTACTGACATATCTCTCTGTCGTTTATATTATTAATTCGGTTTATGTTGTCTCTTTATCTCTACTGTGATAAATTATTGGGGGCCTTGGACAGGACTCTAAAAGATCAATCCATTTGGATCCATAATGAATACTGATTCGGTCCAACTCAACCGAAGAACAACGAACTTTGACCTCCTCAGGAGACAGGTACGGTCACTATTATAAGGGAAGGAACAGGAAGTCCCACTCTTGTCTAAAACAACGTTTCAATAAAAGAGGAATAGAAGACAAAAACGGAAGAGGAAGAAATAACAGAAGACAGAGTTTCATAAATTTGTTTAAATTCATAAAGACTTGTATTTCTGTCTTTCGAGGACCTAGTCGATCCCAAAAGAAGATCGATAAAGAACAGGGAGAGTGAGGGAGGTGCCAGTTAGGGAAGTTTCATAGCTAAAGATTCGTGACTTAGGGGGAGAAATTGAAGTGTGGTAAGTTTGATGGGGTGTTTTCCACCTGTATGTGATGGAATAACGGTTTACGTTCCTTGAAAGGGGTCAGGCCAGAGGAACTAGAATGTCAACATTGACGGTAACAAATAAGAAATTTAAGAAGGAAAGGTACTGTAATAAGATAAGACCAATAGGAGGTCGGAGAGACGGTCGATTAAAAGTCGAAAAGGGGAACAAACGTACGCGTACGATTCAGCGAAGTCAACACAGACTTAGAATCACTGACATACCTGACATTGGACGGTCCGAGGAGACAGGTACCCCTAAGAGGTTCGTTCTTATGACCTCACCCAACGGTACGGGAGGAGATCTCCTAGAAGGGTTGTGTCACTAGCTTGGGTGTAGAGAATACAGAGGACGTGACCGTCCCCCCAAGAAATGGTGATAGTAGTGGACCCTCCGAGAAGGGAAACAAATGAAGAGAGACATAGAGGTCGGATGTTTACACCCTCAGGAAGAACCAAGACGAAATTTAGGAAGGGTAACCTCTAGAACGGATATAGGGACCGAAATGAGTGTAGATAAGTACAATGTCTAAAGTTTTAGACAATAGAGGTCGGAGAGACGACAGGGAGGATTCGAGGACAGAAGGTGGGAGAGAGGAATTGAGTTGATTGACGATGAATAGGAAGTCGTAAGCAGAGTTCGTAGTGAAGGAGACTCTTCTGAAAGAAATAAAGAGGATAAATCACGAAGAGAGACAACGTCATAGGCGGAGCCAATTTCGTTAAAAGTGTGATATGTCCTCGATAGACAACTATCTCGAGAGAAATTCTCACATTTTAAGAACTCCGTCATTAATACCACATAAATAGAAACATCGACCGTGAATTTTCTATAAGTTATTTTCAAATAACCTACTTCTTTTCTTACCACCAACAACTAATAGCGTCTGAGAGAATGCGACCTGATAAACACTTCATTATGTCGTTTGTTACAAGGTCTTAAAGAAGGAGTATTTAAACATTCGACCCTACCGTGAAACCTCGAAGTAAAAATGTTTATATACAAGGACTCTATTCTTGACCTACTGTAAATAACAACTTAAGTTTATTATTTATAGTGAATATCCGTCAGAAATATAGAAGGACACATTATTATTCTTAGTATAGAAACAGTTGAGGAAGAAAGAATTCGATTACTTGTTAACGTACCACTGAAGAGGAACTAAAGACCAACCCACTCGGTCATCCCTTTATGAACCTCTTTCTTTCTTCACCATCAAACATGAATAATCCAACAATTTGATACACAGAATTTCGTTGGAATACCTCGGTAAGAGGTCCGAGTTACACTCAGTCCCACTGTCATTCGTTTTGGTCTGTCGAAAGAGCCTCGAATTGTTTTTTTACATTACTTCCCTGAAATGTCCTGCACCTGTTCCGTACAAATCGGGATTTCTTGGTAGTCGTCGTCCTTCGGTTATGGTCGGGATCCTGACTTCCACGGTCCCTTCCTTTACCGCGTTGTCCATTACCCACGAACGTACTATCCGTGACTTACTTGACGTTGTTTCTTTTTCCCTACTTAAGAGGTCTGAAGGGAGAAAGGAGGAAGTCAGAGGGTGTTCTAGGGGGAGAATTTTCTTGGGTAGACCTTCGGTCCTACGTTCCCTTACACCCTGTATGTAAGACGTTCAATCTCTTCCTGGCTCTCATCCTTCAGTTTATTTACCATCGGTCGTGTGTGGGACTGAGACGGACCTAACCGTGCTTCATCTCTAATCTTCTTCGTCAGGTTGTTTCCGCGATTGATATTGAGGATAAGAGAAAGAAACGAATAAAAGTAGTCATTTCATTTTTGGGAGAATTTGTTAGAGGAGAATTGGTTGAGAGGTCTAATTGTGAGAGGTAGGGGAGATATGTTGTAGGACGGGTTTTGGGTCACCCGACTGTAAGTTAAGACAAGAATTACCACTGAGTAGTTGAAGGGTTCTTAGTCATAGAAACAAAAATTGGACGAATACAGTCAACAAAGAATAACGACATCCACGACGTACGAATCAGTGAGTCAGAACAGGTTGAGAAACGCTGGGGTACCTGAGATCGGGCGGTCCGAGGAGACAGGTACCCCTAAGAGGTCCGTTCTTATGACTTCACCCAACGGTACGGGAGGAGGTCCCTTAGAAGGGTCCTTAGCTTGAGTCCAGAGTTGGGTCTCTGGGTCCCCAGCTTGGGTCCAGAGGGAGTAACGTCCGTCTAAGAAATGGTAGACTCGGTGGTCCCTTCGGGACGACACCATAACCCAATAAATTAATGGTACAGTTGAAATTTTATATTTATGTTTTACTTTAAGAGTAAATTAGACGTAAGTGAGCTAATCACTAGGGCTTGTTAGAGTACCGAATTTAATGTTAAATATGGAAGTAAGACCCTTTTTAATTTCCGCTTTATTCTTCCTCCGTCATCTCCTACTCTACCGATCTATCGTAGTGACTGAGTTACCTGTGCTTTTTTGAGACCCTCTATCGCCTGCCGTCTCATGGGAACACACGACGTCAGATACTTCAACGTTTCTCAGTCTGTACTGAGTCACTGACTTGTTGTTGTTTATATATGACTATTAAATGTTCCTACAAAGAGGATAGACCTATAAGGAATTGTAAAAGTGAACTTACAGGTCATCCATCTCGATTAAATTACATAAGTTTTGACTCGAAACCTGGAGGTGGGGTTTGGAGAGAGATAATACGAAGGTAGAGTTTATAAGTTCGAAGGGTCCACCACGTCACCATTTCTTAGGTGGACGTTACGTCCTCTGTGTCCTTTACACCCAAGTCAGGATCTCAACCCTTCTGTGGGACCTCTTCCTTTACCGTTAGGTGAGGTCATAAGAACGGAACTTTTAAGATACCTGTCTCCTCAATTCGGTCGATGTCAGGTACCTCAGTGTTTCTCAGTCTGTGCTAATTCATTCGTGTTTGTGGGAGTTTTTTACCTTCGGGGTAGGAAGATGAACTAGTTCTGTTTTTGAATCCTGACTAGAAACTAAAGAAGGAAAAGAAGTGTAGAGTATGGTTTATACAGTATTTTGACTAACGAAGATGTATATTTAATATAGGTTTAAAACGGGTGAAGATTAGTGGAGGTGATACACAATAACTAGACTCGGTGAGTAAAAGATGGAGTTAACAAAGTTCAAAGGATTGACATCAGGTGTGAGATAAAAATTGGATCGATATAGTAAGAGTACTACTAATACAGTAAAGAAACGAATTTAGGTAAACAAGGGGAGAAGGGGGTCACATTTTCAGTTTACGAAATATTACCCGGTGTTCTGGGAGATACTAGACCGAGGTTCTCAGGGAGAAACTCGAGTCTAGAATACTAAAAGGAGGAACTACTGAGATAAGGAGGGTGTGACCGAAGGACCGACTAGGAAATTGTAAGGTCTGTGTCTGGGTTTGAACCTGGAACCTAGATTAAGAAGAAATATCGACCTTAGGAAGAGGTCTATAGAAATTCAGAATGAGGAGACGGAGATTCAGAAACGAGTGTACAGTCAAAGTAATTTTCGTGTAATAGTAAATTTTAGTGTCTGGAAAGGGGTCCTGGAGAGACAAGGAAGACTAAAATAATAATCATTAAAGGGGTACTGTAAATCGTGGAGGATTATTACACCGATATATAACACGAATAACAAACTACAAATGATAATTATCCTACATTCGAGGGGGTCCAAGTATTGACTTCAAAGTGACTATAGGTTCCGTGAGTCTTGTCACTGTTCATGTGCACACACAATCAGTGAGTAAGTACAGACTGAGAAACGTTGGTGTACCTGATGTCGGACGGTCCGAGGAGACAGGTACCTTAAGAGGTCCGTTCTTATGACCTTAAATAACAGTAAGGGAAGAGGTACCCTAGTAAGACTAGGTTCCTAGTTTGGGTCCATAGAACGTGACACCTGTCTAAGAAATAGTAGACTCGGTGGTCCCTATTAAGTCCATACACCATTCCAAGTTTATAACAACTTTATTAGATTCTTTTTACAAAATTTTCATATTGTAAAAGTTTCAAAGACCGTTACACGTAAACAAGAATTGAAACACAAAGATTAAATAATAAAATGGATAAACTAGAATTTTCCTCAAGTCTTTCTTTTCTTTTTCGTTCACGACGTTTAAAAGATCTTCCGTAGTTCAAAATATTGGAGTTTTATATTGACACGAACCTTGATGACTTACCTTATCTTTTTTTAACTCAAACGAGTAGTCTTGTATCTTTATTTTATCCTCGGTAGAAAAAATACATCCACTCAGGAATATTGAGAAAAAATTATGAGATATTTTAATAGTAGGAAAGTCGAGGTCCAGACCCTCTAAAGAGGGAAAATTTAAGAAGACATTTTTTTCAGTGTTTAGATTATCCTGTCTTTGGGAATTTTGGTGTCTATACTAATTCCGAGTCAAGGGATTATTTACACGTTGCTCTGTGAACAGTCGGAATCTTTATTACTCGACGTTAGATACTATTTACACGGTTATTGTGTAAAAGGTCCCGTCGTATCAAGTCTAACCATCCTTTATCAACTTAGTGTCGTCCTAGAATAAAAATGTGTTTAATGAAGATTTGAGTTTTGTGTAGATTTTAATTAAAGAAAGTAGTGTAATTGTGACCCAACAATTAGTGACGTTACACACGACCATAAACTGTCTGTATTTTTTAACTAAACGTAAACGTTCTCCTCCTCACGTGTGTATTTTCTTCGCACAAGGAGTACACCCTATTTCAAAAAGTATAGGACAAGATACTTTATACAAGGTACAAATGATCAGTGTCTACTAACATTTCCACTCACGTTATTACCAAATTACTTGAAATTTACTTTACTAGACTGGAAAGAAATTGTCGAAAGTACTTAATTTTTGTTATAGATTACGTTATACGGACGTTGTCTTTCTTATTTTAATGTTTTACGAAGTTGAGAAGAACCATTAAAGACTCAATTAAATAAGTAAGTAAATCCGTGTTTATGTGTAAGTTTTTTAATAACTTAAAGATACTCAAGTATGAGTGTTTACCGAGTCTCAGATTCTACCTTTTGTTAAATTCCATTTGTACGTTATAAATGATACCATCACCTTACACCACCATGGCCTACACTACTCTTATATCCACTTCTGATCTGATTGATGGAGGAGAAGTCATCGTCATCAAGGATAGAGTCTCTAAATTTTACTTCTAACTTCCTTAATTCCGTATAACGACAACAAGTCAGGGATTCAGCACAGGTTGAGAAACGTTGGAGTACCTGACATTGTGCGGTCCAAAGGGACAGGTAGTGGTTGAGGACCTCGAACGAGTTCGAACACAGGTATCTCAGTCACTACGGTAGGTTGGTGGAGTGGGAGAAAACAGGGGAAGAGGAGAACAAAAGTCAGAAAGGGTCGTAGTCCCAGAAAAGGTTCCTCAGTTGAGATGTGTCTCCTTATACCTTCTCGAGTTCGTCTCGGACCGGGTGTCACTTGTGAGTCGGACACAACCGAAAGTAATGTCCTCCTCCGGATAAGTTCGGTGGGTAGTGATTTGTAAGTAGAGTCCGTACTTTGGATTGTGTCTCTTGTGTCCCCACCTATTTTGTCTCCGAAAAGGATGGAAAGAGTATTGTGAATGTCAGATCATCCCTTTCGACGTATTACATTGTACACAAGGCCCTCTCCTATCTTTCCCCCTCGGTCCGGGAATTGTCCAGACCCTTAAGCCCTTTCAAGATGTCTGCAATTTAATCTTTGTCTTGACCACCCACAGGAGAGTCTTAGGACCGGTGATCCAAATGTTGATCCAACTCATTATCGTAGTGGGTTGATCCCTACACGACTGGACTATTCCTTCCTTTCCCGATACAGGGTCTCTTCAGTATTTAGATTCAGGAGCACGTGATCGTCCCCTTCATATATCCCCCGACTTAAGTATTTTGACCCATTCCTTCTCAAACAACAGAGTTAACTTAGGGTAGAGAGACAGGGTTCCCTATCCTAAATTGTGGAACTGTTAATTGGGGTCTCTCCCACGATTGAGTACTGATCGTACCAGGATCTCTGTACTTTTTCGTTACCGGTTACGGTTTTCCTGTTGTAACACCATCTCCTTCCCCAATTTTCCGTGTTCCTTCACCTTACCTGTATATGATAGACGTCGGTCTTCTCGGAGGTCGACTAACACAGGGTACCTTCCTGGGTCTCATGTGTTTTGTGTGGTTCCGGTATCCTTGTACGACCACTCTCCCTGTGGTCGTAGTGATTCTTCAAGTCGTGACCAAGAGACCCTTCCAGGTCTGACTTCTGTCTTCGACTCTGTCTTGAACCGAGTGGGTATCGTTAGTTCCGACCTTACGGTATTGTAAGGTAGTTCTAAATTGACGGTCTTCAGACTCCCAGAGTTCATTGGCCATTTTAACCACACCGTTGGTTCCCCTTGAGTGTACGTGTTCAATATCCCTACCAATTCTCTGATGTTTCCGGTGACGGTTTCTAGGATGAGTGAAACACGGTTGTCTACTTTAGTTAATGGTCATCCGACTCCCGCCAGTGGGTCGTTTATCAGGGTCTGGACTCGGTCAAAAGACTGGACCAAGGGAGACTGACTACTTCATTGGTCCAGGAGTCTTTTTCCCTAGAACTTTGTAGTTCGGTTCATATGTGTTACCACTAAGGAGGTTCAGGAAGATGGTTCCCTAGGTGTCGGTAAATACATACTGACGTGGAATCTCTTTTGCCCGATAGGTTTGTAGAGTTCTTTTCAACCTGTGTCCTATATTTACCTTTAGTTGTGGGTCTGTGTATTTTATAGGGTCCAGAGAGGGGACAGTCTCACTCCCTCACATCTTTATCCTAGGGTTGGTGTAAACCGTATTTCACCCAGTTTGATTCAGATTACCTGGGTGAAGTACAGTAAAGAGGTCAGAGTTTTATTTATTGACTTTAGTTGTATCATTCGTCAATTGTAGAACAAGAAACCCAATTCTGGATAGTTTCTTCCCTTTAGTTTGGTCTTCAGAGACTTTGACTGGAGAAATCCGGTTCTTTTCTGTAATTTTCGTTATAACGTAGGGACCTCCCACCGTCTAGACTCACTAGACTATTGCCAAGACCATGGGTTAAGGGTACACACCTCAACCCCTGTTAAAAGTGTGGTGTTTTAAGGACCTGTGGTCCACCCATAGGACATTAAGTTAAGTTAAGTTTGTTTTGGGTCTCTGTCGTAGTCTAAGGTGTCCAATTCACAAGTCGGGGTGTTCTAGTAGAGGGAGGTATTCGGTCAGTGTCGGGTCCAACAGTGAACACGAAGATTAACTACCTGACAAGGAGTCTCTAAGGGTACTGGGGGAGGACTCAGTTAATTAAACGACCTCGAAGGGAACACTAAGTCGAACCTGAGTCGAACACCGAGTTGAACCCGAAGGGAACACCGAGTCGACCATTTCTTAAGCGGATGTCACACTCTCTGGATCCAAACTAGGGATCCAACCCTGCTAGGGGACCTCTTCCCTTTCCGATGGGCGAGCTCATAAGACCGGACCTCTTAAGGTACCTGAAACATCAGGTACGCCAGCATTTCTCAACCTGTGCTGACTCCCTGAAAGTGAGAACCTCGTCGAGGCTCTTAAGGTTCCTGTAAAATGAATGCTCTAATTACCAAATGTCTATATGGAACCTCTACAACGTCCAAGTCAAGGTATAAAGGACTATTGGCGTTCTTTTCCTTATTGTATTATTTCGTTCAGTACACTTAGAAAAACAAAGGGTCCCGTATATTTTCAGTACAAATGGGATATGACATCAGATACTTCACACTTCGTCGTAATACACATTTTTTTGTTACACGTATTGAATTAAATTTTTATCCTTCAAGGGGTCACTAAGTCTCCTTAAAGGGTCACCAGGTCTCCAATCGAGAAGTACGAGAGTGACGGGACCCGGGTCCAAACTAGGGACCAGTCCCTTGATTTTAGGGTATTCGACGTATCGGGTAGAGGGGGGTCTTTATAAGATAATGAATTTATTTAGGATTTGTAGTAGGTTCGGAAGTCGATCAAACATTAGAAAAACGACCACGTTTTTCTCAAAACGGAACTACAACTACCGACGATTGATTAGTCCATCAGTAACGACTTACAACTCCACCAACACTGTCAAAGAATTTTATTCTGATGTCACTTCAAACAACGTATTTAACTGAGAAGGAAAATACTTGTTAAAATGACATCGTACGTTAAGACAAACTATCGTAAAATGTGTATCTTGAAGAAAGTTTTGACCTCAATTAGGAGTGTTGGGGTGACTGTGAAATAGGTGATTCAAATACATTATAAGATTCATACGACCCGAAGGGACCACCGAGTCTATCATGACTTAGACGGATGTTACGTCCTCTGGACCCAAGTTAGGAACCCAACCTTTCTAGGGGACCTCTTCCCTTACCGATAGGTGAGGTCTTAAGAACGGATGTCTTAAGGAACTGTCTGCTCGGATTTAAGAAATAATAAAAGTTGTTGAAGGTGTCATAGAAGTAGTCCTCATCTAAAGTAGAGTTCTTTGGTGAAAGAAACGAGTGGGTATTATTCGTTGAGAAGTAGACAAGTTCAAAATAATCCTCTAACGTAGTTAAGTCAGTGTAGTGACCCGAGGTGAAGATCCAGAGAACGATAAAGGTGGTGTAGACGTGAATGAAGGAGGTGACTTCAGAAATTGGAGAGTTAAAGTGTGTACTCCCAATCTTAGTTGACGAAGGTTTGAAACCAATCACGACTATAAAACTGGAAAAGACACTTAGTAGTTACAAGAATTTCCGTCAATCTTACCATTTTATGACAGGTCTTCCAAAATACAACTGATGGGTCTGGGTAGTCTTTTTAGTGATGGAGATCGTTGATATCGGAATCTTTACATAAAGAATTTATTACTGAATTTTTAAATTTAGTCAGGGACTAGGTACTTGACGTCTTACCTACAACACAATCGTCCGTACTTTTGTTGTACTTAAAGTAACATGTAGAGGTAGTTTTGAGAACCCTCTGGTCTACGTAACTGTAACTTGCCATTATAAAACTTTCCTTAGAACAAAAGACTCAACACCCAGAGTTGTTACCCGAGTTTTATAAGTCATTTGGTACGGAGTTTGTCTACACGACAGTAGGTCCGAAACAACAAGGTAAATATCTCCGTCACATGATAAATCGTATTAAGAATTCTCGGGATCGAAAAGTCTTACCATTTACTCGTTACCGAAGTTGAATTTCAGTGGTCAACGTAATTGGGAATTCTTCTCTCAATCGGACGGGAAACTTCGGTCTGTGACTGAAGGGAACTCGATACTTACAGGACCTACCGTAGGAGAAGGTTGTCTTCCGACAAAATGATGTGGCTTTTAGACACGTTACATGATTAATCGGAGGTGACCAGTAGAATAGATCTAGGCGACGTATTGAACGACGTCGAAGATACAGTCGGGTACGATAAAGGAAACGTGAAAATACATACCTCTGCCGTAGAAAGGAATTTGGAGCACTTGGTTGGAGATGGTCGACGTTTGAAAAGAAGACGTCGAAGGAGTGGAGAGAGTCGGAAGTGTCTTAACATATTGTGATCCCGGAACGAGACTTAATCCGAAACTGAGTTCCTTTACAACACCGACGAAGATAGAAGATAAATCTTTGATTTGGGAAGGAGGTATAGTCGTTATTCCAACGAAGTGATAGAGTAGTAAGTATACAAACGTCCTCTCCGTGAAAATTAAAGGAAGTTCTTGAAAAGGAATCGTAGGTGTTGAACTGACAGACCACGTTCTCCGGATCGACAGTCGAATAGATCCGAAGACTGTACGCAAGAAGTAATCGAAACCTAAATCTAAGAGATTTCACACTGACAAGGAAAGTGAACTTGTGGATCTCCGGTAACATTGTAATAATTAACCGAATTCAAGTTATAACGAGACAGAGTCCCTTATCCTTCCGGACTCCTTTCTCTCTCTCTACTCCCCTACCAGTCACCCACTTCGTCAGTTTTGTGTCTGTAAATAATTCAAGTGACAGAATACACCAACTTTGAGTTCCGTGGGGATTTGTCGATGTTGTCATTGTAGTTTCTAATAACTAGTCTCTAGCGTGTTGTTTATATTGTTCCTACTTTTCAAACTTTACAACGTTTTTAATAGTTTTATACTGTGTCTATGGGTTTCACTCGTTACGACAACCTTTTTGTCACGGTCATCTGAACGAATTGTCTCCCAACGGTGTTTGAAAGTTAGACGTTTTTGGAGCCATCGACACTTCGTGTTACTTATACTTCGTTTTATTTTACTCCAGACGGACATGATACTGCCGATATTGAGTTTTTTTTTTTTAGTATACCTTCTCTACTTACCCCGTTTCATGTCCCTTGTCCTTGGTTTGAAGGAATGGGAGAGGTCCGTACGGTGAGAGGGTTTAGAGGAGTACAAGTGGTTGGTCTTCAAGAGACTTAGGGTAAGAAAACCCTAACATATCTCCGAAATAATGACCCAGCTGGTCTTTCAAATAACCCCAGAAAAGAATTCTACAATACCTTTTTAGGTTTGAAAAACCGGTTGGGTTATGTATTTGTACGAACTAATTTAGTGACCGATAACCGTCAACTAAGTACGAGGTCGGGGAGACGAGAGGGTCCTACAGTACCACTACTCTGACTTTCAAGGTTTGAAGATTAGTGTACGAACCAAGGGGATCGTAGGTCGGGGTAGGAATCTACCCCAGATAATTGTTTCGTTTTTTTGTGGAAACAGTCAGAGTAGTGAATTTCCAAAATCCTTGAGACTAGGTCTTTATCTTCACTTCACTTCAGCGAGTCAGCACAGACTGAGAAACACTGGGGTACCTGACATCGGATGGTCCGAGGAGGGAGGTACCCTAAGAGGTCCGTTCTCATCACCTCACCCAACGGTAAAGGAAGAGGTCCCCTAGAAGGGCTGGGTCCCTAGTTTGGGCCCAGAGGTCGTAAGGTCCGTCTACGAAATTGGAGACTCGGTGGTCCCTTCGGGGGGTCTTTATCTGTTTCTGATTTATGTATAAATAATAATATTTAGTGATATACTGTAGAGGAATTACTAGATTTCTCATACCCAGTACCATGAGTAGTTTGGAGGAAAATTGAGTGGTCAGACCTACGACGTCTCGATCTACTTAGGAAGACTTCCTAAGTAGACATCTGATGACGGTCGAGTTGCGACTCACGTCAGTGGTAAGATCGACCCATAGAAACGGAGACCATGCATCATGCTCCGGTAACTAACCGCTTCCTAAGTAAAAATAACGATACCCTTCTCCTATTCTTTGTAGAACGTAAGTGTACCTTGATTGTTGTCTTATGTTAATTTCCAGACGGGGTCCCAATGAAATTGAGAGGTCGAGAGACCGTATTATGTCAGTCTTCTCTGGACCCGTCAGATCTATAGTGTGACTTATCGTGCGACTGGATGAGGTAGCTAGTGTAACGCAATTAACTCGACTTTTTCATTTTCCACCGAACGTACGACGTCCGGTGTGTACTCGATGTCAACCCATCCTTTAGTTGGAACATTTCTAAGTCTTTGACGGTGCAACCGTTTTACAAATCTAAGTGACCAATCCCCGTGTGACTCTTTACCCGAGGTTTCATTTGCCGTCAATCAAACAGTGTGTGGGAACATTGTTTCCTACGTTGTACCACCCGTAGAAGTTCAAGACCCCGTCGAAGAAGGTATGACTCCTAATAACAGGGTCGGGTATGTGACCCACCATATTTTTAGACACCAGAGACACATCTCGGAGTTCGTCCTTTCCCAAGACTTCATCCAGATCTGATATCCCGTTCGTCGGACATGAAACCAACAATTCGACGCAGACTGAGAACGTTAGGGTACCTGACATCGGACGGTCCCAAGAGACAGGTACTCTAAAAGGTCCGTTCTTATGACTTGCCCAACGATAAAGGAAGAGGTCCCCTAGAAGGACTGGGTCACCAACTTGGACCCAAAGGACGTAACGTCCGTCTAAGAAATGGTGACTTGGTGGTCCCTTCGGATGTTCGTCGGATGGTGTCCACTGTTTATTGGATCGTTTACGACATTACAACCTTCATAGTTAACGTTCTTTTCTGAACACATATCTCCGACACATTACGGGGTCGCCCTCTTAGTCTGGAAGTCCGGGAACTCCAAGACGTCGTACTGGTGCAGAAGACGTCACCTCTAAATATATGGCAGACTTTGATTGGGGGTCCTACGACAAACCGGTACCGTCTCTACCCTGGTGTTTGTTGATAAACCGGTCTTGATCAGTAGTACTCCCGGAGGGACGATTGAGTCACCATTTCTTAGACGGACGTTACGTCCTCTACGTCCTTCTAGGGGACCTCTTCTTTTACCGCTGGGTGAGGTCATAAGAACGAACCCTTTAGGGTACCTGTCTCCTCAGACGGACCGATGTCAGGTGACCCAGCGTTTCTCAACCTGTACTGAATCGCTGATTTGTTGTTGTTCTTGTTGAGTAGAACTCGACTCAGGGTAGTCTGGGTGGTTCAGTATTATTTCCGGGTCGTCGTTAGGTAGTGTCATACTACTTTTGTCGTGTAGTCTTAACTCGTACTCATCTTGGTCTCCCTTGTACGTACAGGGTACTTGGACATCGGGTCTCATGGTTCCGTAGGGGACTATGAGGGGATCTTGTGGATGGAATCGAGTGTAAAGAGGGGTCTACCTCTTAGGATGTACTGGTCGATTTCCTCCCCTTGTCGGTCTTCAACCAGAGTCTACCCCGGTAGGAACAAAACACCCATGTTCTACTTCTACAACCGTCGACGTAATGTCGGAGTGAGTCTCCACCAAGACTTTCGATTTCCATTCCCTTTTGGTAGCAGTAGACGTCCCCCAATCTGTATCGTGGACTAGTAGGTAAAACACCCCTTTCTCTTCCACGGACTGAGTTCTTGTCACTACATATCGGACCGGCAGATCCGTCTCGGGACCTTCCTTTTTCTGACTTTCTAGTCTCACTCTTCATCTTTATGCCCCTATCTACCTGTCTGTCCTCACCTGTCGCTCCCACCTCTGGAAATGGAATGTCATATTAACAGTTGGATTCGATCGGTCCTTTACTACTCAATACGAAAAAATATTAGACGAAACTTATATTAAATTAACATTCGAATATACTAAATTAAAAAGTATCATTGGTCTATAATTTAAAGAGTTTTAAATTGTTACCCGAGAACGACCCATCCTCGACTGAGGTCCCGTGGTGGTCTGGACCTTCACTGATACGAAAAAACGATTTTCCGTCTTCCTCCTTAGTCCCATGTATAATACAGTACATTATCCTTTTATTTCTATCATTTCATAAACATGTAAACGGGTATACGGAACACTTTGAATATAACGGTGTAAAAGAAATAACTCCACAGGGTTTTTTCTCACTTTTTACAACCGTATTTCGAACTCCGAATTCCTGCTGTACGGTACAGTTAAATTTCGGTATGTTTATCGGGAATTAAGGTATCTTTCTTTAAAATACGTAATCACATAACATACGATTGCACTAATTCACGGACAGTAATAAGACTTTAATACTCGTGAAAGTCCAGAGACGGAAATGAATGGTCCTCGTCCTAGAAATTGTTGCGTGTCGTAGTCTGCGAAGTCAAGTATTAGGACTAACTCCAATAAATTAAACTTTAATTCAGTTTCGTTTTATTTAGTTCCGTTCTAAGATGAATCGTAAGTGTAATGTCGATACTGACATTTTTATGGTGGGTCATCCTCATTTTAACTTGATTGAGACTTTTATACTGAAAAAGAAGTTACCAAATTTTTCAGTCGTTTTATATATTATACTATTTTCTATTTCTCGAGTAAACTTCTTGTTAATTCATTTATAGATCATCGGTTAGATTTAATCTTTTCTTTCCTAAGTCACGTTTTTCACCTTATTTTATAGTAAACCTCTCGTCGTCCAAAATTTTACGTGTGACACTGATCGAGTATGAGAAGAAGACAGAAAGAGTACCTGGTGTGATCTCCCGCTTGAAACAGAAGAAATACACAAGGATTACATATACGTCCTCTTCCGTTCCCGTGGGGTGAGGTCATGAGATCGGACCTTTTAGGGTACCTGCCTCCTCGGACCATCCGACGTCAGGTACTCCAGCGATTCTCAGTCTGTGCTGACTCGCTGAAGGGAAAGTGAAAAGTGAAAGTATGTAACCTCTTCCTTTACCGTTGGGCGAGGTCACAAAAACGGACCTCTTAGGGTCCCTGTCGCCTCGGACCACCCGACGGCAGATACCCCAGCGTGTCTCAGCCTGTGCTGACTTCGCTGAATCGTCGTCGTCGTCGTCGTCGTCGTTACACGTACGTACCCATCAGTTACCATAGGTATTCATCGAACGGTCCGAGGAGACAGGTACCCTAAAAAGTCCGTTCTTGTGAACTCACCTAACGGTCAAGGAGGAGGTACCCTAGAAGGGTTGGGTCCTTAGCTTGGGTGCAGAGGACACAGAGGACACAGAGGACGTAGCATCCGTCTAAGAAATGGTCGGCTCGGTAGTCCCTTCGGGTTATATATAGAAAAGTTTCCCTCCTCTGCCAGAGGCGATTCTTTTCTAACGATTAAAAGTCCCTGACAGATTTTGTTGACTCAGTCGTTGAACTTTTTGTGCTTAGTGTCTGACGGTCCTTTTGTCACAAAATTTTTCTCTCCAATTGATCTTTTTACTTTGTTTGTGTGCACGTTTTTTTTTTTTTCTTTTTGTGGACAAAAGATAGTTACTGATTATTTCAAACATAACTTATGAACGCGAAAAATATTTCATACAAATACTTGTGACAGGGAGGTGTAAGAATGTCACTGGGAAGTAGAAAGTCAGATAAAGAAAAAAAAAAAAAAAAGTCAGTTAAAAATTCGACTCCTTTAACTTCGAGTCACTAAAATTCTTTAGTCGAAGTCCAGTTTGGCCAAATTCCGTTCGTTGACTCAGTTCCATGTTAAATTTGGTTAAAGGAGAGAAAAGTACGAACAGTGGACGGGGTATTAGCAGTCATCGGAAAGTAATTTCTTGAGTCCTGTAGGGTCCCGTTGTTGGTCCGATCGGTAAGAATGTACTTGTTTGATCTGAGACCGACAGGGATGAAATATTCTCGATTACTCGTATTTGGAAAGGACTGTAGAATAGAGAGAATTCCGACAAATTTAGTGACTGAATTTTATGTTCATTCTATGCACCTACTAGTAAAACGGGGATCCCCTTTTATAATATCCCCTATGTTATTAAATAAATGAATGTAATTCATTCATATTTCTTTGACAAATTCACGGTTAGGTTTAATTCTCTTTGATATTAAATCTTACACTAATGAATTCAGTGTCTCCTTGTCAACGAAAGTTTTCCTACGTGAGGTCCCAAGGAAACTTGACTCTTGACGGGTCGACATACAATTTACTAGGATAAATGATACTCTCCCAAGTTAAATGTATCTTTTACGGGTCCTTGACTCGACAATATGGTTCGCTCTCCGTAGATGTGACATGAAACATATGGTTGTTCTAAATTTAAATACCTTTTATGGTGTACCCTTTCTTAGATA
The DNA here is from genome assembly GCA_006410555.1 of Capra ibex. Classification (NCBI taxonomy): domain Eukaryota; kingdom Metazoa; phylum Chordata; class Mammalia; order Artiodactyla; family Bovidae; genus Capra; species Capra ibex. Next base: position 22,885,262 of record SJYO01016970.1, on the reverse strand, counting down.
TCGATTCACACCGAGGAGGAGGTAGGACATATTTACCACTCCGACTTTACTAAGATTTTAAAGTAGACCAAGGAAAGGAACGGGGATCAACGTCTGACCCTCTGATTCAATAGAATTTCAGTCGATAGAGAGACCGGGTATCGTTACTAGTCTTTAAAGGTGTCGGAGGAGACCTCCAGGGTAGGAGGAGGAAGAGTTGTATCCCTCGGTCACAGAGGAGTAGGGGTAGTGGGCGAAACATTGTGTTACGGTACCTTCAGGACGACTACCTTTCTAGGGTACCTGTTTTTCTACCTGAGTTCGGGTGTAGGTCAGTTGGCACTTCAAGACAAGTAAAAGGGATTCTTTCTGACGTCAGTACTAGTCTGGTGACACCCTTGTGTCCTCTTACCCCTTTTAAGATTTACTTGTTGACCCCTTCATCGTAAATTTGACTTGCAACTTTTTTCTTATATACAATAAAAAAATAATTCGTTCGTTTACTCGAAGAGTCCCCTTCTTCGAAATAGATAGGAGTATAGCCCGAAGGGAACACCGAGTCGACCATTCCTTAAACGAGCTAGGGATCCAACCCTTCTAGGGGACCTCTTCCCTTCCGGTGGGTGAGGTCATAAGACCGGACCTCTTAAGGTACCTGATATGTCAGGTACCCCTGTGTTTCTCAGGTTGACTCACTGAAAGTGAAAGTGAAAGTAGGAATATAGAGGCACGGATGAAGGTTCGACCGGGTCGTGTATTATCTACGAACCAACACTACATTGTTGGTAGACAACTTACGCACTCACGAAAGGGAGTTAGGTTCTCCTCTGGGTCTACTGTAGGACATCGTCTACGACCTCTAAGATATCCGTCTCAGACGGAGACCAACTTGTCGGAGACGGCCTCGTGTTCCAGGTGTGGATCTTCCTTGGACACGAACGGGATCACGGGACGACAGCGGTAGAACTTTAAGAAGTATTAAACACTTGTCCCCCGAATGTAAAAGTAAAACGCGAGTCGGGACTTTTAATACATCCGTCAGGACCGACATCGAAAATTGAAACGGTTTTATGTGACAACCAGGGATAACTCTTTTATGACTGTCGCACAAAGTCTCAATAGTTCACCGGTAGAAGGTTTGTCTCCTCCACAGGTGTATTATCTTTTCTCACTTGACCTGTTTCTGAAGAAGGTTGTCAGTATGCATGGACCTGTACCCGAAGACTAGTACTTCGTGTCGGACTTGTCAAGTGACAAAGGGGTAGTCGTTAAAAAGGGGTACAGTATGGGTAAAAAGAAGGTAGGTTTCGGATCTTCTTAGGCGAGTTTTAAGTGGAAGGAGTATCCGTATCTATAAGAAAGATCTAGGAGAACTTAACGTTAAAGGAGCTCTCTTACCGAAGTAGACGAAAGTGAATTGCAGGGTGGGACGATTCACAGTACTAGTGTCGTCAGTTTGTGATTATGATTCCAAAAGGTCAACGTAGGAAAACGTAAAATTATGAAAGCACATTCGATAGAATAACTACTAACAGTATTAGGGAATTCAAACCGTCCCGTTGACCTCTCCCTTTTGTGTGGACACAAAGAGGAAATGAGTGTGTGTATTATGAAGGTCGTGGTCTACACACCCCAAAAGTGTGTAGTCCGGTAAAACGCTGTGGTCCACCCAGAGGATGTTAAGTTAAGCCAAGACTGTGATAGATGGACTGGGATCCCAGTCTAGGATATTCAACTGCCAAGATTGGGTGTTCTGACGGGGGTGAAGTCTATGGTTAGCGTTTAGGGTCCAACAGTGGACATAAAGACTAAGGTCGATATTTAACTCCGAAAGTACTAGGAGAGGAACCGAAACTGTGAAGAGTATCTTTCCGGTGTTTTGAACCCTTTAGTGTAATTGGACAAATAAGCTTCCTATGTTATGTCCCATACTCACTTATCGGTCTACTTCTCCCAGGACTCACGTCCTGGACGACAGGAACACCTCACCTCCATACGGCGGGAGGGTTGTGCCTCCACACGAGTGGTAAGAGACGTGACGGTCCGGAACATACCTCCGAAGTAGTGTAACCGTGGTAGTTAATAATTAAGTCAGAGGTCAGGGAGAGGAGAAGAGTCTCCTACCCTCCCGCTCCACCTATTAAGGTTCAAATATTAGTGTCGAAACAGAAAGACCACTGGTCGGATATAGGATTTCGATAAGTCCCCGGGTGGGTCTCAACGGAGTAATCTCGTTTTACGTCAGGATAGTGGGTCCTGTGAAGTTCCCAAAATTCTCGGAACATAGTCGTTGACCCAAACTTCTAGTTTATAATGTCTTTTTTTCTAGGAGGATGATAAGAATTGTGAACCCTTTAGTATTCCTAAAATCATCGAGACACGGTCTTTGACCCTTTTTTTATTATTTATATATATACACACGAGTCAGTGAAGTCAACACAGTCTGAGAAGCGCTGGGGGTACCTGACATCGGGTGGTCCGAGGAGACAGGTACTCCTAAGAGGTCCGTTCTTAGGACCTCAAACCCAGAGGTACGGGAGGAGGTCACCTAGAAGGATTGGGTCCCTGACTTGGGGACAGAGGACGTAGAGGACGCGTCGTCCACCTAAGAAATGGTGAACTCAGTGGTCGTTTCAGGGCACATACACGCACATAGGAAATGACACCCCGAAGGGTCCACCGTCATCACCATTTCTTGGACGGACGGTTACGTCCTCTGTATTCTCTGCACCTAAGTTAGGGACCCTGCCGTTCTATGGGACCTCCTCCCTTCCCGTTGGGTGAGGTGATAAGAACAGACCTCTTAGGGTGTCTGTCTCCTCAGACCACCCGATGTCAGGTACCCCAGCGTTTCTTAGTCTGTGTTGACTTCACTGATTTGTTTGTATGCGTAGGAGATAACGTATATGTAAACCTTTAAGTTTAACGCGGTCCCGTGTAGAATAAGATACTAATTCTAATAGAACACTAGTCAAAAATAAATACGAAAATATAAGAACGTTGAGAAACCTTTCATGGTTTTCCAATTCACCGAGATTTAAGGTTCTAATATCGGTTCACGACGGAGGAGGAAAGTCGGGTAAAAAATTAGTAAAACGTTATCTATAAATAAGTGATTTATAGAAAACGTTGTACATAAATAAGGGAAGTAGGTGTAATTCTTTGGACTTCAGTCTCATCAGGATACGACACAGATGGGATGACTGAGGTTCCAGTTCAAAGGTAAGATTTGAGAGGCGACTTGAGACCGGGATATGAAGGTGGGCGAAAGACCTTATAGGTGAACGTACGGAGTTGACACACGAGGTGAGTTGTGGATGGTTTCGTTTGTTCAGTAGGGGGTGAGGGAGGGACGGGGTGGAACGAGTTTGGACGAGGAGAACGACAGGAAAACAAGCGATTATAGTAGTGGAAGGAGGATAACGGGTTCGTTCTATGGACCCTCCGTAGGAGATGAAGTGGGAACGAGGTCGAAGGGTTCAGTCACCTCGTTGTTTAGGACGGCTAGGAAGAGATGGTATCAAGAAAATCTTGTGATCATAGACCTTGTCTTAGACCATGGAGAATCACAGAAACATGCAAAACCTACTTAATTTCAAGATAAACCGACATAACCACCCGGTCCAGTGGTGAGACCGACGAAGGTCGACCTCTTCTTACGTGTGAAGACCTGAAAAAGGACCATCCACCCCGGGCCCACTTTCGAACTCTTTCCTTGTACAGAGGAGGGTACGTTCGCCGACGGTCTACTCTTCATTAGAGAATGGATTTGTTGGGACGGAACGTCACAGTCCGGGAAGGTGAGACGAAAACAGCCCATATAAAAACAAAACAAAAACCGTCCAGAGGAGTGCGGTCGTAGTGGTGGGAGTTTATATGGGATGCCGGGGGTTTCCGGAAGTGTGGGTCCTTGAACGTCAGTTCCGTCCGGTCCATGTCAATTCTTCTTTTAGGGTTCACGACGGGTGTCTCTGGTTTGGACATCCTCTAGGGCACTATCTTGTAAGGTCTCTTGTAGGACTCTCTAGGGGAATCTCATTCGGTGTGTGTCTCTGCTCTCCGATGTCTCTACTGGACTTTTATATTCGGTGTTCACGGAAGAGGACTCGGTCTCTGTCTGTCTGACATAATTTAGACTCCTTTCTTTCTTTATCTTCAACCACCCTTCCACGTTGTCTCTCCGTCTCTCTACGTTTCCCGTCAAGGAACCCGTTTCGAGTTACCCTTTCAAATCTGCATTTATTTCTGTTCACTAGAAAGGACCCGTTTATTTCCTTTATATCGTAATATCGAGACAACTCCCGAACCTTTCGGTAAAGAGAGAGACGAAGGAAACAATACAAAGTAAAAGGTAACGAAGAAAAGAGAAGACAAACATAAAGAGACAAAATTTAGGGAGACAGAGGGACAGAGGCAGAGAGGGATTGGGCGTGTTTTGTGTGTGTGGGGGGTGTGTATGTCGGTGAAGGATACGGACGAATTTCTTGAAGCGATTTGTAGTCGGTTTCATTTGTTGAATGACTCAGTTTCCTCCTATCCTTCTGTCCACTCTTAATATAGACCCAGAAAGAGACTCAGACTTTCAAGAACGATGTACATTGATGTAAGGAGAGGAGAAAGGGACATTACAACCCTCCATTAAATTGGGACTTGTCTTCGTTACCTTACCACTGCCGTCTATGGGAATTAATATTTTACTTGCCGGCGTTTTATAGGGGTATCATCCTCTTTCTACCGGGGTTGAAGGATCGTGACTTTTATTCTGTAATTTAGTCCGTCTTCCTACCCCTAAGGGTATTTTTTCAGTCCCTCTTCCGAACCTCGGAAGTTCACAGTGGTTTATATCTGTTCTTGTACGTACACCTCCCGGAACCACGTTCACCCGACCACCCTTTCCTTGTTCTATCTGAGAGTCCGGGGTAGAGCTGGGAGTGTCCCGTGGACCTCCGAGGTTCGTATTTAACGGTCGACGTGTCGAGTCTCGATCTTTCTTATGGGTTCGCGTGTCTTAACCGAAAGAGTACCTGACGACATTGAAGAGAGACCCCCTATGACCCTTTATACACTTTTGATATTGAACTTACACGTTAAGTATCACTCTAAGTTCCCGTCCCTGTTGATTTTTCAAATTGGTGTCAAATCCAACCCCGACTTCCTCCCCCCTACAAAGCTCTGTATTGTCTTTTTCTATAGTATTTTGTCCCGTCTCAAAACTATTGAGATGAGGGTCCCAGGCCGGGTCCCACTCGGAAGTCAAGCGTGGTCAAGACAGAAAAAAGGTAACACTACTCTGACTGAATCGTAGGTTGGATAGTTCAATTTGTGGACAGGTGAGTCCGTTTTTACAGTGTCGGGAAGGGAGAAAACGTCTATCGCTCCTCTCTCCGGTGCACTCGCCGTAAAACTTTTCCGAGTCTGAGCCTATAAAAATCACACCTAATTTCCTCTACGTGTAGAAAACTATAAAGTCACAACGGTTCTGGATGTGTCCTCGATTCTCATTTTCTTCTCTCACCTTTAGATATAAAATACCAGACTTGAAACTTATAACCGGTCCCCGAGTTGACCCTGAGTGACCACCAGGTTACCAATTCTTAGGTGAGACGTCACGTCCCTGAGTCCAAACTAGGGACTAGCCCCTTGATTCTAGGGTGTACGACACTTCGTTGATTCGGATGTGTGGTGTTTCTCTCAGGCACGTGGTGTTGTTTTCTAGGGTGCACTGCGTCGCTTCTAGGGGATCACGGGGTTGATTCTGAACTGAGGTGGTTTATTTATTTATCATGAAAATTTCTCCGAGTTAATAGACATACTTAGTCCAACATTATATTTGGTCGTTCCCTGTGGTTTCACCTAATTTTTTGTTCATCGTCTTTCACTAGACTTGTCTTCGTCTTATCTCTATTATGGGTAGAACGTCGAGGAGGACTGAACTCAAGTAGTCACAGAAGCCTCTCTCAAGTTTGGTTATGACAGGGGTAAAAACCAGACAAAACACAGCAAACATATATGTATTATGTACACACATACACCCGTTGGATGAGGTTATAAGTATGGACCTCTTAGAGTGCCTGTCTCCTCGGAGCGTTCGATGGGAGGTATTCCAGTGTCTCAGTCTGTGCTGACTTCGCTGAATCGTGTCGTGTCGTGTCCCCAACAAGTCACCATTTCTTAGACGGATGCTTACGTCCTCTGTGTTCTCTACACTCAAGTTAGGGACCCAGTCCTTCTAGAGGACCTCCTCCTTTACCGTTAGGTGAGGTCATACGAACGAAACCTTTAGGGTATCTGTTTCCTCGGACCGCCCAGGTACCCTAGTGTTCTCACCCTGTGCTGACTCGTCCGTTGGTTAGTTTACGTTTATATGTATATATATATCCCTCTCTCCCCAAAGGGACCAAATGGATACAAAAGGATCGTGTTATTTCAGAAAGTCCTTAAAATGTAGGTAACGAAGCAAATAGAAAGGTCCATCCCTTCCAGTAAGCACGTACTTACGAGTTAGCGAATCAAAACCGACTAAGAAATGTTGAGGAACCTGACGGACAACCGAGACAAGTACCTTAAAGGGTCCGTTCTTATGACCTCACCCAACGTAAAGGAAAAGGTCTCCTAGAAGGGTTGGGTCCTTAGTTTAGGTACAGAGGACGTAACCGTCCACCTAAGAAATGGTGACGCGGTTGGACCCTCCACTGTGTCATCATTTCGTAGATGGATATTACATCTTCTTCCCAAGACAGAGACCTAATCCTTCTAGGGGACCTCTTCCTTTAACGTTGGGTGGGGTCATAAGAACGGACCCTTTAGGGTATCTGTCTCCTCGGACCTCCCGATGTCACCCTGGTGCGAATCATTGATTTGGTAGTGGTTGTATACGTATATCATATTATATATGATAGTATATATCATATATAAGATAAACTGGATCGTTTGTAAATGGAATTGGTTTGTAGGACTTCATGACAATTCCTCGTCATGGAGTCTGGACGGACTCCTGACTTCAGTCTTAAACCCATGACTCTCGTCTATTCTGATCATTCGTTGTGACGGCGACGACGACGACGACGACGACGACGATTCAGTGAAGTCAGCACGGGCTGAGACACGTTGGGGTATCTGTCGTCGGGTGGTCCGAGAGGGCAGGGATCCTAAGAGGTCCGTTCTTGTGACCTCACCCAACGATAAAGGAAGAGGTTACGTACTTTCACTTTTAACTTTCACTTCAGCGAGTCAGCACAGGTTGAGAATCACTGGGGTACCTGACGTCGGGTGGTCCGAGGAGGTAGGTACCCTAAAAGGTCCGTTCTCATGACCTCGCCCCACGGTAACGGAAGAGGTCCATTCGTTGTGTCTAAGGGGAATTGGTCGTGAGAAGAACAGACTGACACTGTACGTGGTGTCCAAACTGTTTCGAAATCCTTTGGGTTCCGACGTCCTCTCTTGTGGACACGTCTTAGTGGACTGTCGTTCTTTATTACTATGGAAAATAAGTGTCTGGTGAAGAGGAGGTTCCTCGAATTTCGGAACCTTGTTATAAGGAAGAAATTACGAGACTTGACGGTCTCCATCCCCTCCTCCGAAAGTCGTACAAAAAAGTCTGAAACTCGACTTGTCGTTACTTGCGTGTCGACGGTAAGACAAAGACTTCAGATTACCAACGACCGCAAATTCGTGTGACAGCCTACCTTCCCATTCACTGAATGGCACACGTCATTTGGTCCTTCTGCTAAGTACCAGGGCGAGAGTACGTAATCAAATCTCCAAGAATTCCACTACCGACAACAAAAGGGTCTTACCCGGTCCTCACTCCATTTGTGGAAACACCGGTAACGAAAGTCCGGTAAAGAGAAGGGAGTTCTTAAAGTCACACCAACTTCCGGGACGGTAGTCAGGGCAGGGAGACGATGACAAAGGAGATCATTATTAGATCGGGGGAGGACGAAAAATAGGGAATAAGAGACTAACTAAAGTTGTAGAAAGAGAGACAGTGTTTGAAGGACTCTAGTTAAAGTAACTGGAGTTGGAGGTATCTCTCCAGAGGTTATTACTTGTATACAGTCGGGGTCATCTGCTGTCTGAGTCCGGTACATGGAGGACCGGAGGTCTTCGGGGTGAGATTCTCGTCCTGATCTCAAAGGGTCCACCGTGCCACCATTTCTTGGGTGGACGGTTCCGTCCTCTGTGTTCTCTGTACCCAAGCTAGGGACTCAACCCTTCTAGAGGACCTCCTCCTTTGTCATTGGACGAGCCCATAGGAGCGGACCTTTTAGAGTACCCGTCTCCTCAGACTACCGATGTTCAGGGACCCCAGCGTTTCACCCTGTGTTGACTCGTTGATGGTGTGGTTGTCGTCCTGGTACCACAAATCCAAGGTCATAGTGGCTCTCGAGTCTGTGGGAACTAGGTCGTCAGGAGTCTTTCAGACTCGTGAGGGAAAGGCGGTCATGGGACCACGGACCCTCTACCGGTGTCCGGAGAAACCCCTTTCAAGTCCTCTTACACATGGTATGTTCGACTTTCCAAGAACAGAATCAAACAAGTCCGACAACATTCTTTTGTAGTGTCCGACCCACAGAATATTTGTTGTCTTTACATAAAGAATATCAAGATCTCCACCCTTCAACCTCTAACCCCTGGTCGTATCAGTCCCAGACCACTTCTCGGAAGGACTCCCAACGTCTGACAGTTGAAGAGTGACACAAGAGTGAACCGTTCTTCGAGGTACCTCCAGAGAAAATAATCTCACGATTAGGGTAAGTATATCAAGGTGAGAGGACTAGATTTGTGGAGGGGTTTCGGGGTTGAGGATTATGGTAGAGTGGTCCGTAATCCTTAAATTGTACTTAAACCCCCTTACTATCCTATCTTTACTATCTGAGTCTTAACAACAACAACAACAACAAAGAGTCAACGATTCAGCACAAGCTGAGAAACACTGAGGTACCTGGTATCGGGTGGTCCGAGGGGTCAGGAAGTGATAGAGGGTCTCAAACGAGTTTGAGTACAGGTGACTCAGTCACTACTATAGGTTGGTAGAATAGGAGACGGTGGGGGTGAGGAAAAAGGAAGTTAGAAAGGGTCATAGTTCCAGAAAAGTTACTCAGTCGAGAAGTGTAGTCCACCGGGTTCATAACATCGAAGTCGAAGTCGTAGTCAGGAAGGTTACTTATAAGTCTTAACTAAAGGAAATCCTAACTGACCAAACTAGATGACCGTCAGGTTCCCTAAGAGTTCTCTGAACTTTGTTATACTTTCTATTTATCATAATTTCGGTTATTTTTGGACTTTCTTTTGATATCCTTAAATTTTCAACTTTCTCATCTCCTTCTCTTTACATTTCTTTTCTTGTCAATTAGAAGTTGACATCGATAAAGTCTTTACTTTCAAAGAACTCAAATCTTACCACAGTACGTTTAAGATGAAAAGTTCAGTCATAGAACCTAGTCAAATTCCCACAAATCAGTGAAGAAAACCTCTTCCGTTACCGTGGGGTGAGGTCATGAGAACGGACCTTTTAGGGTACCCACCGTCTCGGACCATCCGTCGTCAGGTACCCCAGTGATTTTCAGTCTGTGCTGACTTGCTGAAGTGAAAGTGTGTAACCTCTTCCTTTACCGTTGGGTGAGGTCACAAGAACGGACCTCTTAGGGTCCCTGCCCCCTCGGACCACCCGACGGCAGATACCCCAGTGTGTCTCAGCCTGTACTTACTTCACGGAATCGTCGTCGTCGTCGACAGTGAAGAAAACGAGTAACTTATCATCTAATGTAAACACTATGAGGTGTCAAACTTTTACGAAGGTGTACTTAATAAAGTCAACTGGGAGGGAGGTTTGCTAGAACAAATCTAACAGTTTGTTCATAAGGTTTGGGTAAAGTACAAACACTTTTCTCTCCAAACTCTTCGAACGGGTTCTTTAGACTTCGTGCCGACTTTCCGTTTACCCCTAACGAGGTTCAAAAAATGAGATTTCGGATCTGTAAATGTGAGACTAAATACTAACGTTTGTGAATATTACTAAAAAATTCATTTGTGTGAGACTTTAAATCATATGAGGACGATTCAACGAAGTCAGCACAGACTGAGACACGCTGGGGTATCTGCCGTCGGGTGGTCCGAGGGGGTAGGGACCCTAAGAGGTCCATTCTTGTGACCTCACCCAATGGTAAAGGAAGAGGTTCCGTCCTTTCACTTTTCACTTTCACTTCGGTGAGTTAGTACAGGCTGGGAATCGTTGGGGTACCTGGCGTCGGGTGGTACGAGGAGGTAGGTACCCTAAAAGGTCCGTTCTCATGACCTCACTCCACGGTAATGGAAGAGGCCTTTAAATCATATCTCTTTTTAATAAGACTGAGAACTTTTTACAGAACATGTCTTGAAAAAGCTAATAATAAAGACAGTAATAGATATAAACGGTGTTCTCCCGACTGATTCGCCGAAACACGAACGAAAACAGGAGCAGTTTTTCTTCGACAAAAATATCAAACTTTCTTTGAAATCTTTTAGTGGTCAGAACCACAAGATATAGACACCGATTCAGTTATTGATAAAGTATGTTTGAATAAGAAGTGAGTAAAGTAATTTGACAAAACGATACTAAACTAAGAACAAGTATATTTGACAAAAAGAGAAGAAGGTATAAAGTTCGACTTGTCGACGTTTATAAATAAACGTACTATAAGTTTTCGATGTTAGAGAAAAAGAATTAATATAAATTTACCTTTACTAAACAAAAGACAAAACAAAAAAAGTGTGTGTGTGTGTGTTTTAGAGAAACATGTTTCTCCGTTTACAGAGTATAATAAAAGAGTCCTTTTCTAACACCTCGAGATATCCTTTACCTTCCAAATCGTTCAGTAAAATTAATATTGGATGTGGTAAAGAAATGATAAAATAATATAAATTATAAAATATAAAATAATATGTTTATAAAAACAAGTGAACTTCTTCTGAACGTCTTTCGTTTCGACTTGTATACTTTTAACTTGGTGTATTTACTCAAAACATACAAAAGTAAGTTAGTCGTCGATAATGTTTTTGTATGAGGGGGAGGGGTGGAGTACGCACGTACTCACTCACGAGTCATTGAAGTCAGTACAGGCTGAGAAGACAGGGTACCTGACATCGGATGGTCCTAGGAGCCAGGTTTATGACCTCGTTCAACGGGACGGAAGGAGGTCCCCTAGAAGGGTTAGGTCCCCAGGTTGTCGACAGAGGACGTAGAGGTCGTAGCGTCCGTCTAAGATATGGGTGACTCGGTGGACCTTTCGGGAGTAAGTTGGGGTTTAACCAGAGGTCTCTCCGTTACTCCCTTCCGGTAAACTTCTCCCCACCAGGACCGTGAGGGGTGGGGTTCGAGGAGACTGGTCCTCCATCTTGGAGGTGACGACCCACCTTAGTACTTGTTCTTTAGTGGGAATGGGACGTTGATTCGGTCGGGGTCGAGGGTGGGTGGGGGTGCGACGGAGATTGGGGGGATTGTTATCCTATCGTTTGTGACACGTCGTTATGGTACACGGGTCGTGGTTAGGTTCACGAAGTGTATAGTTGAGTAAATTTAAGGTGTCGTTGGGGCACTCCATTCCACGGCCCAGGTCGGGGACACCTAGGTCCCTTAAACTTCCACCCCTGCCGCAGCCGCAGAAACCTTTTTATGTATAAATTAATGTCTATATATCTCTCTAATCTTTGCCTATCACATCATCCTCTATCACATCACCTCTTTTCCTCCGACTTAGGTCTACCCTTAAGTCGGTCTCTTTGCCCTCGTTCTTTCTTGCTGTACCCCCTTAGTCAGAAAGGCCTTTGACTAGGCTAAAGAAATAAAAACCCAAACGAATATATGGAAAACAATGTGTATCCCTACTTATGTCTCAGTGCACCCCCAGTCGTCAGGACTGGAAATAGTTTTAGTCCACGAAATGTATTTTTCCAGAATCCATAAAATACTAGGAAAGAAAGACTATTGGTTTTTTGAATAAAGAAGGTTTCCACAAAAAAGAATTTGGTCCGTGGTGGGAGGTTTATTTCAGTGTAAGGATATCCCACTCCCACATCACCCAATGTTAGTTCTTTCCTTAAATAAATTGGGTTCCAATTGTACTAATTAGAATTTCCAATTACGAATAAAGAGGATATACGAATTTCCAATTATGAATGAAGAAGGATATACGATCAATATCAGTAATATTCCCATCCCTTGTACCTCTAAATCGTCGTTTGTAGTCGGGTTGTTTACTTTTAGGAAAGTGGTTATAAGGGGAATTCTAGATAAATCAGAATTCTATCACTATTTCAATGTAAAAATGTATCGTTCCTGTGTCACTAAATATTATTTCATGTCACTAGATAATGTTTTCTCTTTTAAGTAATTGAGTTTTTCAGATCGTAACGATTGTTGTTTTTGATGATATAAAGGAAAAGATATAAGGTTTATGTAACTAATTATATAAGGGTCCACGGATTCCTATACCTCCGGACCACCGTTAGTAACTGAGTTGTTCTTCTTTTTCGGGATACGATTAATTCTGAGAGTTTTATGAGGTTTTGAGAGACACGACAAATACCAACTCTCCATCATTTGTTAGTACACCGTCCTCATACCTATTAGGACAGTGTGTTCGATCAGACAGTCGTCTCTCCAAACTGGACTCTGTAGGAACAGGGTGGGTCCCCTCCCTTAATCGTCGTTAATAACTGTGTTGTTTACTTTTTGGGAAGTGGTTATATTAAGGATTGGTTGGGTGATATGATTATTAAAGGTTGAGGGGTTTTCTTAAACGGAAATCATTCAGATTTTGTAGAGCACGGAGAGTCTAACCCTCCGACATTTGTTAGTGTACACCGGTCTGCTTGGATATGTCCGCCCGATCTATTGGAAGTCTCCTCAGGCATTCGACTTTGTGAGAACAGTGCGGGTCCTTAAAAATAACCGAACCTCGACGTTCAATTGAGGAAGAGACTCTCTTTGCCAATACCCCCTCTCGGGGGGTATTTCAGTCTCCACATCCACTCTCGTATTTTGTCTGAGACCAAAACCCCAATCTACGAGACCTTGTCCCCCAAAGGACTCCGAACTAGTGTGGAAACGCATACGGTTCGGAGGAAGGAGTACTGGAAACGGTACCCGCTTCAAGGAGTGTGACCGGGGGCCGTCATTCCCAAGAACAATAGGAGTAAAATATTTACTCCTTTGATTCTGTGTCTCTCTAATGTAATGAACAGACTCGAGTTATCGAGAATTCCTCGTCTCGTGTTAAACATGGACCTTTAGAACTCGGGACCCAGAAACGATTGGTGACTGAACAGGACGGTTTCCATCGAGGTGGGACTTAAGTTTGAAGTCGGGTTGGATCGGAATTGAAGGTAGGAGTTAAGAGTGGTAAGTGTGAAATATGGGACTGGGGTGGTCATTGTCGTAGAAGATCTCTAATTAAGGTAACGGTGTTTTATCTACTACTTACTATGGTCTTTCTTCCTTTGTCTGTTTCTTACACCCCGTAAAGTATCCCGTCGACTGGACCAAAGAAGTTGTTCAGTCACCGTCTCTTTTAGTTTAATGTTTTCGCTCCTCCTTACGAGATCTAAGTTTTTGAATTTTTATAATTGTAGGTTTATACTTTACACCAAGGACAAACCTAGGACGGGTCGAACTTATTCAGTTGGGGTTTTTCTGGGGTTTTTTCTTTTTAAACATAAAGGGATCAATCAGACTTTCTGACAGGTTTCTTTGATTTGATATTGATACACACTTGTCGGTTACTACAACCTGGTTACCCAGGTCTAAGACCATTTTGAGTTTACTGGACAATTCCTTAAAACGATAATATATTTGTAGTAGTAAAAGTCTAAAGGCCTAAATTGGAATCCGACTCAGGGTTGTCGTGTTCGAAAAGAAAGATACCGAGTGATCCCGAGGGAAAGTTACCTGAAGTAAAAGTTAGTAGTGGATAACATAGGGACTGTAAAGACGGAGAGACACGAAGAGGTTATTGACACGTTGTTATTGACGTTTCGCACTTTCGTTTACAATCAGTTAGTCAGCACAGGACGAGAAACACTAAGGTACCTGACATCGGGTCGTCTGAGGAGACAGGTACCTTAAGAGGTCCGTTCTTATGACCTCACCCATCGGTAAGTGTAAAGGTCCCCTAGAACCCAGAGGGCGTAACGTCCGTCTAAGAAATGGTAGACTCGGTGGTCCCTCCGGGTGTTTATCTTCTCTAGGCGGGTTTCCTAAGTTTAAGGTCGAGACGAAAAGTAACGTCGGTTTTAATCAGTCCAAAGACTAAAACGGGATGGCTCTTTTCCGATTCCTTAAACCCCCTTATCTATTTATAATAATACCTTCTAACTCCTTGACATTGGTTTATTTACTTATCTAAAGACTTTCAGTTTTACTCACTCCTTCCTCAGTATGAGATTGTCGATCATCTTCTTATACATGATTATCCGTATTTTTAATACATTGTGATGTGTGTGTAATGTCATATTATATTAAAGGGGTCCTTAAAACTTTATGAAAGTGGTAATATAAAGAGTTCTATATTCTTAACGATTCATGTATGGGAAGTGGGTCTTACCATTAGATAATAACAACTTGTGTTAAAAACGAGTGAAAATGTCACCAGTGTAAAATCTCATGACGTCAAACCTTTATGACTTCAATGAGTTTTCATTTTAAATTTACAACTTTTCTATATAAGATTTTCGTTTCATTCAAATTACATTAAGTTATTATACCTGTCATCACTGGTAAGAAGGAGTTGAAATTCCTTCATACGTGTAAAAAAGGTGTAAAATCGTATAGACTTTAACCGTATATAGATTGGTAGTTATCTTAGGATGTCAACTTTTACCGTCATAAAAACGAGAAAGAGTCACCTTATATGTGGTTCCCTTTCTTTCTTACGACGTAGAATCTTAGTTACCGAATAATTTAAACCACTTTATGTCGTAAACTATTCTTTGGTCTTTATGATCCTTACTCTACTCGAGGACTTTGTTGTTGATTGTGGGTCATCCTTCGTCTGGAGACAATCTATTACAAGGACCGTCAACTTCTCCAAGATTAACTGACAAAGTTAAACGTCAAATGATTCTGACGTACCACCACTAAGTGAACCAACGTACTTCAACTTGTGGTTGTCCCGCCGAGACTGACATCTGACATTTCGTCCCAAAAGACCAGAGAGGACCAGATGACACATGTTATTTTTGTCCGAATTTCGTTAACGATATCTGTTCTTCCTCATTTTTCTTTGTAACGGTTCAATGTAGTAGAGTCCGAATCATTGGATAAAGTTCATCCAAACCGGTGTAGTATCTTAGATTGAGTACTTTCGCTCCTACTTCCTTAATAGATCTAGTCCCAAAGAGTTGGGGGTGTGATAACTGTAAAACCTGTTCTATTAAAGAAAACCCACACCTCCATAACAGGACACGTTATATCCTACAAATCGTCGTAAGGACTGGAGATGGGTGATTCATGGTCATCGTGACAAGGGGTGGGGGACGTTCAAAACTGTGGTTATTACAAGGGTCTGTAACACTTTACAACGTCCCATCCCACCTTAGTGTTTCTAAATCTTCAGGGTTAGATAGAAGTTAACCTAAAGATAAACTTGAACGAACTATCATTTAAGGGTTTTATACGATAAGAGATCTATTCTTATGACCTCGTTTTTCGGTAAGGGAAGATGTCCCCTAGAAGGGTTAACTTGGACCCAGAGGACGTAGTGTCCGTCCAAGAAATAGTAGACTGGGTGGTCCCTTCGGGTTTTACACAACCAACGACAAGTTTTGATTAAGTGCTAAGGAACAGTCTATAAACATATACATAAAAAGGAGTAAATTAAGACTTTTTTTTCTTGTTGCTCTTTAATGAGAAAGTAGGAGTAAAAGTCTTCTTCTTTTACTCAAATCTCTCTAATTCATTGTTCGTCTTCAAACTTCGTCTCAAGTTAGGTCGTTTGATTGAGGACTGAATTATTGGGAACTGGCGTTTTTCGTCTGTTTGTAAACATTCTGAACACAAATACAACATGTATGTGTATAAATATTGATGATATTTTATAGACACATAAGTTCAGAAGTTTTGACTAGATTAAAGTTCTTCTAGTCTAAAAGACTACAGTACGACAGTTATCCTGCCGTCTTCAAAGGTTCGTCTCCTCCAACAGTCTTCCTGTTTACAGTCTAGTTAATAAGAAGAACCAACTTCCGAGTCCTCAACAGAGTCTCGTGGTGTGGTAGTCTCTGTTACTAGTAAGACTACAAAAGGGTCGACCCCACCTTCACGAAACCCCCCCGTCCCTGAAGGATGACGTCATTCTTCACTTCAAGAGCAGGGACTTGATCGAACAGACGGGACCGTCGTGTGCCCTGTACTTTTTATGTCTGCGGAGGTGGTCCGTTCATAGTAACCTCTAAAGGGTCACCAGACTCTCAAGAAACCGTATGAAAGTTATTGACTGTACGTTTGTTATTCTTTAGACCAAAAGTCACTCCATTAATGGGGTATTTGGACGTGGGAGACCTGTGGATTCGTCACGCAATGTTGTGTACCTTGTTTGCCGTGTGGACTCATTCGAATGTCAGTGATTTTGTGATAAGAGAAGTTACTGTTCTTATACAGTTTTGATAACAAGATAAACATACGTCCGAATGTTTCAGAATGTCTGAATGTTTCAGAGATTTCAGAGTAACATCCGCGAACGAGTGTGAAAGAAAGCGTCCTACGACCCCTAGAACTTTCACAAAAAACAAACAAACAACAAACAAAAATGAATAATCGAATCTAGTTCTTATATAGGTCATGTCAAACCAGGTCTAAGTGTTGGAGGTTTAGTCCCTGGTGGAGACGGGTCCTTCTAGGTTCTGACTCTTAGAAACCGGAGTAGTGCACAAGGACAAACGTCCTTAATTTACCTTTAAAGTATGGTTAGGAAAGTGACGACTCGTTGGGAAGTCGAAAAAATGTGTCTTTATTACGTCTTTGGAGATTTTTATCTTCATAAAGTTTCTGACCATCTCTTACCGACAAGGTAAAAGTAATCACTAGTGTTCGGGGACCTGTCACCTCTTAAGTAACTTATCAGTCAGTCACTAGTATGAGCTCTTCAAAAGTCTTACGAAACGATTTCAGTTAGTTGAATCTTTACCATTGATTGAAGATCCCGGCAGAACGGTGACACTTCTTTAAATACTGTGTATGTACACTCAAGTGCACACACGTACGATTCAGTGAAGTCAACACAGGCTGAGAAACGTTGGGGTACCTGATATCGGACCTTCCGAGGAGACAGGTACCTTAAAAGGTCCACTCTTGTGACCTGACCCAACGGTAAAGGAGGAAGTCCCCTAAAAGGTTGGGTCCCTAGTTTGGGTACAGAGAATACAGAGGGCGTAACCGTCCTTCTAAGAAATGGTGATTATGGTGGACCCTTCGGGTATACACTCAAATGTTCTTCACTTAAACTACATTCCTGGTCCAGGTTTAGGTCTCATAAATAAAAAGAACTTTCGTTAAGAGAGAAAATCTGTTACAAATAGTTAAATGAATCAGAGAGACACGGAGTTCAAAGGAAGATAAACAATTAATTGTACATAGACAACTAAGAGGGCGCACGGTTTGATATCCGAAACGTCCATTTTACGGTTTCTTTACTTGTTGTTTTTTTTAGAAAGGAACGTCTCAAATGCAAGTTCACCTCTTTTTTACACGTTAGTTGTTTATACATTCATATTATATATCGTACAGTCTATCACCATTTAAGATACTTTTTTTGTCCTTTCTTTTATCTATTAGGATTATAACTTCCCGTACTTTCCGTAACGTCAAAGTTTGCCCCGACAAGCTCCAAAAAGAGATTCCAACGTAAACTTGTTTCAAGACTTTCTCACTTTCATACTCGGTACACCGATAGCAGGTCCCCTTTCGTAAAATCTCCTTTTTCGTTCACGATTCAGGGACCCCATGTTCCTACATACCACACAAGGTCCTTGTCGTTCCACCAACCATATCGACCTCGACTCATTCGTTTCCCCTCCGTTGTCCTCCGGTATAAAACCGGAAAATCCAGTACTATTCCTGTACCCGAATTTCGAAATCTGAATCTAGTAGTCTCAGATCTCGTAAACAAAAGTCGTCTCACTGTACTGAACATGAAATTTTCCTAATATGATAGAGGATTCACTCCTAATCCGATATCCCTTCGTGTTTCCGTTGACGAATGAGTAGTTTTTAGTAGTTCATCGTCGGTAACTTATTAGTTTCGTGTTCTATTGATACAACCACGTCAAGACAAGGATTCAATACAGACTGAGAAACGTAGGGATACCTGAAGAGACAAGAAGTGATAGAGGGTTTCAAACGAGTCTAAGCACAAGTAACTCAACCACTAAGGTAGGTTGGTAGAGTACTAGACAACGGAAGAAGAGGAGGACGGGAGTTAGAAAGGGTTGTAGTATCAGAAAAGGTTACTCAACCGAGAAACGTAGTCCATCGGTTTCACAACCTCGAAGTCGAAGTCGTACTCAGGAAGGTTACTTATAAGTCCTAGCTAAAGGAAATTCTAACTGACCAAACTAGAGAAACGACAGGTTCCCTGAGAGTTCTCAGAAGAGGTCGTGGTGTTAAGCTTCCGTAGTCAAGAAGTCATGAGTCCGAAGAAATACCAGGTCGAGAGTGTAGACATGTTCTGATGACCTTTTTGATATCGAAACTGCTATGTTTGGAAACAGTCTTTTCTATAAAGAGACGAAAAATAATACGTCAGATCCATACAGTCTCGAAAGGGAGGTTCGCCGCTCCTTCTTCGAGGAAGAAGGTTTCTCGTATAACGAACCCGACTTTATTCTGACCATTTTTTTTTTTTAAAAATTGCACTTGGTCCCTTTTACGAAGAAAAGAAAAAATTTATTTGATAAATAAATAAAAACCGAGACGACCAAGAGGTGACGACACACCCGAAAAGAGATCGACGTCGTTCGTCCCTGATGAGAGATCAAAGTCACGTGTCTAAATGGAAATGTCGCAGAAGAGAACAACGTGTAGTACCCGAGATCCACACGTCTGAAATCATAAACGTGGTGTACCCAAGTCATCAACGCCGAACGTCCGAGATCTCGTGTCAGAGTTGTCAACGCAGCGTGTTCGAATCAACAAGATACCGTACTCCTTAGAAGAGTCTAGTCCCTAGTTTAGGTACAAGGGACGTAACCGTCCGTTTGAGAAGTGGTGATTCGTTGGTCCGTTCAGGGTCTAACCATTTATAATAACTTAAGATCCATACACTAACTCCATCTCAGTAATCTTACAGTTACCTTCCTTACACCCTATACTTTCTTTAGTTCCTACGGAGGTTCCAAAACCGAGTTCCTTTGTCTTCCTACCCCTGAAGGGACCACCAGGTCACCGATTCTGGGACACGAGGGTTACTTCCCCCAGACCCAAACTGGGGACCAATCTCTTGATCTAGGTTGTTCTTTTTTGTTTCTCAAGGGGACGATGTTTATTCTGGGTCGTATCGGTTTATTTATTTGTTTATTTATAAAAAACTTTTCCTTTCTCTTCCCACCTCAAAGGGAAAGGACTTTACTCCCTCTGTCACACTCTTCGTCCAAACGATCCGTCCTCACACCCTCCTCTGTGACTCCTTTAGTCCTTAAGGTTGGTCCTTAACTATTCATACCAGTCTGTAGGTTTCCCTGTACCACTCGTTCACTAACCAACATACTCAGACCTCGTCCCCTGTCCAGACGTGACCCCTATCTTGAAGCCGTTAGTAGTGTAACAATAACAACAACAAGTCAGCGGTTCAACACAAGTTAAGAAGAGTTAGGACACCTGACGTCGTGTGGTCCGATGGGACAGGGAGTGGTAGAGGGTCTCAAACGGGTTCAAGTACCGGTAACTTAGTCACTACGGTAGGTTTGTAGAGTAGGAGACAACAAGGGAAGAGGAGGACGGAAGTTAGAAAGGGTCTTAGTGCCAGAAAAGATTACTCAGTCGAGAAGTGTAGTCCACCGGTCTCATAACCTCTAAGTCGAAGTAGTAGTCAAGAAGGTTACTTGTAAGTCCTAACTAAAGGAAATTCTAACTGACCAAACTAGAGGAACGACAGGTTTGTTGAGGGTTCTCAGAAGAGGTCGTGGTGTCAAACTTTCGTAATTGAGAAGTCGTGAGACGGAAGAAATACCAGGTCGAGAGTGTTGGTATGCACTGATGACCCTTCTGGTATTGGAACTGATATACCTGGAATCAACCGTTTCACTACAGAAACGAAAAATTGTGTGATAGATCCACACAGTATCGAAAGGAAGGTTCTTCGTTAGTAGAAGAAGTACCGACTTAGTAGTGTATCTCTACCGTAAAAATTGAGACTCTGATCTACTCCAGTAGTCTCTCATTCGGAGGTCTTGAGTCCCCAGGTACGTTATTACTCCTTCGTCTCTCCTTCCGACTCCTTCTCGACGGTCACTACACCCTTTCGACTCTTGACTATTTTCCTCCTCCTTACCTCGTCGAGACAGTGCGAGAACACTCCAGAGTACTCTACTCCTACCTTAACTGACGTCCTTAGTGTCGTGACTCTAGTGACTACTGGAACCGTTCTCAGAAAAGAATGTTTCTCTTAGTCTTCTTAATTTTTCTCATATCTGTCAAGAAAGTTCTTCAAAACGGGACTTACAGACTTCCTTTCCCTGTTATTTACTTCTGTCTATACTACAGTTCTGTTTGAAAAATTTTTAGTTGAAATAACTCCACACTGAATGTATGTTATGTTAAGTAGTTAAAACCCATATGTCAAGTCACTCAAAACTGTTTACACATGTAGAGACATTCATGATGGAGTTAGTTCTACATTTTATAAAAGCAGTGGAGTTTTTGATGAAACCACGAAGAAGGGTAGTTAGTTGGAGAGTAGGGGTCTGGGTCCTTTGGTGACTAGACAAAAGACAGTAATATTTATTTTAAGTGTAAAAATCTCAGAGTTTATTTATCTTAGTATGTCACACAGTAGAAAGTACAGGTTGAATAAAACGAATCGTATAACAAAGACTCTTAATAGGTACGACTAGGCACTTAACCATGATGAAGGAAGGGTAATAACTCTTCATAAAGTAACATACCTATATGGTGTCGAAAAAATAGGTAAGTAAATAACTGTCTATAAATTAATAAAGATCAAACTCGACAATACTTATTTCGACTATATTTGTAAGTAAAATTCAGAAAACACTCAAAAAAGTAAGTTAGTCTCTATAAAAATAAATTTTAGTTTCTTTGTACCCTTAATATTAAAGTTAATACCATCACGACTCTAAAGTTCATACAGTATTTTAGAATCATGACCCTACTGTATCGAGGAACTTGTTATTCGTTCGTATTAAGTGGATATCAATAAATAAGTCATGACATGAGATCATCGAGTAC
Organism: Capra ibex; assembly: GCA_006410555.1. NCBI lineage: Eukaryota > Metazoa > Chordata > Mammalia > Artiodactyla > Bovidae > Capra > Capra ibex. Next base: position 22,863,844 of record SJYO01016970.1, on the reverse strand, counting down.
TCCTATGATTGAGGTTCATTGTGTATTAGATCACCCTTTTTGTTACACATTCATTTAACTTACTTCCACCTGAGGACTTGTCTTACTCGTCATTTGAGTTCCCTGATTAACAGGTCTCTCTGTTTTGACCGGTGTTGATATTGAACCGAATTCTTTTACAAACATCTATCACTATAGTACTCAATAGTACATTTCTTACTTATAGGGTTACAATTTTTTCTTTTTCAGTCTTTATGTAAGGATTGGGACTTCTAGTAGTAGGAGAAGTAGTGACTGACGTGGGTGGTACGAGGGGTTCTTTCGGTAGCACCTCCGTAATAATCGTTGACCGTCGGAAGGACAGTAAACTACTGGTCGGCGATCACACACTAGTCTCTTCGAATCGCACAAACACAGACCAGGAGGGACTAAGTGGAAATCACACTAGACCATGTTGAGAGGATTGAGAGATACGATAGTGAAGGAAAAGTCACTTTATCTTTATGTTGACTCACCCTAATTACCTCTTTACAATATCCTACACGGAGGACTGTTGTTTCACTTCACACTCTTGACTGTCGTTTCATAATCGTACCCCTGTACTCAAAGAGAGACAAGGGTTTTGAAATTGATAATTTTTATATGAATAATGTGAAATGAGGACAGTCGGGCGATCATTGACCACCCGGTTTCACATGACTGTAGACTCTTGACTGGACCGTGAACGTTGGTCAGAATCCACAACAATCTTCAACTAGACTACGAGTGTCAACTCGTACCCCATAGTGTAAATTGTATTAAAGTGTGTTGTAACCGGAGTCTGTGCCTACCAGTGAGGTTCGGGTACTATTTCACTCATTTTTCTTCTCGTAAAAGATTAAAATAGATTCTTCCCTGTCTTTATACGAGTAATACGTTAGGTGTTTTATGGTTTATTAGGTCAACGAGGATCGATCGTACTAACTGACGAGCGAGAAGTGATTAATGTCAAAATAGGAACGAGATCTGAGAGAAGGGATATCTATTCTGAATAACTCTACGGCTGAGTATCTTAACAGGGACGAAAGACTGTCTTCGGCGAGATCTGGGTGGAGTTTCAGTGAGTTGGGTTCAGGTCTAGGACATTACAGTAAAGATTGTGGAAGAGTAGTTCTGTAGGGTGTCTAGGGGTACGACAACCCAGAGGGAATGATGTTACTCGTTAGTTAAGTCGTACATATTTTAATGTATACACGGGGACTACCAGAAACCGGTCTTCTATAGCTGTTACATAAACAGGGTTTAAAAGTCATGTCCTTGTCCCTTCGTCCCAAGTTTTACAATGTAAAGAGTCTTCATAATTGTGAACCGTTTGGAATGAGAACAAATTTTTGAAAAGACCCTTTTCCTTCATTAAAGGAAGGTCATTTATATTGTGGGGTTATTCTTACCCTACCTCCTCCATTGTAACTCTGACTCCTACAGTTGGTCTCAAGGAGGAGTCTAGAGACGGAAGAGTCAGGACCGGTCAATATCTGTGTCGGGACGGCTGTGAGTCTTAGTTAGTCGGGACTGGTCCTTTCCCTAATTGTGGTTGCACCTCTCAGACCTTAAGTAGAACGACGACGTCCGGACCACAGACTGCGAGGGGCTTGTGGTCCGATGTCGAGACAAGAGAGTGGTTTGAAGTCGGAGTTAAAGGACGAATCATAAGGTCAGATGACGACCCAGACCTCGAAACGGACCTTGGTAGTGTCAGGTGACCCGTCCCTAGGTTATGGAACACCTCAGGAACGGGAATAGGGAGGGGACCTCCAACATCGAACAAGGAAGATAAGGGTCAACGACCGTCTCCATAGTAAGGTTTACACGAATAGGCGTCCTCGGTACTGTACCGACTGGAAAGACTGTGACGTTTAACATGGTAACCGAGACGTCGGGAAGGTGACTTTTTCAAGGGGTCGGGACCCGGTAGACCAGGATCCACAGAGGTCGTGAAGGAGCACCGGTTACCGTCGTGAGGACTGACACCCCGGGTGGGTTCGATACTGTCGGGGTCGAGTGGTCTGTGTCAAATAAGTATACGTTGTCCTGTGGAAGGAACCGGTAGTGGGTTGTCTCCTTCAACGATGTTCTTAGTCACACGACTCAGAAATCCCGAAGGTCTAGTATAAAAGTCTGTATCAAAGTCTAGACCTTTGTTGGTCTTTATCCTCCCCCAACGGAGGATGGTGTAGTTCACGTATAGTTCTTCATGTCAGTAATGAGATACGTGGATGTAGTGAAAACCCCTCGTTGATTTACGTTGAAGTTTTTAGGTCACTGAATTTTTATGAACTCCTCAACTAGTCATCAACTCATAACTGATGAATGTTCTATAGATTCCCGGAGTATTCGCTTCAACGAGTCAGCACAGGCTGAGAAGCGCTGGGGTACCTGACGTCGGAAGGTCCGAGGAGACAGGTACCCTAGGAGGTCCGTTCTCATGACCTCACCCAACGGTAAAGGAAGAGGTTACGTACTTTTGCTTTTCACTTTCACTTCAGCGAGTCAGTACAGGCTGGGAGTCGTTGGGGTACCTGACGTCGGAAGTTCGGAGGAGATAGGTACCCTAAAAGGTCCGTTCTCAACCTCACCCCACGGTAACGGAAGAGACTTTCTGGAGTATTCATGAGGTGTTTATAAACAAATTGATTCCTTTTCTAAACTGTCTACCGTTTTAACTTCAGGTCAAATATGACAAAAACGAGTCATAATGAGTCGATTTTTCGTGTCTTAACTTTGTTTTGGTTTGAGAGAATCAAGATTGAACCATAAGGAAGATGATCTCGTTACAGGAGTAATTCATCTATAACCAATTAAGTATTGTCATGATTAGAGTTTCGGGTAAAAATGACCAGTAAATAGAGATTTTAATAACTTCGAAATGATCGAAAACCTTTGATTATACCCAACGAGTTCGTGAACTAGTTCTTTATACGGTGGATACATGGACTTGAGACACCGTTTTAATCCTATCCTTGAGTTAGTAATAGTTTTCAGATCTTTGTTAAAATAGTACGTTTTATAAATTTATATTTTATTATAATATTTGACGTATTATAGAAGAACAGGAACTTGATGTCTCATCTTTCATATCCTTTGTTTCTCGGTACCCACCTTTTCCACCTATGTCTTTTTCCTAACTTCCGGTTTTTTTGAATAAACGTTTAAAGGATCTTAATTGGGATAGGAGGGCGGAGTAGAAAAGTCTTTTTCTACGAATTGTCCTTCTTATGTCCAATATGGTGACAGGAAGGATTTTACGAGGTCTCAACGACCTTTCTTGTGTTGAACATAATTTTGTGTTTGTGGTCTACACAATCTGGATTGAAAGTAAATGTAACGTAATCTTTCTTAGGGAAATTAATCTACTGAACTAACGGGACGATAAGTTTCACACCAGGAGGTTCCTGGTCGTCGTAGTCATAGTGGATCTTCAAATATTCTTTCCGTCCAAGAGTCAAGTCCAGTCAAGTCAGAGAGTCAACACAGGTTGAGAAACGGTGGGGTACTTGGCGTCGTGCGGTCCGGAGGGGCAGGTAGTGGTTGAGGGCCTTAGGTGGGTTTGGGTACAGGTAATTCAGCCATTACGATAGGTCGGTAGAGTAGGAGACCGTAGGGGAAGAAGAGGACGGGAGTTAGAAGGGGTCGTAGTCCCAGAAAAGTTTACTCAGTCGAGAAACGCAGTCCACCGGTCTCAAACCTCAAAGTCGAAATCGTAGTCAGGAAGGTTACATGTGGGTCCTGACTAGAGGAAATCCTACCTGACCAACCTAGAGGAACGTCAGGTTCCCTGAGAGTTCTCAGAAGAGGTTGTGGTGTCAAGTTTTCGTAGTTAAGAAACCACGAGTCGAAAGAAATATCAGGTTGTGAGTGTAGGTATGTACTGGTGACCTTTTTGGTATCGGAAGTAATCTACCTGGAAACAACTGTTTCATTACAGAGACGAAAAATTAAACGATGGATCCAACCAGTATTGAAAAGAAGGTTCCTCATTCGTAGAAAATTAAAGTACCGACGTCAGTGGTAGACGTCACTAAAACCTCGGGTCTTTTTATTTCAGACTGTGACAAAGGTGATAAAGGAGTAGATAAAGGGTACTTCACTACTCTGGCCTACGGTACTAGAAGCAAAAGACTTACAACTCTAAATTCGGTTGAAAAAGTGAGAGGTGAAAGTGAAAGTAGTTCTCCGAAAAATCAAGGAGAAGTGAAAGACGGTATTCCCATCACAGTAGACATATAGACTCAAATAACTATAAAGAGGGTCATTAGAACTAAGGTCGAACACAAAGAAGGTCAGGTCGTAAAGAGTACTACATGAGACGTATCGTCAATTTATTCGTCCCACTGTTATATGTCGGAACTACATGAGGAAAGGGATGAACCTTGGTCAGACAACAAGGTACAGGTCAAGATTGACGACGAAGGACTGGACGTATGTCTAAAGAGTTCTCCGTCCAGTCCACCAGACCATAAGGGTAGAGAAAGTCTTAAAAGGTGTCAAATAACACTAGGTGTGTCAGTTTCCGAAACCGTATTAGTTATTTCGTCTTTATCTACAAAAAGACCTTGAGAGAACGAAAAAGGTACTAGGTCGTCTACAACCGTTAAACTAGAGACCAAGGAGACGGAAAAGATTTAGGTCGAACTTGTAGTCGTTCAAGTATCAAGTGTATAACGACTTCGGACCGAACCTCTTATAACTCGTAATGAAATGATCGTACACTCTACTCACGTTAACACGTCTTCAAACTCGTAAGAAACCGTAACGGAAAGAAACCTTAACCTTACTTGTGACTGGAAAAGGTCAGGACACTGGTGACGACTCAAAAGGTGTAAACGACTATATAACTCACGTCGTGAAAGTGTCGTAGTAGAAAGTCCTAAACTTTGTCGAGTTGACCTTAAGGTCGTGGAGGTGATCGAAACAAGTATCGCTACGAAAGGTTCCGGGTGAACTGAAGTGTAAGGTCCTACAGACCGAGATCTACTCACTAGTGTGGTAGTACTAATGGACCCAGTACTTCTAGAAAAAACATGTCAAGAAGACACATAAGAACGGTGGAGAAGAATTATGGAAGACGAAGACAATCCAGGTCTGGAAAAGACAGGAAATAGCTCGGGTAGAAACGTACTTTACAAGGGAACCATAGAGATTAAAAGAACTTTTCTAGAGAGCAGAAAGGGTAAGACAAGAAAAGGAGATAAAGAAACGTAACTAGTGACTTCTTCGGAAAGAATAGAGGAGAACGACAAGAGACCTTGAGACGTAAGTCTACGAATATAGAAAGGAAAAGAGGAAACGAAAAGTGGAGAGAGAAAAAAAAAAATTTAAAATTAAAAATGAAATAAAATGAAATGTTATGACATAACCAAAACGGTATGTAACTGTACTTAGACGGTACCCACATTTACTCAAGGGTTTGTACTTGGGGGGAGGGTGGAGGGTGAGTATAGTAGAGAGACCTAGTAGGGGTACGTGGTCGGGGTTCGTAGGACATAGGACGTAGTTTGTATCTGACCTCTGAGTAAAGAATGTACTATCATATGTACAAAGTCACGGTAAGAGGGTTTAGTAGGGTGGAGAGAAGAAAAATGTCGATAAACATTCCGGAGGTCTCGACTGAGTAACCTTTTCTGGGACTACGACCCTTTCTGACTTCCGTCCTCCTTTTTCCTACTGTCTCCTACTCTACCAACCTACCGTAGTGACTGAGTTATCTGTACTTAGACTCGTTTGAGGGCCTCTATCATTTCCTGTCCCTTCGGACCGTACGACGTCAGGTACCCCAGTGTTTCACAACCTGTGTTGAATCACTGAGTTGTTAGTGTTAATGTTTGGTTTTTTAGACGACAACCCGGACCATCCTTACCTGCACGTACGATTTAACGAAGTCAGTATAGACTGAGAAACTTTGGGACACCTGGTATTGGGCGGTCCGAGGAGACAGGTACCCTAAGAGGTCCGTTCTTATGACCTCATCCAACGACACGGGAGGAGGTCCCCTAGAAAGGTTGGATCTCTGACTTGGGTGTGGAGAATACAGATGGACTTAGCCCTCTACCTAAGAAATGGTGATCCCGGTTAACCCTTCGGGGTCCTTCCATCGTACGGGATTCCTCTCTCGTGGAGTCTTCTTCGTCTTTAATGGGTACTCAAGTCTTCTCCCTTTAAGGTCCTTCGTCAATCTTTCCTTTTGTTTCCTCTTTAGTTGACTAACGTGGGATCTCACTCGTCGAGAACTTCAGGTTCAGGTCGGACGTTCGCACCGAGTACCTCATAGAAGGTTGTCTTGACCTAAGTACAGTAAACTTTTTTAGTGAGTTGTACATCGGTGATAGAGGGTGTAGGAAGAACGTCTACTTCGGTGAACAAAGGGGTACTGGTTGTGTTAGTTCCAACTCCTGAATTGAACGGTCAATGGGATAGTATTCTTCTTCACTACCTAAAACCTCTCTCTTTCCCCTACCCCTACGTTCCTCCTTTTGTAAGGGGTTGGTCGGTCTTTCGAATTTTCGTACCACAGGTATTATATTCGTAAATTGGTAAGGTGTGGAAACATTCTGTTACTGTGGGAAATTGTAATCCTCATTTAAACCTGGGTCCGTCTGGGGGTCCCTCTCCAAGGTCCCGAGATAGAAACATTTTTACTTCACTCGGATTCATGAATTTAAACTTAGACCAAAAGATTTATGACAAACATATTTCAGGGGAGGGTAAATTTAGGAGGGTTATTCAGATAGATACGGATGTAACGGTTTGAATGAGTTAAAATTTACAAACCAGGACGAAATGGTAATTACATGTGTGATCACACACGGGTCGGGACGCTGGGTACCTGACGACGGACTGTCCGAGGAGCCAGGTACCTTAAAAGGTCCGTTCTTATGACCCATCCAACGGTAAAGGATGAGATCCTCTAGAAGGGGTAGGTCCCTACCTTGGGTGTAGAACACAGAGGATATAACCGTCCACCTAATAAATGGTGACTCGATGGAAGCTTCGGGGATCGTTACTAGTGTCATCTATGTTAAAGTACTGACGAACAAGACACAGTCTTTGAGATAATCCATGTAATATAGTCAAGTCAAGTCAGTGAGTCAGTACAGACTGAGACGCTGGGGTACCTGACGTCGTACGGTCCGAAGGGACAGGAAGTGGTTGAGGGTCTGGAACGAGTTTAAGTGTAGGTAACTCAACCACTACGGTAGGTTGGTAGAGTAGGGGAGAGTAGGGGAGAGTAGGGGAAAAGAAGGACAGAAGTTAGAAAGGGTCGTAGTCCCAGAAAAGGTTTCTCAGTGAAGAGGCGTAGTCCACCGGTTTCATAACCTCAAAACCGAAGTCGTAGTCAAGAAGTTACTTATAAGTCCTGACTAAAAGTAATCCTACCTGATGAAACTAGAGGAACCTCAGATTCTCTGAATGTTCTCAGAAGAGGTTGTGGTGTCAAGTTTTCGTAGTCAAGAAGCTGTGAGTCGAAAGAAATATGAGGTTGAGAGTGTAGGTGTGTACTGATGACCTTTTTGGTATTGAAACTGATCTGTCTGGAAACAACCGTTTTTTTTTTTTTTTTCAGAGACGAAAAATTACACGACAGATCCAACCAGTATCGAAAAGAAGGTTCCACGTTCGTAGAAAATTAAAGTACCGACGTCAGTGGTAGACGCCACTAAAATCTCGGGGCTTTTTATTTCAGAGAGTGACAAAAATAACAAAGGGGTAGATAAACGGTACTTCACTACCCTGACTTATGATACTAGAATCAAAAAACCAAACAACAACAACAACAACAGATAAAAAATTAATTAATTAATTAAAATTAACCTTCGATTAATGAAATGTTATAACATCTTCAAAAACGGTATCTAACTGTACTTAGTCGGTACCCACATGTACACAAGGGGTAGGACTTGACGGGAGGGTGGAGGGAGGGGTAGGGTAGGGAGTCCCAGTAGGGTCACGTGGTCGGGACTCGTGTGACAGAGTACGTAGCTTGGACCTGACCGCTAGATAAAGTGTATAACTAGAATAAAAAAATTTACAACTCAGAATTCTGTTGAAAAAGTGAGAGAAAGTGAAAGTAGTTCTCCGAGAAATCAAGAAGTTAAAGAAGGTATTCCCGCCATAGTAGACATATAGAATTTAATAACTATAAAGAGGGTCGTTAGAACTAAGGTCGAACACGAAGAAGGTCGGGTCGTAAAGAGTACTACATGAGACGTATATTCAATTTATTCGTCTCACTGTTATCTGTCGGAACTGAATGGGGAAAGGGATAAACCTTGTTCAGACAATATGGTACAGGTCAAGATTGACAACGTAGAACTGGACGTATGTCTACAGAGTCCTCCGTCCATTCCACCAGATCATAAGGGTAGAAAAATTCTTAAAAGGTGTCAAACAACACTAGGTGTGTCAGTTTCCGAAACCGTATCAGTTATCTCGTCTTCATCTACAAAAAGACCTTGAGAGAACGAAAAGGGTACTAGGTCGCCTACAACCGTTAAACTAGAGATATCAAAGAGACCGAAAAAATTTAGGTCGAACTTGAAGACCTTCAAGTACTTAGTATATGACAACTTCGGACCGAACCTCTTAAAACTCGTAATGAAATGATCGCACACTTTACTCACGTTAACACGTGAGTATTAAACTCGTAAGAAACCGTAACGGAAAGAAACCCTAACCTTACTTTTGACTGGAAAAGGTCAGGATACCGGTGACGACTCAAAAGGTTTAAACGACCGTATAACTTACGTCGTGAAAGTGTCGTAGTAGAAAATCCTAAACTTTATCGAAACAAATATCACTACGAAAGATTCTGGGTGAACTGAAGTGTAAGGTCCTACAGACCGAGATCCACTCCCTAGTGTGGTAACACCAATAGATCCAGTACTTCTAGAAAAAACATATCAAGAAGACGCATAAGAACGATAGAAAAGAATAATAGAAGACAAAGACAAGTGAAGTCAAGTCAGCGAGTCAGCACAGGCTGAGAAACACCGGGGTACTTAGCGTTGTGTGGTCCGGAGGGACAGGTAGTGGTTGAGGGTCTCAAGTGAGTTTGAGTACCGGTGACCCAGTACTACAGTAGGTTGGTAGAGTAGGAGACAGTAGGGGAAGAGGAGGACGGGGGTTAGGGAGGGTCGCAGTCAGAAAAGGTTACTCAGTTTAGAAGCGTACTCCACCGGCTACATGACCTCAAAGTCGGAGTCGTAGTAAGGAAGGTTTCTTTAGGGTCCCGACTAGAGGAAATCTTACCTGACCAACCTAGAGGAACGTCAGGTTCCCTGAGAGTTCTCAGAAGAGGTTGTGGTGTCAAGTTTTCGTAGTTAAGAAGCCGTGAGTCGAAAGAAGAAGACAATCCAGCTATGTTAAAGAGAGGAAATAACACGGGTAGAAACGTGTTTTTCAAGGGAACCATAGAGTTGAAAAGAACTTATCTAGAGATCAGAAAGGGTAAGATAACAAAAGGAGATGAAGAAACGTAACTAGTGACTCCTTCTTAAAGAATAGAGAGGAACGATAAGAAATCTTGAGACGTAATTTTCCCCATATAAAAAAGGAAAGAGGAAACGGAAAGTGAAGAGAAGAAAAGAGTCGATAAACATTCGGGAGGAGTCTGTTGGTAAAACGGAAAAACGTAAAGAAAAAGAACCCCTACAAGAACTAGTGACGGAGGACATGTTACAGTGCTTAGAGGTAGGTATCAAGAAGTCCGTAAGACAGATAATCTAGATTAGGAAACTTAGATAAACAGTGAAGGTGACATATAAACATTCCCTAAACTAAATCCAGTATGGTCTTAACAGATCACTAAAAGGGATGAAAGAAGTTAAATTCAGACTTAAACCGTTATTTCTCAAGTACTAGACTCGGTGTCAGTCGAGGGTCAGAATAAAAACGACTGACATATCTCGAAGAGGTAGAAACCGACGTTTCTTATATTAGTTAGACTAAAGTCATAACTGGTAGAGTACTACCGGTGTACATCAGAAGAGAGCACAACAACCTTCTCTCACAAACAATCCTGGTCACGTAAGAGAACTGTTTTGAGACAATTAGAAACAGGACGAAGTAAAACATGAAGTTCCTGTTTAAACGGACAATGAGGTCCATAGAGAACTGGAGGATGAAAACGTAAGGTCAGGGGATACTACTTTTCCTGTAGAGAAAACCCATAATCAAGATCTTCCATATCATCCAGAAGTATCTTGGTAAGTCGAAGTCGAAAAGTGGTAATGACCAACCCTGTATCTGAACCTAATGACACTATAACTTACCAAACGGAACCTTTGTTTGTCTCTAGTAAGATGACAAAAACTCTAACATGGGTTCTTGACGTAAAATCTGAGAAAACAACTGATACTCCCGATGAGGTAAAGAACATTCCCTAAGAACGGGTGTCATCATCTATATTATCAGTAGACTCAATTTAAGTGTGAAAGGCCAGGTAAAGTCAAGCGACTAAGGATTTTACAGCTACAAGCGAGAACGGTAGAGGACAAATTGGTGAAGGTTAAACGGAACTAAGTACCTGCATTGTAAGGTCCAGACATACGTAACAAGAAAAGTCGTAGTCTGAAATGAAGGTAGTGGTCAGTGTAGGTGTTGACCCGTAACAAAAGCAAAACCGAGACAGAGAAGTAAGAAAGACCTCAATAAAGAGGTGAGAAGAGGTCATCGTATAACTCGTGGAGGACTGGACCCCTCAAGTGGAAAGTCACAGAATAAAAAACGGAAAAGGATAGCAAGTACCCCAACAGTTCCGTTCTTATGACTTCACCAAACGGTAAGGGAAGAGATCACCTGGTACAAAACAGTCTTGAGAGGTGTAACTAAGTAGGTGGAACCCACCGGGACAGCACATCCATGTAATATACCTCCATATAATATACCAGACAACGACTATGGAGTTGATGATAAGACAAACCGTCTATGACATGTAATCTCTACTTCTGTTCCAAGTTGATTCAATAAGGAAAGTACCCGAGGTGTTGAAGGAACCAATTAAGATGTTCATTCGTAATTATCTTTATTGGTATAGGTGACGTCTCAACACCGGACGGACAACACCTGGTCGGAAGAAAGATCTACAAGTATTTGTGATTAAATAAATTGAGAGTGTTTTCGGAACACTCGATCTAGAGTAAAAATGACTCTAGACCCACTCTTTTGACTTTAAGTCTGTGTGACGATTCCTCACCGTTTTCACTCTCAGATTGTATCTAAAAGACCACGATTAAAGTCACGAAAGTCAACATAGGGTTTGGTTGTGTATTTTGTGTCTGCCAGTATTTCAGTGAAAACATTACACCGTCCTCTTACCAGCTGAACGACGACAGTCATGTGTTTCCCTAGGAGTGAGGGGTTCCGTACACACCCGAAAAGGTCTTTCACGACCTTTACAACACCTCAATAGTGTCCGTATGTTAGTTGTTCACCAGTCAAACTTAGGAGACGACACAGAGGTATCGAGACAGTTGAATGGACTCAATCAATGTACAGGGGAACTGAGAGCCACAGTCTGTTTGAACAAGGAGTGGGGGTGGAACTCTTTAATTCGAGGTGTTCCTACTCCTATCGTCACCCGAGAGAAAGTCGAAAATTTTTCAGAAAGAAAATTCGTGTAAAACTCTTGGAGATTTCGAAAACCTAAAAACTTCTAATACACTCACTTTTGTTAAGAGGTTTATGGAATTAAACGTAAGGGCAGTCATGTGGATATACTGGGACTTAGTTTGAGAATTGTTAGGTTCTAAGACTTTTACCCATGTGATAATGGGAGGATACCCAATAACAAATAAATTGAATATATTCAAATATTCAATAGAAATATTTAAATACAATATTTATTTGAAATATTCAAATAAATTGAATATATGTCTCATGTAGTACTCTTTGCGACCCGACCTACTTCGTGTTGGACCTTAGTTCTAACGGCCCTCTTTATAGTTGTTGGAGTCTATACGTCTACTGTGGTGGTAATACCGTCTTTCACTTCTTGATTTCTCGGAGAACGAGTTTCACTTTCTCCTCTCACTTTTAAAACAGAATTTCGAGTTGTAAGTCTTTTGATTCTAGTACCGTAGACCAGGGGAATGAAGTACTGTTTATCTACCCCTTTGTTTCCTTTGTCACTCTCTGAAATAAAACCCCGTGAGGTTTTAGTGACGTCTACCACTGACGTCGATACTTTAATTTCTACGAACGAAGAACCTTGTTTTGAATACTGGTTGGATCTATCGTATAATTTTTCGTCTCTGTAATGAAACGGTTGTTTCTAGGTAGATCAGTTCAAATACCAAAAAGGTCAGCAGTACATACCTACACTCTCAACCTGACATTTCTTTCGACTCACGACTTCTTAACTACGAAAACTTGACACCACAACCGCTTCTGAGAACGCTCAGGGAACCTGACGTTCCCCTAGGTTGGTCAGGTAGGATTTCCTTTAGTCAGGACTTATAAGAAACCTTCCTGACTACGACTTCGACTTTGAGGTTATGAAACCGGTGGACTACTCTTCTCGACTGAGTAACCTTTTTGGGACTACGACCCTTTCTAACTTCTGTCCTCCTCATCCCCTGCTCTCTCCTACTCTACCAACCTACCGTAGTGACTGAGTTACCTGCACCCAAACTCACCTGAGGTCCTCAACCACTACCTGTCCCTCCGCACCGCACGACGTCAGGTACGTAACGTTTCTCAATCTGTACTGACTCACTGACTTGACTTGACTACCCAATAACATTCTCAATCACTTCATATATTTTATGTACGAAAATAAAGGATATACTTCATACACTTTTTTTACGAAGAATTTATAAACAGTCCCGTACAAACGATCAGTTTTGAAGGCTCTCAAAGGTAATATTTAAGTCCAGTAAGTAGAATTTAAAAACCGACCACCAAAGATTTAAATCGTTGACGAAACGTATCACTGTACACCATTGTGACTCTTATAGAGTTCCACACAAGTGAAGTCGTGAAGTATACATAGTCGAGAAATTTTGCGTCTGGAGAGGATACTTTAACCACCACATCTACCCAATTGGTTCGGTGTCTCCCTGGTTCATCTTCTGAGTCATCCCACCCTAAACTTGAGTTCATTTACTTAGTTACTCTGACTTGGGAATTGATAATTTAATACACAAAGTTGAAGTATTAAATTCGTAGGGAAATCTAGTCCGAAAAAAAAAAAAAAAGGTGTCAAAAGCATATACAAAAGTGTCCTGAGAAACAATGACAACAACCAAAACAAAACAAAAAACCGACACGTCGTACACCCTAGAATCAAGGAAGTGGTCCCTAACTTGGGTGTGTGGGACGTAACATTCGTACTCAGAGTTGGTGACCTGGTGGTCCCTTCAGGGATCTAGTTCAAAAAACTTGAAAGACATGGTACCTAGGGAAACCGTCAGAAAACTTCGAATGTCTGGGGGAGAGTCTCATTTCAAACATTAACGAAATTTGTTTTATGTATCCTCTTCTCCTTTTATTTGATATAACTTTTCAATAAATTTACAAAAATTTTTGATTTAAATGCTGTACCGGTATATAAATGGGGAAATAATTAACAAATTTTTCGTTATCTGTCTATACAAACTTTGTAATGTTTCAGTGTATAAATCTAATGAAGTACCCTTTTTCTTCCTCTTTTTCACCTTCGTCACTGTAAAAGAAAAGGACCCGAGGTTTTAGTGGCGTTTGTCACTGACGTCGGTACTTTAAATTTTTCACGAACTCGGAACCTTCCTTTCGATACTATTTGAATCTGTCATATAATTTTTCGTCTCCGTAGTGAAACGACTGTTTTCAAGTATATCGGTTTCGATACCAAAAAGGACATCAGTACATGATTACACTCTCGACCAGGTATTTCTTCCGTCTCGTGGTTTCTTAACTACGAAAGCTTAACGTCACGACCCCTTCTGAGAACTCTCAGGGAACCTGTAGTTCTTCTAGTTTGGGCAGTTAGGATTTTCTTTTTCTGGGAATTATAAGTAACCTTCGTGACTACGACTTCGACTTCGAGGTTATGAAGCCGGTGGACTACGTTTCTTTGTTAAGTGACCTTTTCTGGTCCTACGACCCTTTCTAACTTCCGTTTTCCTCTTCCTCCGTCGTCTTCTACTCTCTCCATATATCGTAGTGTCTGAGTTACCTGTACTTAAACTCGTTTGAGGTCTCCTCACCTCCTATCCCTACGTTTCTCAACCTGTAAAGAAACGTTGAGTTGTTGTTGTTTTTACCGAATGAAGTGAGAGACAAGTCGGAAGTAGTTTTGATAAATTTGTATGTGTAAATTGTGTGCCATAAATTTGCTCGTGTAGTGAACCACGAGTAATACGTTACTTAGTTCCTCTATTAAATTAAGGTCTGACAAAAGAGATCTTTAGATATCAAACCGGACTAACTTATAAAGAGTCCGTGACGTCAGTGTTTTTGGTCAAGAGTTTAACGACTTTAAGACAGAAATAGGATATTTTGGTGATCTACCGTGACTAACAAACTATAAGTAGAAAATGGAACTGATAGGGGGGTAAGTGGGGTGGTGGGTGGGGTTTTTTAGACTAAAGCTTTACTTTTTCTGATACACCGTTGAAATAGGAGTTTGTGATTCTCGCCTGTAGAGAAAGACTTCACTTAATTTGGAAAAAAGGAAGATAAGGATAAAATAGAAAATGTCTGGTAATGTAGTAAACCAAGGAAACTAAGAGATCTCCGAAAAAGTTCAGGTAATCTTGAAGTCATTAAGTTCTACAAAGTGTGGTTAATCTTGATGAAAGAGATTTTGTAAGACACAAAAAGGAGGTTTTCGTATTCGGTACCCTTCGGAACGAAGGACATGCCCTACGACCGTTGTCTTCGTAAACCTTTAATCACTTTACTAAGACACTTTATGCAAGAATCCTCGACTCTATGAACAGGACATCACCGAGTCTCTTCAGCGTAAAACCCCAACTACGTAGTCAGTACCCAGTATTTATCCTGTTCCCGACATGAGTTATTTTCTAACCTGGTTGTGTGATATGCCACTATAACTGAAACACTCTTCATGAAAATTCCCTCATTATTTTACGTTGATTGATACCAAATTTTCACTGAGAGTTTTATTCCTGTAAATAATATAATCGTTGATTTATTTCCAGACAGATCAGTTGCGATACCAAAAAGGTCACCAGTACATACCTATACTCTCAACCTGACCCTTCTTTCGACTCACGGCTTCTTAACTACGAAAACTTGACACCACAACCTCTTCTGAGAACTCTCAGGGAACCTGACGTTCCTCTAGGTTGGTCAGGTAAGATTTCCTCTCGTCAGGACCCTAAAGAAACCTTTCTTACTACGATTTCGACTTTGAGGTCATGAAACCGGTGGAGTACGCTTCTCAACTGAGTAACCTTTTCTGAGACTACGACCCTCCCTCTCCCCTGCTGTCTCCTACTCTACCGACCTACCGTAGTGACTGAGCTACCTGTACTCAAACTCACTTGAGACCCTCAACCACTACCTGCCCCTCCGGACCGCACGACGCTAAGTACCCCAGCGTTTCTTATCCTGTGCTGACTCACTGACTCGACTTCACTTGACTTTCTTTGTTTGGTCGTTCTTCGTGATATTTCTATGTAAGGGTCCTCATGACTTAAGGATGACAACACACGGGAACCACATTTTGTACTAACAACAATTTAAAAAGTATTGAAACGTATAACGTACAGTCTAATGTACTTATTTGGTCACTCACGGTTGATGACAAAATTGTAAACTTTGTTCTCCTTCCTTAGCCTAACCAATAGTGACTTTTACACCATAAGAGTAAGAGAGTCGGAGACTATCCTTAGGGTGACCCCTGTACTGACTGTTCGGGTGTAAACTGACACACCTTTGACCAACAAGTAAGATTAACAAATATGGAGGTAAATGGTAGGTTTCAGTTTTAATACAAATGGAAGGGAGTTAGATTTTAAAGTAGGGTCCCCTGAAAGAACCTTCAGATTACCAATTCTGAAACGGAAGCTCACGTCTGCCACATCCAAGGTGGGAACCAACCCCTCGATTCGAGGGTATACGAAGTACCGGTCTCTTTTTTTCGTTCAATTGTTTTTACCTTTACTATAATATTGTGTAAGTTATTTATGAATTTTTTAGTGAGTGTATTTTTTAGAAATTTTTTTTATTTTAATTCTCCCTCCGAGTTCTCTCTCTTTTATGTATGTATTCGTATATGTATATATATATATTCGTGTATATATATTAATACCGACTAAACGTAACATACCGTCTTTGGTAGTGTTGTAATATTTTGTTAAAAAGAGGTTGATTTCTAATTTAATTTTTTATTTATTTTAAAGTAGGGTCCTATATTGTTGGAAGTTTTACAAATAATATAGAGGATTTCAATTCTAACGGTACTTATGTTTCAATCCTAAAAGGAAAGGTTGTTCTTTTTCTTTTTTCCTTAATTTGAGACTCACAACTGAGTCTTGTGGTAAGAATTATAAACATCTGGTATCTTTTCCGATTCGTGGCTTCTTAGCTATGAAGGCTTAATACCCCGACCTCTTCTGAGAACTCTCAGGGAACCTGACGTTCCTCTAGTTTAGTCAGTTAGGATTTCCTTTTGTTGGGACTTATAAGTAACCTTCCTGACTACGACTTCGACTTCGAGGTTATGAAACCGGTAGACCACGTTCCTCGGTTGAGTAGCCTTTTCTGGGACTACAACCCTTTCTAACTTCCGTTTTCCTCTTCCTCCGTCGTCTTCTACTCTATCGATCTATCGTAGTGGCTGAGTTACTTGTACTTAGACTCGATTCAGGTCCTCTGTCACTTCTTGTCTCCCCGGACCGTACGACGTCAGGTACCCCCAACGTTTTTCAGTTTGTACTGAATCGTTGACATGTTGTTCGGTGAGTTGACGAAACCCAGTGTATGAATACGCAGGTACTTCCTTCTAACCCCCTTTTGGACTTTTTCGTTAGACCGTAATCTATTTTGAGTTTTGACGAGTTTACTTATTTTACTCTCATCTGGTGTTTTCCTCAAACTGAATATAGACCCAAAAGAACACTGACACAAATAAACAATTGAACTCTTCCCGATAAATAAAGATACACCACAGGTTTTTCGTAAACCAACGGTGTAGATTATAAGGGTCGGTCGTCCAATCCAGGGTCTCGTGGTGTTAAAAACGTCAAGTAACCAACCCGGGGTCTTAGGAAGTCATAACGAACTACCCAATACTCCCTCTGCACAAGACTAGTCCTTTCCGTACTCCCGTAGTCAGAGTCCTACGTAAACCAGTGTCACCAAGAAACGTCATAGAGTTCTCATTAAGGAGATATCATTCTTCTTTGAGTCTCTTCCGTTACCGTGGGGTGAGGTCATGAGGACGGACCTTTTAGGGTACCTACCTCCTCGGACCTCCCGACGTCAGGTACCCCAGTGACTCCCAACCTGTGCTGACTCGCTGAAGTGAAAGTGAAAAGTGAAAGTGCGTAACCTCTTCCTTTACCGTTGGGTGAGGTCACAAGAACGGACCTCTTAGGGTCCCTGCCGCCTCGGCCCACCCGACGGCAGATACCCCAACGTCTCAGCCTGTGCTGACTTCACTGAATCGTTGTCGTCGTCGTTCTTCTTCTTTGATTCTTCGATTGGGTCAGGGTTGGTTAGGATTACTTTATAATACCTTTTTTGTATACGAAGGACTAAGATTATGTACACAGAACGATTTATGAAGATCAAACATGTAAAAAAAGGGGGTTTAATAATGGAAATCTAGACCTATACCTTCTTGGTGAAAGGTTCCAAGTAAATCAATTCACGAAAAATTCGTAAACAAAACTGAATTCAACCGGTGTGAGGAAAAGATTCTAACGGGATGTTTACTCGTACCTTAATAACGAAAAACGGGTTTCTTTTTCTCCACCGTTTATCAGTATTACCATTCCGTTTATCTCTGGGACCCAGGACTTCCTCAAATGAATGAAAGGTTGTTTTCCCTATCGTATACCCGTTATCGTGTGTGTAAGACGTACGTACACACACGCACACAAACACACATACGTATGTACACAATACGGTGTATTAATAAAATGTTAAGTTCTTAATACAAAGAAATCCTTTAACTGAAACAATCTCCGTCTGAGTGGAACAGGTCATAAAGACCTGTACAAGTGATCAGAAAGAGACCCAAAAAGGTAGACTAGACAAACGTAATCTAATGTTTAGTTAGTTATATTGAGAACTAAAAGACGGTAGAAATTGAGACAAGAAATACTACTATATTACTAGAGTGGCACGAGTTAAAGTCGGTCTGAGGACCCAGACGGTCAATGGAAGAGGACACGGTCCTCCACTTGTACTTGAGTAAAGTCCTTTTTGTCTGACTAAACAAGTCCACACTCGTCACCGAAAGAATTGACGGTTTCGTAAGGTCAAGTTGTTCTACAAGGTCCTTTTATATTAAAACCTTGGTCAGGTAAGTCGAGATCCATCTTCTCAGGTGAATTAATGAGAGTCCACCAGTCTCGTCTTTGTCGTTCTCGTCCCAGAATCGATGTCTCGTGGACTTCGGACGGTCATCGTCCATCCACCCGCGACTCGGGAGGACTTCCTAGTCCATACCTTTTATTCCCTTCCTTGACCCAATCCAGAGAAAGTGTTGTCTTCAATGTCCTTTCACGGTCCCGGTTTAGGACCCGTCTCTCCACCGCCCGTAGAGTTCGGACTTAGGCTAAACAGAGTCTAAGGAATTCTAGAATAGTTCCAGTGAGAGACGACAAAACGACAGACGTAAGGATGCAGACAGGACGGTGAAGAGTAATGAAATAGAGGGTAAACTTTTCCAAAGTAACAAATTATTAGACGTCGTAAAGACGATTACTTAGGTCAGGTTTACAAATTCGATATTCTGTTCAGACAGGACTTTGACGAGAGAGGAGGTAAGACGGAGCGCGTTTACACTTGTTCCGTCTCGCCATCCCCTCTCTCTCTGGCATCCCTTTATTTGTCGTGTAGTCCAAGAGGAAGAAATCTCTGTCACTAAAAGGGGTTTGAATCAATTTAAGGTTTTTAAAGTGACCCGAGATAAGATAGTTTTTAGATAAAGGAGGTCGACACATTGATTTCAACCTAGGACTCTTCCTAGTTCCTGGTGACTAACGACTTCTCCCCATTTTAAGTCACGAGACTGAACTTTCTTCTCTTTGGGATAAGAGGATTCGGAGTCCTCCTTTGGATCAGATCCATCCTCGGTCAAATGTTCAAATGTACAAGTGTACTGTCCTCTTCTCTCTTCGGTAGACTGAAATATTTGGTCCTGTCGAAGTGTGTCTCTATTACGTTTTTGTGTCAAACGCCTTCCGACTTAGAGTCTGACAGTTTCTTTAATTTTAGATACCAGGCACCGGTTCTAAAGAGTATCTCAATTTAATATTTATTCCAAAGGAGCCTTAGACTAGACCTAGGGTTATGATTTATATAGTGATTCCTGTTAGTTAGGTAGACTCGACCACAGACGTACGTGTTTAGTCAAACCAAGAAACTATGCATACTTTTAGTAAAATCACACTCTTGTCTAATCTGAGTGTTCACGGAAAAGGAAGGGATACATCCCGGTCTGATCGAGTTGACTAAAAAAGGGGTGGTAACCGCTTATCCTATTTATTAGTATACATATAAGTTTTGTGTTTCCCTTTTCGTTATTACGGACTTCTTAAACTTATTCCGATTCGGTCTCGACCTTCACGATACTCTTATACCACTCTTGGTCACTCTTTTACATTAGTCCCGGTAAACGTTATTGTATCGTTAACCAAATTAGTACCGTAGTTCATGGTCAGTATAATATAAAAAACAGAAATTTTGACTAACTATCATATAGAGTACATGGAGTATCTTTGTAAAACTTCTTATTTCCTTGTGTACCCCGGGGACTCACTTTCCGTAAAATATCACGTTCTAAAATAATAATGATGATAAAAATATAGTTCCAAAAAAAATGTATCAAATCCAAATATTGGTAGGTAGTAGGTTACACTTCGAGGGTTTTTTATCCCTCTTATAAATCAGACGATTCTTTTTTTTTTTTTTTTTTTTTACTTTAGCGATTAAAACGATTATAGTTATCATTTCTTTAAGTTTAAGTTAAAATTTCGTTTATAGAAATGATTAAGTTTATTTTTATAAGTTAAGATTGTTCTTACGTCACTTTGAATATGACGGTCTGTAATAACCCCTAAGACATTACTCGAAGTCAGTAAACTCTTTCAATAAACCTTTATGTATAACTTTCAAGAAGACGAAGACGACGACGATTCAGCGAAGTCAGCACAGGTTGAGACACGCTGGGGTATCTGCCGTCGGGTGGTCCGAGGGAGCAGGGACCCTAAGAGGTCCGTTCTTGTGACCTCACCCAACGGTAAAGGAAGAGGTTACGTACTTTCACTTTTCACTTTCACTTCAGTGAGTCAGCACGGGCTGAGAATCGCTGGGGTACCTGACGTCGGGTGGTCCGAGGAGGTAGGTACTCTAAAAGGTCCGTTCTCACGACCTCACCCCACAGTAACTGAAGAGGCTTTCAAGAATTATTTTATTAGATTTTATATTTTCTTCGAAATTTCCATACGAGTGGGTTTTATCGAATCGTTATCCTTTTAAACTCTGTTAAGATTATAGAAGATTATCACACTAACTCCTTTAATATTACGTTTGGATCTTAGGACTAATATCCTAGTTGTAACCCGAAGAAAAGGTTCTTCATTACCTCTTTTTATGAACGTTACATTACATTTAGAGTTTTCGTCTTACGTTAAGTTTCTTACGTTTTACTATATATGTCATGATGGGATTTTAGTAATTTTCTACTTGTGTTTATGTCTCTTTTATCTTATGCGTGTTTACTATTAGTGACGAGCCAATCCTCTTACTCTACGAACCGGAAAAATTTCCTTCGACCTAAGAGTCTAGTTTCCTTTTTCCTTGTTATCGTTGTTGTTCTCTTGTTTCTAGAACTTGTAGTTTTTATCTCCAGTAATGTACGTATGGGTACCGACTATGTATAACTACATGCCGTTTTTCGTAGTGTTATAACATTTCATGAATAGGAGATTAATTTTAATTAATTAATTAAAAATTTTTTCTTTATCTTCGGTAACGGAATAGTCTTTGTACGGTTTTGGGTTTTGTTGTATAGACACACCTTTGGGTCGACGTTTTTGTGTTTAGATTGAAGTCCAGACAGCCAAATAAGTCCATTTCAACGACTACTTAGACCCGATTTCATAGTCCGTGACCAAAGTAAATGATCGAACTTTTGGTGGAGGTCCAACATCCCTTTACTCTTCTCCCTTCGACCCCGAAGACTTCTTTTTGAAACTTTTCAATTTATACAAAGCAGACCCTCTTTTCAACCTCTTCACTAGAGTAAAGTCACAAACCTATGGACGTCAGCTATAGCGCCCGGGTTCCTACACTGGACAGGACAAGTGAGTCTTCGTCCTCCTTTGACGTCGTCCTTTCCCAATGTAGTCTTTCTAGAGGAGAGTTTCTAGTAATGTCAAATAAGGTCAAAATCAGACTTACTGTCCTAATGTCAGGGGAGGGGTAGACATTAGGTCCCTCTTATTACGAACGGTGTATGCAAAATTACCGATATTGTAGACATTTTATGAAACTCGGGAAGTCTACTTTCTACGGTACACTTACGTTTCTTAATAACAATAATAAAAACAGAGGACGGAAGGGTTAACCATACCCAAAGGAACACTGTAAATACCCTGGGGAGGTCGGGCGGTCGACGAGACATTGTACAGTAGGGTCACTATAAAATTTAGGAAGTGCACCAAGACTAGAATGGGTCTTGTTCTCGTCGACTCTACAATTAACAAACAGAACTTCTTTCATCTTCAGTGTCGTGGGGAAGTCCCGAATCCCCAGTTTCAAAAAGGATTGTAGGTGAACTCACGAATACAGGTCCGAAGGATCACTCCCGTACAAACTACCCAGAACAGAAGGACAAAGGAAACTTCTTGTAGTAGACTACCGGCTCCGACCCCGTATATCGGAGGAACGTTCTACAGAAAAAATTCTCAAGTAAACCTAAGCTGATTGTAGATACTTTAGGGATGAGTCACATACGGACCGTGACAACCGTCTGGAAACTGTGTGTTATAGGGTAACAAATTTTATTGGAAAATAGGATAATTCACCGTTATGTACGAAAGCTAACAAATTTTTTACCTTTTACGTTTTTTCAAATTTCTTCGTTTTTATTTATTAGATATTAGGGTTATGAGTCCTTCTGTTAGTGACTACGATAAAGTCACATAAAGAAGAATCAACAAAAAGAAAAAGACACACACACACACGTACTGTCAAATCAGTGAATTACAATAAAGTACTTGTGAAAGGGTGCAATAATTTAAAAGAAGTGTTCGTGTCGACCAGTCCCACTGTATTATGAGGTAGGAAACCACCCCTCCCCCCATACAAAAATGCGTAAAGGTGTGGATTAAAAGTATGGTAGAAGATAAGCTCACGTAATTAACTACTACTTAATTAACTAACTAACAAAAATATTCAGAAAGTGTTACAAAAACCAGAAGTTTTATTAGGACTCTCCCTTTGTTATAGATCAGAAGAGTAAAAAAATTCTAAAAAAACATACACCTGGTAAAAATTTCAGAAATAACTTAAACAATGTTATAACGAAGACAAAATACGAAACCCCCAAAACGAAGATCTGAACTCCGTACGCCCTAGAATCGAGAGTCTGGTCCCCAACCTGGGTGTTGCAGACGGAACTCTCCGTTTCAGAATTGGTGACCTGACATTCCCTTCAAGGATCAGAAAAGTAAACTATCGCTTCCTTTGTCTGGTTTGTCTATTTTAGGGAACAGGTCCAGGTGTGTAGGTCCTTAAACTTAGGTCCGGAGTCGCTTATAGTCGTCTAGAACTTGAGGATCTAATAAGATAACCAAAGGTATTTCCAAAAGGGAGTCGCTAATACGACTATCTCACCTTCAGTTTATTATCGGTAATTTATTCCACCTATTAAACATCGCGAAAAATTTTTCTACGGAAGAACCAGTGACGGAGTTGTGGACGTGAGTCTGTTACATAAATGAAGGGAGACATGAATGTTTCACGAAAGTGTGAGAAGAATAAAGGGTTGACTAAAGGTGTAATTAGAAGCCGTAGTCCGTCCAGTCCTTTATACCAGAGATAAAATGAATACTATTTTGACTCTGGGTCTTGTTCGGTCACTGAGCGGTTCCAGTGCTGTCACTAGAACTTTAAGCTAGACGACTGGGGGTCGAGAAGGGAACACAGTGTACCGGGTACTGAATGTAAGTAAAGAGTGAAAGGTCTCAAAACTACTGACAGTTAAAACAAAGAGGAAAGAAGAAAGGGGGGCGTTAGTAAAAGACCGAGAACATAGATCTTTATAGAAGTAGAGTAAAAAACGGGGTTTAAGCAGGTATGGAGGATCAATGTCGGGATAACCAAACTCCACTTTTTATTAAAAACAATGACTTTTGAGACGTCTAGAGAAACTTTTCTCTATAGTCTCTTCGATATTACGACTTGCCAAAGATGTTTGGTCCGTGACACCGTTTCGAACCATTCTATGATAGAATATGTGTAGAGGATTTCCGAGAGTCCATCTAAGCAAATAAAGTGTAAAGTAAAATGTTCACTTTGAGTACTTCGAATTTTCCCATTTACTGAATAAATTCCTTCGTTCCGTAACCTTGAACTTGACTCTGGTGGACTGGGGTGAAGAGGAAACGTGTGAGTGAGAATTTTATCCAAAGAGGTTTACATGAAATGAACGAAGTGTATTTTTCATTTGTCTTTTAAGAGTGGAATCAGGACAAAAAGTTAGAAAGCCGGTACAGTACTCCGTACGCCCTAGAATTAAGGGTCTGGTTCCTAGTTTGGGGACGGGGAACGTAACCTTCCCGTCAGAATTGATGCCCTGACGGTCCCTTCATGGAGTGAAGTGTGGGTAAAAATTTTTTTTGATTCCGTCTGGACTCAACTATTGGTTTACCGAAATGATTCTTTTAGTACACGGAGATAAAGTACTTGTATGTGAATTAATTACTGACGTCTGGTTTCCAGATCGATTATTTTAACGTAGTCCACTTTATTACTCATTTATGTCTAAAAACACAGAACCGTTTCAATATCATGTGTATGTTAAGAAAAGAGGAAGTGAAGTGGGAAGGGAGGGTCAAAGTTACCAGTATTGTCATTATAACTGTCTATGTGTAGAGAGGAGGTCTCCTAGAAGGACTGGGTCCCTAGTTTGGACCCAGAGGATGTAACGTCCGTCTAAGAAATGGTAGACTCGGTCGTTCCTTCGGGGATCAAAAAAAATCTGTTCAATTATTCAGTCGTTATTTTTGATCTTCACAGACCCTATACGAAGTTTAACATGTCGACTCTTTATGTTCTTACATCCTACATAAGATGTTAGTTTTGATAAAAACTATCAGAACGAATGAACTGTTTATTTTCACGGAAGTAAGGACCCAAAACGATATCGTTGACCATATTTTGTGATCGACCTCAAAGATAAAACCAATTTATTCTGGTTTTTTGTTAACCTTCTTAAGTTTCTTGTTAACGTCTTTTCTTTTTATTAGGTCAGTATTCCATTAATATTATGTTAAACTTAAGATATAAACGTGCTCTTAATTGGAAATGTGTAGGAATGGATGGAGAAGGGTTACAACGTACGTACGAGTCGGTGAGTCAGTGCAGGTTGAGACACGCTGGGGTACCTGGTATCGGGAGGTCCGAGGAGACAGGTACCCTAAAGGGTCCGTTCTTATAACCTCACCCAACGGTAAAGGAAGTTACTAAATTCTGTACCCGAATTTACTGAATTTTGACAGAAGGTTGATGAAGAGACTACGTCTGGAGTGAGATTAATCAGAACTCCTAGTTTACAATTCAGTAGACGACCAAGGATTTTGGAACGGACGGTTCGGTAGAAGATCGGTAGATGTCTTAATAAAAACGGTTTATACTTTAACTAGGACAGTGAGAGGTCCGAGTTTCAGAGGTTACGAAGGAGACAAAGTATTTAGGACCGTCTGTTTACAGTGAAAATATTCGGAGACCGGTTAGAGAAAGTCTGAGAAGAGGGTTGTCTAAGAAAGAGTTGTCAGTGGTTGGGGGAATAGAGGGTTAGAAAGACTTGAGGTAAAAAAAAGGAAGAAAAAAATTTTTTTCTTAATATAAAATAAGTCGTTCTTCAAAATCCTGAAATTCGGACCCTCCGTTATAGAGTTCTTTGGGACTCTTTTGATGAGGCTCGTCCGCTCCTCCTCCCCTCCATCCGATATACTCTCGAAATGTCACTTCCTGTCCATCGTCCCTGTTTTCTAATGACAATTAATTTCTTTTGATCTTTAGAGTTCGATTCCTTGATCGTGGAAAAATATATACCCTCCTACGTTAGAAAGTGACTTTAGTAAGGAAACTTTACGTGGAGTTTGATACGTAAAAGTGTAGGACTCAAAGGAATCCCGTGTGGTATCCCTTACCGACGTCAGACTACTACCGACGATCTACCGTCCATAAGAAAAGAAAGAACCCACGGGAGCCCCTAGTGGTCGAGTGGTGGCCGACACAGACCCGACACCGATGTTATCGACTTGAGGTAAAAGTTCAGATATTTTGAATGGTTCTCCTTCTTTTCTTCTCCAGGTTCTGAACCTCACGTAAAGAGTACACAACCTTAGGAGTGACCGGTAATTCCAGGGTAGGATCTGACACCCGGAACTCCAACGGACCAACTTTGGTCGTACCTCCGATCTGTACTCCTTGACAAGTCAGACCACTGTTGGTCGTTATAACCTTCCTGACTGTTCCATCCATCCTTTTCGTCAAACTGACGTCCGTCGTTCTGATCTAAAGTGCCGTCCTTGACCACTTGAGTCTCGACGTACCTTGTGTGACACGAAAAGGAGGGACCGTAGAGGTGAGGAATAGTGTCGGTCCTGACTCCTAATGACAGGAGTAAGACGAACGAGGGGTAAGGAAAAAAAATTTGGTAGTATGTTATGGAAGTTGGATGATTACAAAGTGGGTAGAAGGATAAGGTAGGAACCGTGGAAAAAGGACGTCAGTATTATTTAGAAGGGAACTCTTCAAACTTCAGGATTAGGTTGAGAGTAAGAAAACAAAGGTAGTTTGACAGTGATTCCTGCTGGAATTGTAGGTACACCTGTTAGATAGACTGTATGAGATGAGTTTTAAGAGATTACAGGCACTAAGGTTGTCAGAAAGAGCCAGTGGTTGATGGGTGAGAGTACCTGTGGGAGTTCTGAACCAATAGCAGGTCTTGACGAAGAGGAGACCCCACAAATTGAGGTTAGGAACTGGTATAAGAGAACTGGAGTACCGAGAGTAATTTAAAAGGTCAAAGAACCACGAAGGGAAGAAAGATAAAGAAACGTGTACATACCTCTGTGTAAAGATAGGTTGGGTCTAGGGAACGTAGGAGAAAGATTGTTAAACGTAAAGTACTAAGTCAGGAGAAAAAATTTTAAAATAAATACAAACCCAGAAAAAACGGCATGTGTCCGAAAGAGATCAACGCCACTCATCCCCGGTAAGAAACAATGTCACCCGAACAGTGACGACACCGAAGAGGACAACGTCTCGTGTCTGAGATCCCTACACCCGAAACCGTCAACGTCGTGTTTCCGAGTTATCAACACCAAACGTCAAGATCCCACGTACCTGAAGTCTTCAACACCAACGAATGTTGAAGTTGAAGTCTTCCGAATCAAAGAATCACCGTACAAGTTGGGACGGTCTGGTTCCTAACTTGGACACAGGGGACGTGACCGTCCGTCTAAGGATAAGTGACGTGGTGGTCCATTCAGGGGTCAAGTGAGTAGAAAACTTCTTTCACAAATACGGATGTTGAACTATCTTCTTTTTTTTACTTTGATGACCTGTATATGAAGGAGTTGAGAATTGAGGATGGATTTTATAGATGTATTGGTTCTAAACGAAAAAAGGGTCCAGTTTCTCCCTTCACAGGGATTGGAGTCTAATCTAATAAAAGAAGTGACTTCAAGAACTAGAGTGGTAATACAGGAACAAGGTAACCAATAAGAAAGAGAGAGAAAAAAGAGGTCAGAAAGGGAAAGTTAACTAAAGAAGGAGTACCTGGTGGTCATCTAAGTTCACGGAGTGTAAATTTTTAAGGGAAGACTTATTTATTCATTTGTTTTTAAGGGAGACGAAGGAGGATAAAAGATTAGGAGGGAGGAAAGGAATGGTGTACCAAAGGATCTTTCTTACCAGATCTACTAGTTGAAAGAAATACCCGTAGAATGAGTTTACTCTAATACTCAGTCATCCAGATCCTACCCCTGACTCCCAGACTTGAAGTCTATTCGAGGACCCACTCTGGTTTCCCAGAGATCTATTAGGTAAAGAAGTTGAGTGTACCGAAGAAGTTAGGTCACATTAGACCGAAGACGGGGTGGTGGAGGTATAGGACCGTGTTAGTGGTTACTGAAGTATAAACAGTTTAGTTTTCTTATACACAGTTTGTAATACAGGTGAATCTCCGAGTAGAATAAATGGAAGGAAAACACTTTGAGGAGGGAACTGGAGGTACTGCGGTGAGACAGAACCATGAAAAAGAGGGAGAGACTAGTAGGTAAGAATCCGACGCGTTGACTGAAGAAAAGACAGAATCAAACGATCCCCACGGTATTGTTTTATGGTAACCGACCCACCGAAATTGTTATCTTCGAAAAGAGTGCCAAGACCTCCAGTCTTCAGGGGTCAATTCTAGGTCACCCCAGTCGAAGACCAATCTCGATAGAAGGAATGAACGTCTGTCGTCTGAAGAGGGAGACAGGGGTCATACATACGTACCTCTCTAGAACGAGAGAAGGAGAAGAATACACCGGTGGTTGAGGGAACCTAATCCTCGTACTCGAATACTGAAGTAATTGGTATTGATAGAGAATTTTCGGGATAAAGGGTTTTAACAGTATAACTCCCAATCACGAAGTCGTATGTTAAAAATAAAATACGTGTTATATCAGGAGACAAGATGGAAGTTTTGAAGTATAGGAGGGCGCAAGACAGGATACGGAAGAAAAAAGTAAGGAATACGGTCTTCTCAGAGTAGGTGTGAAAACCGAAGTCGATGGTGAATAGACATTCACTCTCAATTTAGAAATAACGTTCGGGTTAACACACATAGGTTTTTGTGGAGGACCCACAAAGGTGAACTTACTGGGAGTCTTTAGAGTCTGAGTTATATTGGACGGGGAGGAGAGTAAAGGAGTAGAAGTGTGACGTAATCAGTGTGGTCCGTCTTTGACCTCGGGGTAGAGTCGTCGAGGTACCAAAGACGGGTAAGGATGAAGGAGGTACGAGTTCGGTAAGTTCGGGGAAATATGGTCAGACCCAAATCTGGAGTTCTAAAAGGTTCATCTTTTCGTCTTACTCTTTTCTATATCAGTAATGTCAGTCAGATGAACCCAAAATTATTAAGGTGGAGGGGTGAATGACACTGGATTCCGTTATATGAGTGACACGGAGTCGAAGTGGTAGACTTTCTACTCCCATTATTGTTATGATGGAAGTCGTGACACAAGAATACTCCATATTTGTTTTATTAGGTATATTTCGAGAACCGACCTACTTCGTGTTCGACCTTAGTTCTAACGGTCCTCTTTATAGTTATTGGAGTCTATGTGTAAACTGTGGTGGGAATACTGTCTTTCACTTCCTCTCGATTTATCGGAGAACTACTTTCACTTTCTCTTCTCACTTTTGTAACCGAATTTTCAGTTGTAAGTCTTTTGATTCTAGTACCGTTGACCAGGGTAGTGAAGTACCGTTTGTCTATCCCTTTATTACCTTTGTCACTTTCTGAAGTAAAACCCCCCGAGGTTTTGGTGACGTCTACCACTGACTTTAATTTTCTGCACACGAGGAACCTTCTTTTCAATACTGATTGGATCTGTCGTATAATTTTTCGTCTCTGTAACGAAACGGTTGTTTCCAGGTAGACCAGTTCCGATACCAAAAGGGTCATCAGTACTCACCTACACTCTCAACCTGATATTTCTTTCGATTTGTGTCTTCTTAACTATGAAAACTTGACACCACAACCTCTTCTGAGAACTCTCAAGGAACCTGACGTTCTAGTTTAGTCAGGTAAGATTTCCTCTAGTCAGGACTTATACGTAACCTTCTTAACCACTACTTCGAATTTGAGGTTATGAAACCGGTGGAATAGGTTTCTTGACTGAGTAGACTTTTCTGGGACTACAACCCTTTCTAACTTCCGTCCTCCTCTTCCCCTGTTGTCTCCTACTCTACCAACCTACCGTAGTGGCTGAGCTACCTGTACTCAAACTCATTCGAGGTCTTCAACCACTACCTGCCCTTCCGTCACACGACGTCAGGTACCCCAACGTTTCTCAGGCTGTGTTGACTCGTTGACTTAACTTGACCCATGGATTACTTTTAAGATAATTAAAATCAATTATTACATTAACAAACAAGCAGGAAAGTGAGAAGGAACCTCACAGAGAGAAGGGAACAGAAGTTTCCAGTCGGGTTTCCTTTAGGTGAATTTGACTATACATACAACTATGGTCAACGTGTTCAACTATTTAAATGAAATATTTGAAACGTTACCTATATAATATACTAAAAATTTACGGAGTTTATTCCATATAAAATTTTTAATTTGAGTTCCTATTCGAAGTTGTACTTAGTAAAAAAAAAGAGATCAGGTGTACTTAATTATCACTGAGAAAGGACGTGATATAGGTCATGAATGAAGACAAAGACACATTAAACAAATGTACATACGGAAGGATAAATTCTAACATTATAAGAATCCTTATCTTTGATACGGAATGAAGAAACATAGAGGTCGAGGATCGGGTCGATTTACTCATTTACTTATTTACCGTTCAAGATGAACTTATTAACAGGTTTTTCTAAGTACGTAAAGTAGACTAACTATAATCAGAGAATTATATATCGTAAAGATGAGAAGGGGTGGTACGATAAATAAACAACTACTTTAACCTAATAAAGAGGACATCTTAAGTATGTAAGACTCAAACCGACTAATGTTGGAGTGACAACAAATCGGACAAGAGAAGGAGAAAATAAAGGATATTTAAGTACCAATCTAGATTCCAACGTATAATTAAAATTTTTTTTTTTGACTCTTCTTAGACTCTAAAATAGGATGAAAATTCGAGTGTCCAATCAGAAACCAAGGTACTTACGACCGTCTTCTGTGTTCTGAGGACCCTATCTCTGTTTCCTATCAATAACGAGTATTGTTATTGTCATCTGTATCATAGTCGTAAACACGACCAAAGACTCGGGGTTAAGGGTGTTTCATTGTGTTCCTTTCTTAAAATGTTAGAGAAGTCTACTAAGATTACATATCGATCAAAATTCTTGGTGACTAATTTCCGAACTAACCTAAGGCATTTCAGATTCACGGGGTAAAAATAAAAAGATAGGGGTCTCAAATTGTTACACGGAACGCGACTCAACTAAGAGTTATTTATCGTTATCGATTATAGTTATAATCGATATAGTTATTGGAGTCTATACGTCTACTGTGGTGGGAATACCGTCTTTCACTTCTCCTCGATTTTTCGGAGAACTACTTTCACTTTCAACTCTCACTTTTTCAACCGGATTTCGAGTTGTAAGTCTTTTGCTTCTAGTATCGTAGGTCAGGGTAGTGAAATACCCTTTATCTACCCTTTTGTCACCTTTGTCATAGTCTGAAATAAAACCCCCAAAGGTTTTAGTGACGTCTACCACTGACGTCGGTACTTTAATTTCCTGTGAATGAGGAACCTTCTTTTCAATACTGGTTGGATCTATCGTATAAGTTTTCGTCCCTGTAATGAAACGGTTGATTCCAGACAGATCAGTTCCGACACCAGTACATACCTACACTCTCAACCTGACACTTCTTCCGACTTACAGCTTTTTAACTACGAAAACTTGACACTACAACCTCTTTTGGAGACTCTCAGGGAACCTGACGTTCCTCTAGGTTGGTTAGGTAAGACTTCGTCTAGTCGGGATCCTAAAGAAACCTTCCTTACTACGATTTCGACTTTGAGGTCATGAAACCGGTGGACTACGTTTCTCAACTGAGTAACCTTCTCTGAGACTACGACCCTCCCTAACTCCCGTCCTCCTCTTCCTCTGCTGTCTCCTACTCTACCGACCTACCGTAGTGACT
Source organism: Capra ibex (assembly GCA_006410555.1). Taxonomy (NCBI): domain Eukaryota; kingdom Metazoa; phylum Chordata; class Mammalia; order Artiodactyla; family Bovidae; genus Capra; species Capra ibex. Next base: position 22,832,544 of record SJYO01016970.1, on the reverse strand, counting down.
GAGCTACCTACACTCAGACTCACTTGAGACCCTCAACCACCACCTGTCCCTCCGGACCGCACGACACTAAGTACCCCAGCGTTTCTCAACCTGTACTGACTCGCTGGCTTGACTTGACTTACGATTAACCTATAGATAATATATGTGATTTATAGACTATATAAAATGTGATTTAGGAAGTTCATGATCACAGTAACAAGAGGGAAATGTGTGTGTCCCTCCGTGTTTCTCCAATTCTATGAACGGGTCTCAGTCCTTCCACTGTTTCGACCTTAAGTTTGAGCCCGAAGTCACAGTTAGAAGAATAAGTGACGTGAGATTCAGATCCGTCCTGACGTTTAACTTATTTACTTACTTAAAGGATCAAAGGAATTCGTTTACTAACGAAACAACATAATTTATTTGAGTGTTTACTCTGTATGTTACGAACGAAAAGACAGAACTAACAATCTAGACCTTTTTGGAATCAGATAAGGTCGCAAAAACAAAAACGAAAACAAAAACAAAAAGGTGTTTATTCCTTCAATCTCAGTTTTTACTGTGCTTTGTTTTATTGTACGGGGTCAATGTGTTGATTGATCACCACTTCGACTTTTTGTTCATCGTTTCACGATGTGTGTCTACTCCTGAACCACAGGTGAACTACAACTACTTCACAACCTTTTGTTAATATCCAAAAGACGAAGGAAACCCCCTTTTTTCAGTAAGGTTAAATTGACTTTTTGTCTACGACTTCAAGTCTCTTTCCTTCTATAAAAGTCACGATTACTGGGAAAAGAGTTACATAAAAAGGGAGAAGGGAGTCTCCACTAGTCATGTACTTCCTTTCTGGGACCTGTCAGGATCCTCTACCAGTGTGGTGACCGAGGGGAACCAGTTGGAGAAACCAGGATTTTCATTTCTCTTGAGTTCCTCTCGTCGTAAATCAATGGTGGTCGGTCGGATACTCACAAGTGTCACCCCTCGGTCTACGGAGGACGGGGGTACATGAGTTTTTATATTTTGTACACGGGAAGTATACGTGTCACAAGTTGTCGTAGTGTCCCGTGTCCCGTAAAAACTTCTGTTATAAAATTTTGACTTTTGAATACAAAAGGATAAACCCGACGGACGATAAAGAAGAAAGGAAATGGGAAGGAGGTAATAAATCTTTAATGGACAACGTATACTCCGTCTAAAATAAAGGACCTTCTTATACTGAGTTTTTCAATAAAAGAGAAAGTAAGTAAGTCAGTAACTTGTTTATAAAAAAACTCTTGGATTGTGTAGTTCGGGACACAATCTGTCACCCGTAGGGTTGTTACTTGTTTCTAGACCATCTTGGATAGTAGTGTTCCAATCTCTGTTTTGTAATCAATTTACTTGTATGTGTAGAGAATACCTTTAATGTAATTCACGATACTTTATCTTTTTCCCTTCGTACTCTATCAAACTATCTCTTTTAGATTATATCTAACTTTGGATCCCTTTCTTGAGACTGTAAATTGGACTCTAACTGTGACCCCTAGAATCGGTCTCGTTGACATTATCGTCTAACTCCCGTCTTTATAAACTCTCTAATGATTCATCTTTTGTAATTTGATCCAACAGTAGCTATTATCTGTTAATGTTTTTAATTCCTATCAACTATTGATTTGTTCTTGCATCCTCATTGTACTCTTACCTCATACTCTAAACAAGTATACTGTACCCTAATAAAACTCACTTCGTCTGTACACGAAACGAGAACACGGTTGGGGATAACGACCCCTAAATTCATATTTGAGTTTCAAGAGACTTACCGTGTCACCGACAAAGTAGACAAGTCCGGAGAACCTCCAAAATAGTCCACCTATCGATAGGATCCTTCTGGTGTAATATATCGGTCGGGTCTGAATAGGACCCCTCTGACCACCTTTACTTACACTTACGGTTAAGACACGTTTTAGGTCATCATGGGTACATTAAAGTAGTGTAATAAGTGGTATCCTTTTATTATTGTCACAGGACATTTCACAACTAAACGTTATGATCCTTTCGTACATTGGACTTTATAATTTTACGTTAATAATTTATTCAAGTAAGTCGGTGTCTATAATTAACTACAGTGATGAGGTTTCGGATGTTGTACTAATTTAACCGGTACCGATCGATTGTACCGTAAAAGTTTACAGAAGTGTTCCCTAAGACATTTCTGTCTGGTCCGTCAATAACACCACCTGTAACTTACTAATCGAATAATTCTGAGGAGGAGGAAAGACTTTTGTCTTGAACGGTAGCAAAGCCCCCCTTGATAAAGAGGAGTGAGAAAATAAAGGGTCAAAGTTATTGATTCAAGTTTCTTAACGACGGTGGAAGAAAGTATTTGGAGAAGGACCTGTACCATTAATAGACATTCTGACCGGATACTGGGTTAGACTTGGTTCAGATCAAAAAGTGGGAGGACCGGTATTATTAAACAAGTCCTTAATCTGTTCATTAGGTTTTACTCCAGTGGATGACCAGGACTCCGAAAAGTCAACAAAGACTTTCTTTCTGAGAGCTCTCAGGGAACCTGACGTTCCTCTAGTTTAGTCAGTTTAGGATTTCCTTAGGTAGGACTAATAAATAACCTTCCTGACTACGACTTCGACTTCGGGGTTATGAAACTGGTGGACTACGTTTCTTGGTTGAGTAACCTTTTCTGGGACTACGACCCTTTCTAACTTTCGTTTTCCTCTACCCCTGCCGACTCCTACTCTACCGATCTATCGTAGTGACTGAGTTACCTGTGCTTAGACTCTTTTGAAATCCTCTATCATTTCCTGTCTTCTCGGACCGTACGACGTCAGGATCCGCTGTGTTTCTCAACCTGTACTGAATCGTCGACTTGTTGTCGTTGTTGACCTTCTTTTCAGGGGAGAACACCTATAGCCCCGACCATTCTATACGAAGGTCTTCGATAACCATCGTTGGTAACAAGATCGAAGTATCTATTTCGACTGGATGTCTTTTCTTTATTTCTACTCTGTAATTCACGACTCTCGTAAGACCAGGGTCAAGGTTAGAAACTGAAGGTACCTCGTCGGGACCAAGGACATACGAACTTCGAACACCATGTGAACGAAAAGTCATGATACTGGGAAGGTAGGTAGATTGTATGTGAGTGTTTATTTTACGGATACAGTGAACTCACCCACAACTTAAAGACGGAGACCTTTGGTTACCACCAAACTGACTTTTGTGCTAGGTAATTAACAATTCTTCCGACCTTTATGGGGTAGGTTCCATGATATGAGAAGATAAGTACATCTATACTCATTGTATTGTGTCGTGAGGACGGGAATGGTTGATGTGTTGTATTCACTCTTTGTCTAGAGAGAAAGAGACTTGGTACACCAGTAGAACTTTCTAAGGAAATTCTCTTGGAACGTCTTTCTGAAATCTCGTGTTGTGTTGTACTGACGCTAATGAAGTCTTCTACTTGTCACAGAATAAATCAGTCCCCTCCATTGAAAGATAAACATCGTACTTTCTACTCATCTTCAAACGTTCCATCGTTAATCTCTTTCCTATTCCATATATATTTTCGAATTTCCATATAGATACCTTAAAGTTCTTTTATTTACGTTGATTGTAAAATTTTTTGATAAAAGGTAGAGTCCCATCTTTCAGACAAAATTTTAAATTAATAACTCTTTCAGATGGAATACCATTTGTTATCTTTATCGTTGTCAATTTCGACCCAGGGAACTAATAATTTTCAATAAGGCGAAATTTTTTTGTTGTATTACTTAAACTAGATCAAAATTTATTCTTTCCTAGACAGAATCCCGTAACACAAGAAATGGATGTCACCATTTTTACATACGTTCTATGTTAAGGACATCAAGTGTACCTCTGGTAAATCACTCACGTCTTTGTCTCAGTATGTTTCCTTCTCCACTAAGGTAGATGACTCCCTTCAGTCCTATGGTGCCTCTCCTCTTAAATTCCAGCATGACCTTTAAGACCCTCTTAAAGGAGTATATTTTTACTTAATCTTGTCTTCAAGAATTTCACACCGGACCCCCGGACAACCTCAGGGACTCTAACGAAGTCCACTGGACACTACATTTTTTGATAAAAGTATTGTTAGACTTCTTAAATATACGGAAAAAGGAGTAAGAGAGTATTCCTGTGACACCTCGAAAGGTGACACGTGAAACTTTTAGATGTATTGAGTCCTTTTTTTATATAAAAATTACTAAGTAATACACTAAATGTTTTAATACACACCCATTTTATTGGAAAGTTTAGAGTCCTCTACGGTCACTTAAACCTACATTGATCCATACGTTTCAAATGACTAGACCAAAGCTTAAGGTGTATTTTTATTGGAAATATTTCGATACTAAACAGTTCAAAACTATACTTTCACTTTCACAATCAGTAAGTCAGCACAGGTCGAGAAACACTGGGGTACCTGACATCGTGTGGTCCGAGGAGACAGGTACCATAAAGGGTCCGTTCTTATAGCCGCACCTAACGGTAAAGGAAGAGGTCCCCTAGAAGGGGTGGGTCCTTGTCTCGGACCCAGAGGGTGTAACGTCCGTCTGAGAAATGGTTGACTCGGTGGTTCGTTCGAAACCATATCAAAGTATCTTTTGATACGTGTTAATGGACTTTTCCGAAAATTATATAGAGAAAAAATGTTGATATAAAAACATACTCTAGTCTAAAAGAGGTATATAAAGTTGACTTTGTTACGTAGGGTCGTCTACATACCCTACTACTTAAATCAATAAAAGATAATTTGTTCTATAAGTCAAGTCAAGTCAAGTCAGTGAGTCAGCACAGGTTGAGAAACGCTGGGGTGCTTAGCGTCGTCCGGTCCGGAGGGACAGGTAGTGGTAGAGGGCCTCAAGTGAGTTTGAGTGCAAGTAACTCAGGCACTACGGTAGGTCGGTAGAGTAGGAACCAGCAGGGGAAGAGGAGGAAGGGAGTTAGGGAGGGTCGTAGTCAGAAAAGGTTACTCAGTTGAGAAGCGTACTCCACCGGTTTCATGACCTCGAAGCCAAAATCGTAGTAAGGAAGGTTTCTTTAGGGTCCCAACTAGAGGAAGTCTTACCTGACCAACCTAGAGGAACGTCAGGTTCCCTGAGAGTTCTCAGAAGAGGTTGTGTTGTCAAGTTTGTGTAGTTAAGAAACCGCGAGTCGGAAGAAGTATCAGGTTGAGAGTGTAGGTATGTACTGGTGTCCTTTTTGGTATCGGAACTGATCTACCTGGAATCAGCCGTTTGATTACAGAGACGAAAACTTATATGATAGATCCAACGAGTATTGAAAAGAAGGTTCCTCATTCGCAGAAAATTAAAGTACCGACGTCAGTGGTAGACGGCACTAAAACCTCGGGGGGTTTTATTTCAGACTGTGACAAAGGTGACAAAGGGGTAGATAAACGGTACTTCACTACCGTGGCTTACGGTACTAGAAACAAAAGACTTACAACTCGAAATTCGGTTGTAAAAACGAGAGGAGAAAGTGAAAGTAGTTCTCCGAAAAATCGAGGAGAAGTGAAAGACGGTATTCCCACCACAGTAGACGTATAGACTTCACTAACTATAAAGAGGGTCGTTAGAACTAAGGTCGAACACAAAGAAGGTCAGGTCACAAAGAGTACTACATGAGACGCATATTCAATTTATTCGTCCCACTGTTATATGTCGGAACTGTTTGGTTACAGATAAAAGAGTGATTTAAGAAAATGTAACCTTTCATACTAATAGAAGTGTGTGTTTTTTTTAAAATTGAAGACAGTACCCAACTTTACATAGAAGGTTTGAGGACTGAGGATTTCCTTTAGTTGGGACTTGTAAGTAACCTTCCTGACCACGAATTCGACTTTGAGGTTATGAAACCGGTGGACTACGTTCCTCGTCTGAGTTACCTTGTCTGGGACTACGACTCTTTCTACCTCCCGTCCTCCTTTTCCCCTACTGTCTCCTACTCTACGAACCTACCGTAGTGACTGAATTACCCGTACTCAGACTCGTTTGAGACCTTCTACCACTTCCTGTCCCTTCGGACTGTGGGACGTCAGGTACCCCCAGTGTTTCTCAGCCTGTGTTGATTCACTGACTTATTGTTATGGACACTACCAGGAGAGAGAACTTTTGTCTCAGAAACATCTATTAGTTCAATTCTACTTCAGTAATGCTACTTTGGTTTACGTTACACTGTCCACAGAAACATCTTTCCTCTTTAAAACTGTGTCTCTGTCTGTCAGTAAACGGAGAGAACGTAAAGGACGTTTCCTTCCTTCTACTACCCTTCTGTGTACCTCCTATAGAGATGTTCGATTCCTGGTTGACTCCGAGAACCTTCAATTTGTACCTTGTCTAAGAATGAGTGTCGGGAGCCTTCTTTAGTTGGAATCGACGTGGACATAAAGCCTGAAGGTCAGAGGTCAAACACTCTGTTGTTTAAAGATAACAATTCGGGTGAGTGAAACAATATCGTTGGGTCCTGTAATTGTTGTACGTTACTAAAAAAAAAAAATTACAGCAACAAGTCAACCAGTCAGTACAGACTGAGAAACGTTGGGCTGCCTGACGTACGTGAAAATTTTTACAAATAGTAAAGGGTTAAATTTAAAGATTATACTATTTATCACTATGTGTATTTCGTGTATTTGTTTTCAAAACACAAGAGGTATTAAAAATTCTCACTCTTTTTCGAGGACTCTAGTTTTTTCAAACTCCTGGTGTTCTATTTCCCAAGGGTCATTTCCCTGTTGTACCTGTTTACGTCACCAAAGGTTTATGGTCACGGGACTTGAATGAAATCTTTTTTTGTTGTCTGAGTCCCGAAAGAGATATGGTATCCTAGTCTTAAAGGTCTTAAGACAGGGTCGTTGATATAAAGATTGTTCTAGGGGTCGATTAAACGTATACATATTAGTTTCGGAATCCCCGTTTTTACGGTATTTACTCAACTCTTAATAAAGTTGGAGAGGAGACCATTACTCTGTGTGAGTTCAATCGAGTTCATTATCCCCTCAAATAACACTTTTATGTGAACCGTGGTGACCCTCTTTAATCTAGAAAGTGTTTTGTCCACGACATTATCTAGGGGTAGAGTCTTTCTTGACCCTCTAGTATGATAGAGGTTCCTATGGTCGTTCTTCAAGGACCGAGAACTGAGAGATAAGACGGGAGTCACACTGATTCGAAATACTGATGTCCTGACATATGTGAGATGTCAGACTAGGGAAGACAGGAAGGAGGTTTATAGACGAAGTATAAAGACCGATATGTTCTAAAACCGAATACTCCGGAGTTCAAGTGGAGTTTCGTTGAAAAGTCAAAGACGAAATAACAGTTCACTGTCTAAGGAAACAGAAAGAATTAAAGTTAGGACTTTACCTTTTAGACTAACCAGGTCAAACAGAGGATCGTGGTCTAATACGAGTCTAAACGACCTCTCGAATACAAAAACGATGGGACCTTAGTCTACGAATATACATCAAATTGTCAGATACTCACGTCCCAGGTCTATTTGACATTTTGTACTGTCGGTCAGGTTGTCCGTGACACCCGTCTCGTAAATGGGGAATCTACTCCGATACTCGTTTTGTCAATACATTAAGAGTAGAAGTCTTACTAAAAACCAAAACGAGACTGTTAAGGTTTTCTGAAACTAAATTAAAAATAGTTCAATTGACCAATAATTATATCGACTAAACTGGTTGAGTATACTGGAAAAACTGTATTCGTACCGATATCGATTTGACTATCTAACCATCTACTATTAATGTTACGACCACTACCTTAAATTTCTAGGACTTTGATAATAGATACGTAAAAGGAGACTGAGAAATTAAATAATTAATAAGTGAACGATTCATTGTTAAGATCAAGAGTAAGAGTGGAAGAAAGAAACAGAAGCAAGAAGACATGGGATACTTCGGGAGACAGAAAGGAGGAAATAAGATGGACAGAACACCAGAATCTAATTTTTGTTTCGTTTGTTTTTTTCCTTCAAGGTCGGTGAAAGATTAAGGTAATCAAAACGGAATCTCAAAGTAAACGAAGAACTGTTAAAATACTTTATAGGAACAGAAAACGAAAATATTTCTTCCTTTTCTGTACTTTTATAAGTTCATGGGATTTAAATTATTGGTGACCCATAAAGTTAATAAACCCGACAGTGGAATTTCGTTTGACATCGACAACTCTATTCTTTCTATGGGAAAGAAACACGCAATCATAGGGACCTGAAGTCGTTTATCAAAGTAAAACACAAACCCATTCAATAAACATACACACTCAGTGACATATTAAAAAAAGACACACGAACATATATACAAACAACAAAAGAACCATACACACACACACAGAGAGTTAACTTGTTTTAACGTAGTAAAAGAAGACAACATGATATATAAAAAGTAAACGACGAGACTTAACTTTCTTTTGTCAAAGATAAAACTGATTTAACGACCTAACGAGTTTTTTTGTTTGTCTTTGTAGAGGTTCTAAAACAACTTAGGTTAATCAATATACGTTGAACATCATGTAGACTAAGAATAATTTACGAAAACACAAAAGCGGTCATTTAGTCAACTTTGATTCACTGATACTGTAAACTGGATGTATCACTTCCACACCTAAATTTAAACGTATAAAATGACCCAAAACAGGAAATGTATAATTATAAGAAGAATTCTGTGGGTTCTTTCATTACACGTCAAAGCACACATGCTATCGTATACTGTTATATCTCGTAATTGAGGAGAAATGTCTCATATTATCTAAGTTCAAGTAAAGTTAGTTGCTTACAAAGGTTGAGGTGGTTACGTAAATAAACATTGTCTTTAATGACCGAGTGCCTTGAGTTTCACCTCTTTTCGTTTTAGAAGTCCTCTAATGTAGTTTAATTTTTCGAAGACGTGTCGTTTCCTTTAGTAGTTGTTTTACTTTTCCGTTAGAAAGGTTTACATGTCTCTACTATAAACGTTCAGTATATAGACTATTCCTCAATTATAGGTTTTATACATTTCTTGAGTAAGTTGAGTTATTGTTTTTTTTTAAGTTAATTTTTTACCGTCTCCTAGACTTATGTGTTAAAAGGTTTCTTCTGTATGTTTACCTGTCGTTCGTGTCCCTTTCTACGAGTTGTAGTAATTAGTAGTCCCTTTTTGTTTCTTGTTACTGTTACTTTGTAGCAGAGTGTGAACAGTCTTACCGATAATAGTTTTTCTGTTCGTTACTGTACAACGTTTGTACACTTCTTTCCCTTGGAAGTGTATGAGAATCACCCTTACATATAACCACGTTGGTAATACCTTTCTCATACCTCAAAGAAGTTTTTCAATTTTTATCTTGATTGTATACTAGATCTTTAAGGTAAAGATAACTACAGATATCGTTCTTTTGTTTTATGATTAAGTTTTTCTATATACATTGAGGGTACAAATGACGTCATATAAAAGTTATCGGTTCTGTACCTTTGTTGGTTTCACAAGTAGTTCCATGTTTACTGATTTCTTCTAGCCCGTTGTATATGTTACTCCGTGATGGAGTCGGTAATTTTCTTTTTTTCTTTTGTTTAGAACGGTAAACGACGGTTTACCTACCTTAAACTCCTATAATTCATTTTATTGTACCTGTCTTTTTTTGTTTATAACCTAATGAAGTGAACATAAACCTTAGATTTTTTATTTTGGTTGTTTTATTTTGGGTTTGGGTATTTCAGGGAACCTATTGTTTTTTTAGTTGGGTCAGTTAGGATTTCCTTTATTTGGGACTTATAAGTGACGTTCCTGACTACGACTTCGACTTCGAGGTTATGAAGTCGGTGGACTACGTTTCTCGGTTGAGTAATCTTTTCTGGACAACGACCCGTCTAACTTCCGTCCTCCTCTTCCCCCGTCGTCTCCTACTCTGCCAACCTACTATAGTGACTGAGCTTCTTGTACTCAAACTCGTTTGAGACACTCTATCACTTCCTGTTCCTTCGGACCGTACGATGTCAGGTGCCCCAGTGTTTCTCAGCCTGTGTTAAATCACTGACTTGTTGTCGTTCTGAGTATTTATCCCTCTTGTTTGACCACAAACGAGAAGTTTTCCGTTCTTTCAACCTTCTCATGTTTTGAGCCACTTCCTCTAGTTCTTCATGTTTGAAGGTCAACATTTTGTTCAGTACACCTACATTAATTACACGTCAGACCCTTTAATTCGGTGATTGTAACATAATTGAAACACGTCATTGTCTAGTGCTGATTTGAATGACGCTATTGGTAAAGTGCTACATATGTTTACAGTTTGGTGACATAACATATGGACTTTGACTATAGTATAACTACGATTTATATAAATTTAAAAATTTTTGAAAGTCCTCTTCAAACTAGTTCCAAAGTCGGGTAAAGACGTGTCAACAAGTCTGAAACGAAAGAGGTAAACGACTTAAACGAAAGTCCAGTGGAAGAAGGTGCATCACTTTACCAGAACCTAAGGGTTTGATGTAGTGGGTGGTCTTTACTCTAAAATACAGGAGGGTTAGTAACTTGTTTTCAATAGTAGAAGAGAAAATCCCTGGTTGAGATTAGTACACAGGTGGAGACTTGATTAGAGTCACTGGTTCTTTTACTGCACGTAACCAACCGAATCACGATTAACCCAACATAAGTTCGACAGAAAGAGAGGGTACCATCGTTTTACCAATATCGTTAAGATTCGGAGTGTAGGTATCTGGTGGGTAAATCTTCTACGAAGATTAAGACGTTGACAATATGTTTTGGTGACGTTCATCTTGGTGGAACAGGGAGGAGACAGAGAGTACGTGGAGAGGGTGTCTACGTACGAGGGAACTTCTTGTATGGGAAGGGTCTATGTGTCTTGATAAAGTCAGTTTGGACGTACTTAATAAACTCAACTGATATTTCTTTAGACGACATATACTGGTAGGGTTAGACGGTTCAATAACGAGGTGTTGGGACATTGGTATTCAAACAAAAGATGTAGATACTGAGATAAAGACAAAACATTTATTCAAGTAAACGTGATGAAAAATCTAAGGTATACATTCATTGCAGTATAAACAGAAACAGACTGAGTCATACTGTCAGAGACCCAGGTAGATGCAAACGTTTACTGTGTGACGACGAAGACGACCAAGGAGAGAAGTCGGCCCAGGCTGAGACACGTTGAGATATCTGACATCGTTCGGCCCGAGGAGACAGGTACCCTAAGAGATCTGTTCTGACACTCTCACTCAACGGTACGGGAGGAGGTCCCCTAGAAGGGTTGGGTCCCTAACTTGTACCCAGAGGACGTAACGTCCGTTTAAGAAATGGTGACTCGGTGGGCCCTTCGGACTTTATGTGTATATCTTACCTTACTTATTATTTCTGGGATGACATGTCGTGTCCCTTAAGAAGAGTCCTGAAACATTACTTGATATACACTTTTCTTAGATCTTTTCTCACTTATATATATATAACAACAACCAGTCAGTGATTCAGTGCAGACTGAGAAACACTAGGGTACCTGACGTCGTGTGGTCCGAAGGGACAGGAAGTAATAGAGGGTTTCAAATGAGTTTGAGTAGGTACCTCAGTCATTACGGTAGGTTGGTAAAGTGGGAGACAGTGGGGGAAGAGAACATACACATATTGACTAAGTAAAACGACATGTCGTCTTTTATTACAAAATTTAGTTGAAATAAGGTTATTTAAAAAATCTTTTTGACGATCTCTTTCAGTCACATTTACACAAATGAGATGAAGAGAGAGGTTCTGTGTTAAGAGGTGTGTAGGGTAATGAAAATTGAATAATGACAAAAGTTGATAAAAGATAGATACGTGTCGAGGTAAAACTTGAAAAAGAAATAAAGATACAGACTGTGCACCCCGAACGTTTTATATAGCATTGTGGAGTTTTTGTAAAGTGTTAGTCCGTCATGAGGTCGTGGGTACAAAAATTTTAGTCCGACAACGCTTAAGAGGTTCTTCCGGTTCTTGTTGACACTTAACACAGGAACTCGTAAGAGTGTCCACGTGTCCTTTCTCAGGTCCGGTCGTCTCACCCTCCACGGTTTACCTCTCTCGTTTGACGTTGGAGGTTGGTTTTTCTGTAAGTAGACCCCCCTGGACGATAGTCTTTACGGGACCTATTTCGACAGAACTGGATGTGTTGGTCTCTTCCGTAATGGGGTTACAAAAATTAGAGATGAAAAAAAAAGGTCCCTGACTTTTCTAAAAGGTCCTCGTGATCTCTTTCTTTAAGATAGACATCGGTACATTTTATAAATACTCTTTTGAGCTTCGAAAACTTTTGAGAAAGGTAAGTATGTATAGAAGTATTAACATTCCTTCCACCTTTGTAAATTTATAATGTAAAGGTAAAGACTTTACCAAGGTAGAATTGTTTCTAACCTGAAAAATTCAGTTGAATTTCGGAGTATCTTATTCAAAGAACATCCTCTGGAAATAATCGACGATAAAAAGGAATCCCCAGTTTGTTAGAGTCAAAATAGTTTCATGTTATGATATACCCTCACAACCCGTCTCCCCTAACGGAGACTTTTGGTTTTTAGTCATATATTATACCCACGAGTACCTTTTTATAAGGTCTTACGGGATAAGTTAGTCGACCGGTAAGTTCCTGGTATAGACTTTGGGAGAGAGAGTGAACAGACTTCGGTCAAAAGAGAGATAAGTAGAGTTGTAGGTGTTAAAAGGTACGTAAGTATTGGTAATACAAGTCAGAAGGTAAAAGGTCTCGGTGGGACAAATTATAGAGAAAAGTACAAACAAAACTTTCGATCTTTAACACAAAAAAATATACAACGTAAAGGGTCCGTCGTACACACACCATCCTACATATTAACTTCCAAAAACTGATTAGGGATGACAACGTGTCCACCCATTCTTCGTCTTTTACTAACGACCTTTTGACATCGGGTTTTCCTGTACACAAATACGTACAGTTGTAAAGACTTTTAACTCCGACCCAGTAATAAGGGTAAAGGTGAAATCCACCTCTACTAATTTAGTAAGACAGGACTACTAACAATACAACGATTCATTTGAAGGGATTGTAGTAGTAATAAACAGAATTAACTAAGACTTTCCGATTAGATCAAAGATAAACATTTTTCAAAGACCTTCAAAGAAAGTCAGATGACTTTGGAAGGTTTTTCACCTTTTACATCCTCGTCCTTTCGGTAGTTGGAGGTTTCTCTGCCTCTCTGTTCGTGTAGAGGTCTCAAGTCTCTTTTGACTTTCTGTGTCTTTAGTCTCTGAACCTCTGGTTTTATAATCCAAATGATGAATACTCTTTCTTTTTTCTCTTCCTCTGTCTTCTTTCCCATTTACCCTCCTACACCGAAGTTTAAATACTGACTTTGACGACTATAAATGGAAACTTAAATTGTCCGAATACGTAAAGAGACTAGAGACCTCGACCCGTTTACATTATTTTTGGAGGATCGTATGTAAAGAATACACATAAGAACGGTGGAGAAGAATCTTTTCTTAGAACTCTCAGGGAACCTGTTATTCCACTAGTTTGGTCAGTTAGGAATTCCTTTAGTCAGGATTTATAAGTAACCTTCCTGACTACGACTACGACTTCGAGGTCCTGATTCCGGTGCACTACACTTCTCGGCTGAGTAATCTTTTCTGGGACTACGACCCTTTCTAACTTTCGTCCTCCTTTTCCCCCACTGTCTCCTACTCTACCAACCTACTGTAGCGACTGAGTCACCTTTACTTGGACTCTTTAGAGGTCTTCTATCACTTCCTGTCTCTTCGGGCCGTACGACGTCAGGTACCCCAGTGTTTCTGAGTCTGTACTGACTCTCTGACCCGTTGTTGTTATGTTGTCGGTCGTCATCCAGTCTTACGTACCGCAGACCTTATACTCCCTATCTACTTTTTCTCTCTGTCCCTGTCCTCTCGTCTCTCTTCCTTTCCCGACATAGTACAAAGAAGAGGGTTTGCTTCGGTAATCTTTCAGGGAGAAAGTGGGGCCTCTGTTTACTTTCAACTTGTCACTCGTTATCTCCGAAAGGAGATTGGGTGCTAAGGGGGTCGTACCTTTGTGTTCTGTCACGTATTCTTCTAAGAGTGAAAGTATAGGTGTTCGAGTACTTGTAATGTTCTTTTAAAGGAACAGGATTTTTGGATTTACGTTAGTTTTACAGTGGTTCTGACCGTCACATGAGTGAAACTCTTTAAAGGTTATTTCGTCTTAATACTTTCGTCTTTTTTACAGTTCTTCGTCATTTTGTTTGAACGTTTCAACAGTTTCTTGACTCTCGTCAAGAACTACAAGTGATATTTTACTAAATTGAACAGCAGGTTGGAGGGTAGTCCCGAAGGGTCCACCGCGATCACCATTCTTGGACAGACGGTTACGTCCTCTGTATTCTCTATACCCAAGTTGTGGGGCCAGTCCTTCTAGAGGACCTCGTCCCGTATCGTTGGTTGAGGTCATAAGAACACACCTCTTAGGATACCTGTCTCTTCGGACCGTCCGATGTCAGGCATCCCAGTGTTTCTGAGTCTATGTTGGCTTCACAGAATCGTGCCTGCGTGGTTTGAGGTCAGTACCACAGAGAGGTGGACCTATAAATTGGACTTACAAAGTTTATTCTCCCAAGTACTTTGACTAGGACCACCCGTCTAAACCGAGTCTCCTACGACTATCACTAAGACCAAGAGAAAGACAGAGTACGTGTGTCTCTCTACATTTTTATATTTACATCAACAATCCTTTCACCATCTATACCTTCGTTAGTCCCCCTTCACCCCTTCATTGTCTAATTCAATCCCTCGTGTTCGTAAAGTCCGTGTCTCCAGGATGGGAGTTTAATGTCATCTCCCCGAAAAACCTTTTCGACTTTGACTCTTTTCACCTGAGACTAAAGTCGTCTTGTCTGATTGGAACTATCGTTAATTGAGAGTATCTAATATTAAAGTAAAAGGAGGTTGTCCTTGAGACACTCTTCCGGTACACCGGGACTAAACCTTGTTTGTCCTCTTCATTTGGTAAGGGTCCAGGACGACTCTCGACCTTCTTGATAGATCTTTCGTGTTCCTCTAGGTGTGTATAGATTCTCATACGTGAGAATTTGAGGATATACCGGATTTTCCCATCACCCTCCTTTACCCCTTAATTATTGAACTCCGAAACCCCAAAACCAAGTTTTTCTACGTTATGGCTTATATTTTTGCACTTTATAAACGGTCCGATTTAAAAGATTAATAAAATAAATGAACCGGAAATTCAGTAACTTTCCTTGTTACTAAACTTTTATTAAAATTGTAATTTTTTTTTACATCCGAATGTTCGAAAGTCTTGAGTTTTAAAGGGAAGTCTCTTCTTTTGACTTCAACCCTCCTTTCCATACCGAAAGGATTGAAATGTGTCGAAATTTAGGTCACAGAATAGTTTATAGGTACAGGTGAGGAAGGGTCTTGTCACAAGAAAGACGACGTCCTGAAGTTTTCTCGTGGGTAAGACAGTGCACACATTCCTGTGTGGGAGGGACTCCGGGAGTCACACTTTCGAGTCAAACAGATGTTTGTGACAAGGGTTTTATAGGGTCCGTCTCTGGTGTGGGACTGGTAATGGTGCATGGGTTCCTTCCTCGTAGTCATGAACACTTCCCTTCGGCCTAGAACTGAACCAATTCACTTGAAAATACGGGATCAGACGAAAAAGACTGTTTAAACAAAACTCATCAACGTGAAGGAGACTACAGCCCAAGTTCCATTACTCTGGTTAAACGTTTTCAGTGTAAATTTCCGTCGGAGTCCTGGGGCAACCGGACGGAATACAAACGTCTTCCAGATATACCTTCAACTTGTTCACCTGTAATAACAGGAAACGTCTTCTAGGCAGTACTTATCCTTGTCACACGGTTCAGGGTGTCAAAATATAGGTATTTATACGTATGTAATCACGAATACTAGGGGGACGTGCTTAGTCCCTAATAAAGTGAGACTTCGTGTATTGTAAGGTACACTTAAGGTAAAAAGCCGTAGAACTTCATATAGTAAGTAACTCCCATATAAAGAGTAGACTATAGGCGTCACCTTAATAGATCGTAAAATTGTTAAAACGACACTACTTAAAAATTTTAATAATACAAAGTCTACTCAGTATTTAGTCCTCTGATCTGAAATCTCCTCGGTTTGTCAACTCGGTCCTAGGTCATTCTGACCTACAAAAAGTAGAAATGATTCAAACCAGAAATATCAACGGTACTATTTTTAAACCTCTTATGTAGTTTCACTTTTCACAGTCGCCAGATTAAAATTTATTTCTATTTCAAAAAATTGAGGAGTGATATGGAAAAGTCAGGGTACCTGGTTCGTGTAAAATTTACACGATGTAAGTTGTTGAAGACACTCGTCTTGTCTTATGTAGATGACTTTTGTTAGGAACCCTTAAACCTAGTAGGTTCCTCTGTAGTAGTCAGATACTTATTTAATGGAGTGGGATGTCAAAGAGTCTTACAACTATCCGTAAGAAAGTCCTCTTTTTACAAAGTCATTATTCTGTAAACTTATTTTATAAGTTTTCATTTTGTCTACCTTAAAATTCTTCAGTTCTATAAAGAAGTGATAAGTTACAGAGACACACACTCACACACACCATCCCCTTCCACACCCACACACTACCCCACACAATCATAGAACATTTAGAGGTTCTACTCGTATGCCCGAAGGGAGTATCGATTCAACCACTCCTTAGACGGACGTTACGTCCTCTGGGTCCAAGTTAGGGACCCAGTCCTTCTAGGGGACCCCTTTCTTTACCTTTGGGAGAGGTCATAAGAACGGACCTCTTAGGGTACCTGTCTCTTCGGACCGTCCGATGTCAGACACCCCAACGTTTTCAGTCTGTACTGAATCACAGATTTGGTCGTTGACGGGTTTAAATAGAGTTCTAAAGGAAGGATATTGTGGAAATAAAAAAACCTCGTTGATAATTAGTACTTTTGAAGTACTTCTTTTGGTCTATCTAAAATTAAATTAAGTTAGTATTTCAAACAAAAGTACAAAAATTTGTTACGAGCGGGGTGGGAGGTCCAAATAGTCGTAGAACCCCCGTCGTCTACGTGGAATATTAAGAAATAGAGGAGGTGACACGGAGATCACTGGGTGGGTTGGAGTAAGTAAAAGAGGTAGGAGGAAGAGTAAGTGAGGACATTCGGAGAAGTTCCCATAGTTCGGGTTGGAACCGAGTGCTGAAGAAAAATTAAAGAACCGGTGAGAGACGTCATTCACCCTAGAACCAAGGGGTTGGTCCCCACCTTGGACGTGGGGGACGTAACCTTGGTACCTCAGAATTGGTGAACCGGTGGTCCCTTCATGGTCGAGTCCCAAAACGTAAAGGGTAAGTACACGAAATTTGGAAGAAGGATTTCTTTCAGTGCACTGATAGACAGAAGGAAGAAAGTAGGTGTCGAGATGATTTTAGTGAGGGAGAGAATGATAATAAGGAAAAGGAGAAAGGGACTAATAAAAAAGAAGTGTCCTGTATTTTTATAGTCTGTAATGTAGTAGGTAGACGGATGAGGAACTAATGGAGACAGGAGTGTGGGGGGCGCATTCGTGTCCCTGATACGAAACAGGGGACGACACGAGGATCAGGGGTTCCGGAACGACAATGTGAACACGTTTACAACACGTGTACACGAGTCAGCACAGACTGAGAACGTTGGGGTGCCTGTCATTGGGTAGTCAGAGGAGACAGGTACTTTGAAAGGTCCGTTCTTATTACCGTACCCAACGGTAAAGGATGAGGTCCCCTAGAAGGGTTGGGTCCCTAGCTTGGGTACAGTACACGTAGAGGACGAAACCGTCCACCTAAGTAATGGTGACGTGGTGTGACATATATTTATTCATCAATGACTTTATTATTTGGTTTCTTAGGATGTTCTTTTTTTCTTCGTCTCCCTTCAAGTTGAAAACTGACATAATATTAGTCAGGATAATTTCCTCGAAGTCTGATTCCAGGGGTACCAGGATAGAGTGTCTACTTATATATTAAAAATTTAATTTCTAAATGGAAACTTTTGTTTTCTATTACTTTTGTTTCGTAAAATAATCTTATCGTACATGGGCTGGTCTACCTACACTTTCTTCCAGAAAACCTTCCGTAGGACACAATTGAGTCACCGACCTAGTATACATTAAGTTGGAGTGAACAAAAGAAAAGAAAACCAAAAACTGTCATCAACCACCGTTGGATTCCCTCGTCACTTCCTTCTCCTAATCCCACCGACAGGTTTATTGACACAAGATGGGTGGTCGAAGCGGTGATTTAACTTGTTTAAAAATTTGGGTGACCCCCGAAGGGACCACCAGGTCACCGATTCTGAGGCGTGAGGGTTACGTCCCCGGGGTCAAGTTAGGGACCGGTCCCTTGATTTAGGGTGTACGGGGTTGGCTCTCAAACATACGGTGTTGATTTCTACGATGTACGACGTTGATGTTGAACCACACAAACCACACGGACGTCAGTACAGGTTGAGAAACGCTGGGGTACATGCCATCGGGTGATTCGAAGGGACAGGTATTTATTTATTTGTTAATTTTTTGTTTGAGAGACCTACAGGAAAAAGTGTAAAACAGACAATTCCTCTAGGTACCTTGTATCGAACCTTTTTAAGACGAAATGTTTACGCAATGATAGTGATCAGAATGAATTAACAACTGTAATAGATCCGAGTCTACTCAAATCCTCTACAAACCTAATTTCTTGATTATCCGACGATAAGGTCTTAAAGAGTCCTAGAAATTCTATGACTGTATACAATATTGGGAGGTTCTCCTCCATATGTCATTCATCTTGGGAGGTTTCTTTGAAAACTGGTTCCTTGTGAAAATTGCCGAGGCTTCTGCAAGAAGGGACTTTGTGGTGAAATCCTCCATGATCTTCAGTAGAGGTTCTAGTGTATTTCGTAATGACAATAGACTGGCACTGTGCCAGTAAGTTCTCTGTTAACACTACGACAACTTTTCGGTGTTTCCTCGAAAATTTTATAACATGAGTGAATTTTGAATTCTTCTGTTTGTTGGTTCATTTTTAACCGAAACTTTTCTGTAAAGTGGTTTCTTCTATAGGTTCATTGACTATTCATACAATCTTCTACGAGTTGTAGTAATCAGTAATTCTTTGCTAATAATTCTGGTGTTCCTCTATGATCCTGTGTAGTAATCTTATGGATATTAGTTTTTCTGGTTGTCATAAAGTTCACAACCGTTTCTATACTTTTTCGAGTTTTGTGTCAAACGACCACACTTACATTTTACTGTGTCAGTAGAACCTTTTATTCGTCCAAGAATTTTTTCAATTTGTATGTGAAAATTGGTGTATGGGTCGTTAAGGTGATGAACATAGATGAAGTCTCTTCAATTTCATATACAAGGGTCTTTTTTGAAAACGAGTTTAAAAGTATAATCGTAACAAATACTTAGATCGATTTCAGACTTTTATTTTACAGGTAGTCGACTATTTACCTATTTTTACGTCAAGAAAGTGTGTTATTTTTCTTTGTTTGAGAGGTGAGTGTCCGTCTCTCAAGGTACCTTCGTACATGTGATTGTATACGTTTATCCGTCGGTCGCCCTTAAACGACATACTGAGCTCCTTGAGTTTGACCCCGAGACATTATTGGATCTCCCCACCCTTACCTACCCTCCACCCTCTCTCTAAGTTCTCCCTCGTCTGTATACATGTGGATGCCAATTAAGTACCACTACATTCTGTCTTTAGTTTGGTTATGACACTTCGTTAGTAGTTAGTTACTTTTATTTATAATTTTTATTATTTTTGTTTTTAATTAATTCTGTACGGTTTTTTACTTCGACCTGTGTAGAATGTGATATATGTTTTTAATCAATTGAGTTTTGTCTAGTTACTGGATTTGCATTCTGGTTTTTATGTATTTATTTATTTATTTGATAGCTATGGACCCACTTGGACTCTTGTAATACGGTTCATCTTCTTTGACTGTATTTTGTGATGTACATCATTCTAAAATAAATATACTTTAAAGATATTTTCGTTTTCATATCTGTATTTCATCTAGACGTGGATAGACTCCGATCTCCACCTTCTAGGGGACCTCATTCTTTACCATTGGGTAAGGTAATAAGAACGGACCTTTTAAGGTACCTATCTCCTCGGACCTCTCGATGTCAGGTACCCCAGTGTCTCAACCTGTATTGGCTCGTACGTACGTGTATGTGGTCTTTTTTTGATCTCCCTCGGTGGTTTTGGAATGTCGAGTCAGAAGGTCTTTAGACTAAACGACACAAGTATTGAACCCGGTCTTTAGAAGAGACTCCTTCGTTGTAATTTCGACTACAACTTTACTATTCTTCCTTGGTCGAGATTTTACTAGGTCCTCTTTTCGTAGGGTACAACTTCCTTCTTCTACACACTTCTGAGATTCATCCTTGATCACCTCCCCAGTCTCCAGTCTCCCTTCAATTCGGTCACGTTGGCGTCGTACTCGTCGGGCTCACTTACACCGTACCCCTTCGACTCCTCTATGTCCCCCAATTTAGTACGACCGGAACGATGTCAAAAACCTAAAATAAGGTTCTCGTACTCCTCGATCACCTTCTCTCTCTCTCTGGAAAAAAAAAAAAAAAAAAAATTTCGTAAAATCGACGAGATATTCTCCGTTCTCACTGGTGACCCCTTCTCAACCCTCTTGAGAAGTCCTCAGAACTACTCTATAGTATGACTGTCGTACCGACACAAAAATCCCATCATAGTAACAATTCTCACTCCTGATACCGTTGTTTTACTACCTCCAAGGGTAAAGTTGGGAGACAGTGAAGGGTAGGTTCACCGAAACCTCTTGAATAATTTGGAGACATTCGGAGTTAACGAAGTCGTTAATCATTTTTTTTCCCCCCTCCATTATAATTATAAATAGGTATGTTAACAATACTACTGAGACACTTTCTCTACTAGTATGATTTACTACATTCAGTTTCTTTCTGTTTATAGTGTACTTTAGTGAATGTATACGTTTGATTTTTTTTTTACTATGTTTACTTGAATAAATATTTTGTCTTTGTCTGAATCTTTTGTTTAAATAATCAATGGTTTCCTCTTTCCACCCCTCCATTTAATCCTCAAACCCTAATTGTCTCTGTGTGATATATTTTGTTTATTAGTTGTTCCTGAATGACATATCGTGTTTTTTTCTTTTCTTAACAAAAGGTAATATTCAATAACGTTCTATAACTTATATAAAGAAACACGATATGTCATCTAGGTATAACTAATAGATATATATTGACTTAGTGAAACAACAAGTGGACTTTGATTGTGTTGTAATATTTAGTTAATATGACGTTGATTTTTTATGTACATTTCGTGAACCTTATGTCATTCACGGAGGGGTTTACTATCCCTAATACTAGGAACTTTGAGATAAGACGATTAATACGGTAGAAGTTGGTTCATCGTCTACGACAAGCACGGGACGGGGTATAGGAGAACTCTGTAGACTTAAGTGGTCGTCCATATCACCTGTCAAAGGTTGTGTCAGTTGAAGGGTGGAAGTCGTGGATTAGAGAGGAGTAACGGACTTGTCGAAGGAGACCGTAGTGTTTCTGAACAAGTTGTCGTTCTTCCTAAAATTCATTCATGGGCTGGTCTCCGTTGGTAGTTAATTCTCTTCCACCGTCAGTCATTTAATTGGTCCGAGGGGTAGAAGACCGACGTCTAAAGTTCCACATAAAGTACGTCCAAACCCCTTCCCACATGGACCACTCTGAGTCAACGGACGTACCCATTAAGTGAGTGACTGAGTGTAAATAACTCAAATTAGGACGGGACAGTGAAAGGGGTAAAGAAGTGTAGACGAAAGACCCTAGTGAAGGGTTTATTCAATGATCCTGACTCTATGGACAGTAACTCAGATGAAGACCCCTTTGGGGTTGATTTCGTTTGAGTCGACACACATGAATCCGTTAGAGGATCAGGGAGAATAGATATTTCCGTACGAATTCGTCAGTTGAAGGTACTAAGTTTTAAATCCGATGAATACAAACCGGTGTAAAGATAGATCGGATATTCATATTAGACATAGTTTAATCATTAAAATTATTTGTGAATTTATATCGATGTGTAAGAGAACATGTTTCTTACTTACCAAAGACGTATAAATTACTATCCTTCACTATACGATGAACCGAAAACACGAATGGCTATACCGTAGTATCACAATTAACGAGTCAGCACAGTCTGAGAAACACTGGGGTACTTGACATCGGGAGGTCCGAGGAGTCAGGTGCCTTAAGAGGTCCGTTCTTATGTCCTCACCCAACGGTTAATTTGACTTACCTCTTCAAATTTTACCGACAATTCCTATATAATTCACTTAAGTCCAATTCTTACACCGTCTAATATAAAAGATTTCTGTCAGTGTCACTATAAAGGGTACAGGGTGTACCCAAGCGTGACCTCCAAACAGTAAGGGGGTAGTCCTTCATCTTAGACAAAAGGGAGGGGAAATCACACCTGCCCAGGACACTGACGAACAGGTTATCTATACTACTTCTGCTATAACGTGGTCAGAATGTTCTCCGTAATTTTGATGCAAACGTCCCAGGTGAAGGACAGAAAACCTTCTGTCGGTCACCCCTTCTTTCCTCTGGAGGGTTCTTCAGGTACGATACACTTCGGGTTCGTCCACCTCATTGGTGTGATCTTCTCTCACCGTAACTTCACTCACTTCTTCGATAGTACCTTAACGGGGAGGTCGGGGACTACGGGGTCGACTACGGTCCACCTTTCACTGGTACACTCGGGGGAACTTAAGAACGGGGTGTTTTGGTACTCGTTTTATTTACCTACATGAATTGGTGATTGACAGGTTACATCTAATAATGTGTTGTTAACAATAACAACAAGTCAGAGATTCAGTACAGACTGAGAAACACTTGGGTACCTGACGTCGTGCGGTCCGAGGAGACAGGAGATGATAGTGGGCCTAAAACGAGTTTAAGTGCAGGTGACCCAGTCACTACGATAGATTGGTAGAGTAGGAGACAAAGAGGGAAGAGGAAATCTGAAACTAAAAAGAGTTGTGACCTCAGAAAAGGTTACTCAACCGAGAAGTGAAGTTCACCGGTTTGATAACCTCGAAGTCGAAATCGTTATCAGGAAGGTTACTTATAAGTCCCAACTAAAGGAAGTCTTAACTAACCAAACTAGAGGAATGTCAGGTTCCCTGAGAGTTCTCAGAAGAAGTTGTGGTGTCAAGTTTTCGTAGTTAAGAAGTCGTGAGTCGGAAGAAGTATCAGGTTGAGAGTGTAGGTATGTACTGGTGTCCTTTTTGGTATCGAAACTGATCTACCTGGAAAAAACCGTTTCATTACAGAGACGAAAAATTATACGATAGATCCAACCAGTATTGAAAAGAAGGTTCCTCGTTCGTAGAAAATTAAAGTACCGGTGTCAGTGGTAGACGTCACTAAAACCTCGGGTTCTTTCAGACAGTGTCAAAGGTACAAAGGGGTAGATAAACGGTACTTCACTACCCTGGCCTCCGTTACTAGAACAAAAAAACTTACAACTCGAAATTCGGTCGGAAAAGTGAAAGGAGAAAGTGAAAGTAGTTTTCCGAGAAGTCAAGGAGAAGTGAGAGACGGTATTCCCACCACAGTAGACCTATAGACTCCAATAACTATATAGAAGGACGTTAGAACTAAGGTCGAAAACGAGTAAGTCAGACTGTAAAGAGTACTACATGAGACGTATATTCAATTTATTCGTCCCACTGTTATATGTTGGAACTGTATGAGGAAAGGGTTAAACCTTGGTCAAGTAAAAAGGTACAGGTCAAGATTAACAACGAAGGACTGGACGTCTGTCCAAAGAGTCCTCCGTCCATTCCACTAGACCATAAGGGTAGAGAAATTCTTAAAAGGTGTCAAACAAACATTAGGTGTGTCAGTTTCCAAAATCAATCGGTCACTTCGTCTACATCTACAAAAAGACCTTGACAGAACAAAAAAGATACTAGGTCGCTTACAACCGTTAAACTAGTATTTGGTATCGAAACTGGTATTCCTGGAAACAGACGTTTCACTAAGGATAAGTAAAATTATAAGACAGACACAAACAGTGTCTAAAGGAACGTTCCTCGTTCACAGAAAACTAAAGTACCGATGGTAGTGACAGACGTCACTAAAACCTCGGGTTCTTTTAAAGTTTTTTTCTCTTAAAATTTCATTAATTTTAATTATTAAACGTTTGAGTATTTACAAAAGATCCTAATCTAACTGAAACCCTAGTTTCAATATCTATACCAAAGGTTTTTGCACTTTTTAAAAGGAACACCCCTTAGTCTTTGTTACTTTCGTCTTAGGATAAACTTCAGAGTGAAAAAAGTAATCGACACCTCATTACTTTTTGTCGGTAGGACTTATAGGTTAAAGGGGGTTATGAAATTAAGAAAAGAATCCGACCTTCAAAATTGTTAAGTAAGAAATGATGTTCAACCTTTTTTTTTATGTATTACTAAAAAATTTGAAAAAGATAAAGACCCGTCGTCTAAAACTTCCACTTCGAAATTAGTGTACGATCAGAATATTAGTGACGACCAAAAGTTGATTTCATAATGTTTAACCCGAAATCAAGTTAAATTTAACGTACCCGGTTTAGGCTGGGCACCAATAATGTCACTGAGGGTAACTTTAGTAATCATCAACATGTACACATTGACTCCTCTATTAAACAGGTGCACACGAAAGCAGAGGGACACAGAGATACGTTCACGTCCGTGTCTCCGACCCGACGTCTCCCTTTGTAGAACGTGATAAACCTTATTCAATAGAAAAGTGGTATGACCTAAGTACAGTTGTACTACCTTTCTTTCACATTCCTGTTGGTCGTAAAGGACGACATCAAAAGTCACAGGACCACCAAGGACCGTTTGGACTTGGTGGATAGTCTTCGTCAAGTCCCAACGTCGAGGAGAGTCATTGATACTTTTTCCAGGACGGATCGGGGGAGATGAAGTAGGTGACGACCCTCTGGGAGGAGATAAAAGTCGACTAACCTTTCGGTCACGGAGTTGCAGTCCAAAACCATGGTTGATACGACATCTGTTGACAGAAGGGCCCGTCTTACAAGTGAAAACTGGTTTGTTTGTTTACAGGTTCCGTGTGTGTCAGGTTTGGTGACCGGTCTCCTGTACAAATGTCTTTCAGGGCCCCCTATATGAAACGAGTAAGTTGTCACTTACTTGAAAACACTCGTAAACCTTCTGACCAGGAGGTAGAAGTTCCACGAAATCTTAGTACCCGTCCCGAACAATTTTTCTGTCTTACGACCAGTCAGGTGGGGGTCTCAAAGACTAAGACCCTACTCTCGGTCTCTTAAACGTATAGATTGAGGGATCTATTACGATTACGACGACCAGGTCTATGGTATGAAATTCTTGGTGACAACATCTTAAACAAACATCTTAAACATCGACAACAGTAACAACAACCATAAATCAGAGATTCAGTACAGACTGAGAAAACACTGGGGTACCTGGTGTCGGACGGTCCGAGGAGACAGGTACCCTAAAGGGTCCGTTCTTAAGATGTCACCCAACGGTAAAGAAAGACGTCTCGTAGAAGGAATAGGTCCCTAGCTTGGGTGTAGATGACGTAACCGTCCACCTAAGAAATGACGACTTGGTTGTCCCTTGTAGACAAAATCGATACCTTCGATAGATTTCTAACAGTTTAAGAAGGATCAACTTAACATGAATCCAAAAAGTGTGGTTACTAATGGAAATCAAAACAGTCATCATTTTCCTTTTCGCAATCAGGGAGTTAGTACAGGCTGAGAAACTCTGAGGTGTCTGATATCGGACGGTGCGAGGAGACAGGAACCCTAAGAGGTCCGTTCTTACGACCTCACCCACCGGTAGAGGAAGAGACTTTCACTTTCAGAGAGTCAACACAGGTTGAGTCGTTGGGGTACCCGATATGTCAGGTACCTTAAGAGGTCCGGTCTTATGACCTTACCCATCGGTAAGGGAAGAGGTCCCCTATAAAGGTTGGGTCATTAATTTGGTCCCAGAGGACCTAACGTCCGTCTAAGAAATGGTCGACTCGATGGTCCCTTCGGGAACGTCTGTATCACAATTTATTCTATGCTAGTAATGGTATGTTACAACCCAAGATCGTACCTTCTATTTTTCCGTTTAGTTGTTGACGCCCTGACCACTCACGATAGTGTCTCTTTTATGATCGAAGGATCTCATGTACTCGATTAAATCTAATTCTTCTTCCCTTCTCGTATATTATAAATCACTAATTTCTTTGGTAGTATCACTTGTAACCAACAAATACAGCTAGTCATGAGGAAAAGGAAGACATAGTTTTTTTGACAAGAGGAAAACTTTTGGACAGGGACCGAATGATATTCGAACAGTTATAGACGACGGTTAGTGTACAGGGATAAAGAACGGTGATCCCCGGTGTACTGGGTTGACCGGGAAAAGAACCCTTACTATTACTCGGACTCTCTCTCTTTCTCAGAAAGAGGAAGACTCTAAGGGGTCGTTATTCCCGGTGTTTACGGACTTCGAAGACACCTGGTAGAAATGATAGTACACCTGTCTCGGTCTGACTCTTATTTCCACACCGGTTAGTATAAAAACGTTTCTTACGGTGTTTTACCCTATAGAGGGTAAGGGGTACTAGAGGAAACTGTACGGAGGATACTTCGTTACCCCCAGATACAAAGGAGAAGAACTTAGACCCTTTACCGTCTTCACTGCGACTCTGATCCTGTATTTTCCGTTTGGTCCAACTGACTAGGAGAACCTACAAGTGAATACCTTGGGTCAGTGGTACGAGACTCCTTCGGGTTCTTCAGTGTCCTTTTCCTATGTACAGTCACAAGACCGGTTGTCGAGGTCGACTACAGGGTCGGTCCGGAGATGGTAGTTCGTGGTACGTACACTAATTTACTCAGACGTCTGTTAAGACCGGGGGCCAGTAGTGAGTCAAGAAAGGTCGACTCCAGAGTCTGTAACACATCGTCTCTTTTCGGGAGGAACGAGACAGGAGAGAATAAGGACTGGGTGTTTTATGGTACTTCAATCCCCTTCTAAATCCCACCAAACAAACACTGTTAGCATTAACCTTGTCTTCGGTTGGGTCTTTATTTATCTCGATCCTCTATCTTCTCTTTCTGTCGTTTACTTGAAGTAAAGTGGAAGATGAGATGAATCTGTGGAATCGAATTTAGAACGGAGTTAGTTCTACCTGAACTACAGTCGGTAGGATCAATGTACTTGATTGTTTAAGAACGAAAACGGATTCAATGAAATTTAAACCCAAAAACAGTTAAGGTTGGATTTGTTAGACTCATGTTATCGGAAATTAATAGTACGTCTGTTCCTTTTAAATTTCTCTTCTGTGTATTTTATAACTCTGTCGAACCATGAACTACAGACAATCGCACGACAGTTTATATGACACTTACACTGATTTTTAGAGAGTCTTTTATTTTATTAATTTTGTTCCCTTTTTATTTATAATCTTAGTCTTTTGATGGTCCAAATCCGTTTGTAGATTTAGATCGGGTAGATCTTTATTTGGTTCTGGGATATGATCTTTCAGACCGGAGACTGGAAACTAGGTGGAATTTCCTAGGTACTGTAGAAAAAGTGAAGTCAATTTGATAACTTATTTGTCATCATGTCTCCTATCCTGTGGAGACTCTTTCTCGAAATTTTTTGGATCCTTTATTTAAAACACTTACTTTTTATTTATACCATTTCCTTTATCATTTACTTACCTATCATTTCGTTCTAAAATTGTTTAAAATTTTGTAAGATATTGCAAACTCTTAATGGAGGATACCTCATTAGAAAGGGTGAAGTAAGAAGAAGGAGGTCCACAAAAGACTTGGATTTCGTAAACTCCTAAATAAAAGGAAGACTCACTAAGGGTCGGTATTAGTTGATTCTTCTTTATGTAAGTTCGTCTTTTTCTTAAAATTAAAGAAACTCTAAAGACTCATAGTAATATAGTCAGAAGGTGTCCACTGGACTCTTTATCCGTTCCTGTAATAAAAATTTCAAATGTTTATTTCCATCTTCTGGATGTTACTAAGAAAAGGGATATAATACTCCTTGTGTTCCGACTCAGTCATAGGAAGTTGTATGTCACAATGAAAAACACCAATTAGTTTTAACAAGGTAATGTGTCACTTAACTCGAATTTCCTGACGGAACCAAGAGATGTTCATGTCCTATTATCTTGTGGTTCGAACCAGTACCATGGAGGTGAGTTGTTATCTATCTAACGAAACCTGTTTAGAAATTGAAGACCTGGTTTTACAGAAACATACGTTTAAGAAGGAGGGTGAGTATGCCTACGAAACTCAGAGTTTTGTCCATTACACTCTAAAGAACAGGATCTTCGTCTCCTATGATTCTTCTCCACCATTGTTATGTGTCTTCTCTAGAAGTATATGTTATATGTTATATACTTTCTCTAGAAATACTGGGTTTATTGGTACTACCACACTAGTGGGTGGATCTCGGTCTGTATGACCTTACACTTCAGTTCACTCGGAAACTTTCGTAGTGATACTTGTTTCGATCACCTCCACTACCTTAAGGTCAACGCGATAAAGTTTAGGATTTTCTACTACGACACTTTCACGACGTGAGTTATACGGTCGTTTAAAGTTTTTGAATCGTCACCGGTGTCCTGACCTTTCCCAGTCGAAAGTAACGTTAGGGTTTCTTTCCGTTACGGTTTCTTACGAGTTTGATGGCGTGTTAACGTGAGTAGAGTGTACGATCATTACAATTTTTAAGAGGTTCGGTCCGAAGTTGTCATACACTTGACACTTGAAGGACTACAAGTTCGACCAAAATCTTTTCCCTCTCCTTGATCTCTAGTTTAACGGTTGTGGGCAACCTAGTAGTTTTTTTTGTTCTCTCAAGGTCTTTTTGTAGATGAAGACGAAATAACTGATACGGTCTGTCACACCTAGTGTTGTTTGACACCCTTTAAGAAGTTCTCTTACCCTTATGGTCTAGTGGCATGGACGGAGGACTCTTTAGACATACGTCCAGTTCTTGTCAATCTTGACCTGTACCTTGTTGTCTAACCAAGGTTTAGTCCTTTCCTCATGTAGTTCCGACGTAGAATAGTGGGACGAATAAATTGAATATACGTCTCATGTAGTACGTTTACGATCCGACCCACTTCGTGTTCAAGCTTAGTTCTAAAGTCTCTCTTTATAGTTATTGGAGTTTATACGTCTACTGTGGTGGGAATACCGTCTTTCACTTCTTCTTGATTTCTCGGAGAACTACTTCCACTTTCTCCTCTCACTTTTTCAACCGAATTTTGAGTTGTAAGTTATTGATTCTTGTACCGTGGGTCAGGGTAGTGAAGTACAGTTCATCTACCCCTTTGTCACTGTCTAAAATAAAACCCCCCGAGGTTTTAGTGACGTCAACCACTGCCGTCGGTACTTTAATTTTCTGCGAACGAGGAGCCTTCTTTTCGATACTGATTGGATCAATCGTATAATTTTTCGTCTCTGTAATGAAACGGTTGTTTCCAGGCAGATCAGTTTCGATACCAAAAGGGTCATCAGTACATCCCTACACTCTAAACCTGATATTTCTTTGGACTCGTGACTTCTTGACTACGAAAACTTGACACCACAACCTCTTCTGAGAACTCTCAAGGAACCTGACGTTCCTCTAGATTGGTCAGTTAGAATTTCCTTCAGTTAGGACTTATAAGTAACCTTCCTGACTACGACTTCGACTTTGAAGTCATGAAACCGGTGGACTACACTTCTTGACTGAGTGACCTTTTCTAGGACTACGACCCTTTCTAACTTCCGTCCTCTTCTTCCCCTGTTGTCTCCTCCTCTACCAACCGACCGTAGTGGTTGTAGTGGCTACGCAAACTCGTTCGAGGCTCTCAACCACTACCTGTCCCTCCGGAGCCTACGACGTCAGGTACCTCAGTGTTTCTCAGAGTGTACTGACTCGTTGACTTGACGTGACTATATTTAGGTATATGGATTTTCAGTTGGAATTGTTTTTAAGATTTTATTCGTCAACCTTCATAATGAAGAACCTAAGGACTGTCGTACCCTTCGTTACCGGACCTCTAAAATTTTCAACTTCTTACTTTTGGATCACCCTTTCAACACACGTACAATTCAACGAATGCAGTACAGGTTGAGAAACGCTACGATAATGACATCGACGGTCCGAGGTGACAGGTACCCGAAAGGGTCCGTTCTTATGACCTCATCCAACGGTAAAGGAGGAGATTCCCTAGAAGGGTTGGGTCCCTAGTTTGGGTGTAGAAACGTAAAGGACGTGACCGTTCTCCTCAGAAAGGTCATCGTGGTGTACCCTTCGGGGTGACCCTTTCAATAAAGTACGATTTTCTTGGGTGGTCAATATGATAAATTCGAACAGAGTAGACTTTTGATATTTTTACTAACCTTGAGAGGAAACCACCGTTTTCCGTGTATAGACTATGTTCACTAAACTATCTTGTTAATCTCCTTCAATTGATTAACCCGTTCATCCCAATTATGTCTCGAAAGAGGATTTTATACTTTAAGATTCGTAGTTGGGTTCCTGATCACCGAATCGACCAATATGTACCTTCTTGACTTTTATTTGATCCTCACGACCGATGAAAGAGAAGAGACTTTGATTGTGATCCTTCATCATTTAAAAGACAAAACTGTTAGTACTGTTTTGTACTGAAAGGTATTATAACTACTGTGTAGAGTAAGTGAAATATCCATCGTGTCTTCAGATTCTGTCGAGATAAAAAGATGGAAGGAGAAAGACCTCGGGGGATTTCCTGTCCCGACACACAATTCCCCTTTCAGATTCCTGTTTACAGTTTTGGTGGAAGGGACTATCTCTTATCAAGTTTAATTAATTAAAGACGGAATCGAGAGGTGAATGGAGAGAGTCTTATAGGCATTGTGTCTTATAGTAATAAGTCAGTAAGTTCTATAAAGTCTCTTAATAGTCTGTCGGAGTTGTTTTAGAGGTGTACAGTGTGTTGGGTAGAGGATACTCAACTTAATACAGGGGTTTATAAGTGTACAACTTCAAGATTGGGGGGTCATAGACTCTTACACTGATATAGACCGTTATTCCAGAAATTTCTCCAGTAATTCGATTTTACTCCACTTTCCAATTTTACTCCAATTCGATTTTTCCCAGATACCGGATATCTTACCAGTAATTCCACGTGAGATTAGGTCATACTGACCATTTAAATATTCTTCTGTACTGGTTCTGTGTTCTGTGAGTGTCTCCTTTCTACTATACCTCTTGGTCTTTCTTCTGTCGGTAGATATCCTGTTATTCTCTTCGGGGTCTTCTGTATTGGGTCGGTTGTTGAACTAGAGTCTGAAGATCGGAGGTCTTAACACTTCTTTTTTTATTTATAGACAGTAAATTCAGGGAGTCCGATACCATTAAACAATACCGTCGGGATCGTTTGATTATGTGATAAGTAAACGAAAATCGGGTTTGTTACTAGATTACCGAGTCGAGAAAATGTTTAAAGATCTCGATCTTTAGGGTATAATAAGGTACCCGTTATCAAGAATCTCTGACTGCGTGAAGACACGAGTGTGTCCACGAGGAATGTCAGTGGTCCAATTAAACCAGTTCCGTCTTTGGACAATATGAAAGGGGTGGGGGTGTAGGATACGGAGATAGTAAAAAGGGGAACAAAAGTAGAAATTTTCATATCGGACTTGTAAATTACCCGCGAGTTATATAGTCGCAGGTAATTTACAAGAGACTTTCCTTGAGATTCTACTTCAAATCAAAGTTTAGAATCAAATCGAAAAGTTGGATTGTGAATACTCGATTGTAAATCTAAGTTGTAACTCGTATTTGTGGATTTAATAATTCTATAATTATTCCTGTAGTGAAGGTAAGACTTGAAATAGAAGAGTCCGGTAACTGTGGTGTCAGTTTCTCGACTCTTTTTACGGAAGGAAGGTAAGGAGGTCTCCTCTCTTTAATTAAAAGGTCAGTATTTACTTGTGTCCAAATACTGAAAGGTTGAAGATTCAGTGTCTAGTCTTTGGTCTGATTCCTACAATATTTGACAACGCTAATAGTAACAACAAATCTACAAATCCTTCACCGTAAATTAAAACAGCAAGTAGACAAAGTTCGTCCCTTTTAGTCTTTAATATAAACATTATTATACTATAAATGGAGTCGTCTCAAATACTCTTACAGTAAGTTGTTTAACACACGTCATTAACGTTAATTTAATGGAGGTTAACGTTGACTCCCGTGTATTGTCAAAGAGTCTAAAGTCGGAGGACCACCGTCCACAGAAGTTGAGAACTGATAAGGTACCTAAAATTTCCATTTAATCTAATTTAGTAGTCAATGTCGAGATTTAAATAAAATAGAAAGGAACAATTTAATTTCAGTAGTAGTATAAAAACATGGGATGACACTCCCGGAAACAAAAAGACGAATGAAATACCCTACACCACAAACAATAATCGTACAACATAAAGTTTATGAAGCAAGTCGGAAATCTTGGAATGTTTCCTTTTCTCTTCGGATATTGGGTAATTCCTTAGACAAAGATTTTTTGTGGTAGTAACGTAGTTTCTTTAAGTGACGTAAACAAACCTTTTAAAGATTACTGTTATATCAGTAGAAAAGACTGTTCTTCAGTCTTTTGAAACTATCAATATTTGCAACTATCAATAATTTGGTTTCGTCTGTCACTCTCCAGATACCACATGATCCCCTTATTAAAGGAGAAACACACAAAAACAAATAATGACTGGTACCTTATTCACTAAGTTAGGAGGAGGTGTGACAACGTCTCAATTATGTATAAATAAGGGTCTTTCTATTTAGACATGGAACAAATCAAGATCCATTATTATATAGACAACTCTTAATTTTTACACAACCGTGAGAAACCCCTCTTTGTTTCTTTCTCACAAATGACACTGAAAATCGGAGTATAAAGGAAAACGGTTAACGGTTCGTCCAGTAAGAAGGTGCCGTAACGGACCAATCGTAACTTTCGAAACATATTTATGGGAAAGGATTCAATCGTCGAGAATGAGAAGACAAAGAAGGTTGTAAAAAAGAATTACACGTAGTCAGTTCCGAGAAGAACAGTAACCGACGAAAGACCCCTTTCAAAGACGGTATACCGGGGTGAAGTCGACCGTTTTCCCCACCAAATTTTCAGGTATTTTAAGGTACCTGTCTCCTCGAACCGTCCGATATCAGGTACCCCAGAGTTTCTCAGTCTGTGTTGACTCGTGTAATATTATTTATTATTTTCAGATATTTCATGACTTTGGAAGTCTTTTTTCTCTCTAATTACAACCTAAAAAAATGATGACAGAACGTGTCGTCGACGGCGTCAACTTCTTTAAATACTGATGTTATCGAAGACGACACAACTTTCCTTAGGTATTTACTCAGAATTGAAATGTACTACTGTCCGTGATCGTAATTAGTTTTAACACTACCAGACCGTCATATAGTGGTTTTAATGTAAGTTCAATTTCTATACGACAATAGAGATACTGGAACCCGTTCAGTGAAAAACAGGTATTGGGAAATTAGGAAATAGAGAGATTTCAAGTAAAGGTCATATCTTACAATACTAAGATACCGGATATCTCCTTAAATTTAAAGACATATGTTTGTAGTTACAACCACAAAATTAAGGCCTTAGATAGAAGAGAAATGAACTTTCATCCTCCACGTTCATCTAGATTAGTTTTAATCAGTGAGGGGTTCTTGTTTCTTTGTTGGTCTACACATCGTCCCAGACAGGACGGTCTCATGAATTTGACTCTGAAATATTGGTTTCCGTTGGGAATCTTACCGAATTACGTGTATGGTATGTGTGTTCGCATATTGGTTTTAAATGGTTCGTAAGTTTAATTCGTATATGTTGAGTAATGTTTAGAGAAGATGTTGGTATAGATGTTTATTTGAAACACATACACTCAAAGTAAATCTAATGCGCATGAAGGGGGTTGAGCCTTAATCTTTGTCTCACCTATACCTTGAAACAAGTAGAGAGACGACACGAGTGTCCTCTAGTCGATCGACTTACAGTCTAAGTCAGAGACTCGTGAAGAAACACGAATTCTGTATTTGTTTTACGAAGAAAGTTGTTCTGTCAATTTATGCATGTTCTTAGTATTCGTCGTGATTCCACCCGAACTGGATAGTAAATGTTTTAGTGAACCAGAGAGTCAAGTCAGTCAGTCAAATCAAGTCAGCGAGTCAGTACAGGTTGAGAAACGCTGGGGTACCTGACGTCGTGGGGTTCGAAGGGACAGGTAGTGGTTGGGGACCTCGAACGAGTTTGAGTACAGGTAGCTCAGTCACTACGGTAGGTTGGTAGAGTAGAAGACAGCAGGGGAAGAGGAGGATGGAAGTTTAAAAGGGTCGCAGTCCCAGAAAAGGTTATTCAGTCAAGAAGTGTAGTCCACCAGTTTCATAACCTCAAAGGCGAAGTCGTAGTCAGGAAGGTTACTTATAAGTCCTGACTAAAGGAAATCCTAACTGACTCTGAACGTTTTATGAATTTAAACCCTTTGTGTTCTGTAAGAGTACCTAGGTTTAGCGTCTTATTAAATCTTATCGGACCTTAAACCACCCGAGTAGAAACCACTTTGTGAGAAAGATCTGAAAAAGAAAGTTACGATTTAAGGAGTCGAGAGTGAGTGTCACCCTTTCGGACAAAACAATGGAGAGTCTCTAGAGTCCACAACGGAAACCACCCTTTCCCGATAGTCTTTCTATTAGAAAGGGGGTCCTTAGTTTAAAAGGTAGTGATCGTGAAGGATTAAGGTCCGTCGTCAAGGAAGATCATTTAAGAAAATCGGACGTATAACTCTTGATCACCCCGGTCACGACGGTTATAGGATTAGTTTCGACTGTGTCGGGTGGGACCTCCAATGGACGTCGAACTATCTGGGAAGGACTTGCATCACTGTTGAAGAATGAAAAAGACTGGTTTTCTCGTGTGTCCCGTCCGATCTTTACAGTCCTCAATTGTGGATCAATTTATGTTTGGAGTTTGGGACTCCCTAACTCACCATTTATGAAGTTGAAAGCGTGAAGTAATCAACCTATTAGGACTCCATAAGGGGGGTGGTGGTAGAGAGTATCCCAGTGGTCTCCCTAACCTAGACAGAGGGTGTTGTCATCGAGTTATTATGAGAAGGTGGTGGGAGGGGTGGTAGAGAGAAGAATTGAGGGAGAGTTCACGGAGGACTCTAGTAGAGGGAAGAATTAAAAACAAAGGTATAGAAACAGACTCTAGACGACACCTCATCGAGTCCTATTCGTTTCTTATTTCTATTTTGATTATCTAACACCTTTATAGTCTTTAATTCATCTCCTTCTCTTCCTCTTCCTTCCCCGACAAGGTCTTTGGGTCGACGATTCAATCCTGTACCGTTATTTATAAATCCGTACCAGTTTTTGTGTACACTCCTGGTTATTCCCTTTCTTTACCTTGAAGAATGGTGAATTAGTCGACTAGTTTCTAGTTCTGACTCCCTAAACACCTTTCCAACCAGTTAGTTTCAATGTTCCCGGTCAAAAGTCGTCTACTCGGTTCGTCCTTTTTCGGTCTCCGTCTTCAATTAAATCAGTCCAATTATCTGTCGGAACTTCAGATGTACTGTCTTTGATTACTGTGAAGGTGTCTTAATATCATCTCCGAATCGACTTTTACCCCAGTATTTCGACCTAAAAGAGACCTTTCAGTTCAACGTGGTTTCTTTGAACCACAGACTAAGATGAAACAATTACTTGACTCCGGTTCGAAGTACTCGTAGAGAGAGAAGTTACCCCGTACTATCGAAGACACAAAATCTTCATCTAGATCTTTCGTCCAGAGGGTTAAAGACTCATTGTATACAACAATTGGATGGTCATTTGTAGGCTCAGGAAATTTTACTTTCGTGTGTGTGTCTATGTCTATGAGAACAGTATAGAATTCCGTGTATAAACTACTAACTTACTTTACTTGTTCTTTGTTCTAGTGCTTACACGTAAAAGTTTTAGAGGAGTAAGTACATTTCTTTGTAACCGAAAATGATAACATTCTGATGAGAATACAAAGACAATAACAACTCAAAACTTCTATTATTTTATTTCTAGAATTAAGGTGTTCTCACCTTAGTTGTGTAGTTGAGACAGTTAATGTAGTACCCAAATAAAGTAGAAGGGTTCTGAACGTAAGAAAGATAACTCAAACTACACGGTCCAGGGGTTTAACCCTTAACGTAGTTCTGTTTATAAAAAATTTATTTCATTCATAACAACCAAAGTTCATACTAACAGAGTTTATATTTGTTGATGTGTTTAAGTTTTGTACAACCTACTTTATCATCTTTCTTTTGTCTCCTTCTTCGTTTCATTTTTATCTTCGGTATATGTATTCCCATATCACCTATTTCGTCTCCCAAATAAGACCTTAATATACTTCGGTCACTTTTTCTATAGTAAACCTTGTATTACAACACGTTAAGATCGGTTACAATCTCCGTTAGTTTTACAAAGTCCCCCCGACTTTACAAACTTTGTACTCCTGTTCACAACCGGGTAAGTTATGGAATCTCTTTTCTTTTGATACCCTTTTAAAAAAGGTTCCCATATATGTACTCGGTTTAAAAAGTGAGTGTATGAACAGGTACCCTGGATTAAGACGTGAACCTATAAACACCGTTGGGACGTAAGACGTTTGAATCACGAACACACTTTGTCCTCAATTCGTATACCGTCTTAAGTCGAACGTATCGGTACGTGATCGAAGACAATCGTAATTTGACGAGTAATCGTACGTCACCTTGAAAAATTTTCCTTTTGTTGTAATTACCGATCCTCGGTAATCATTCGATAAAATTTTCGACCTTAAGTTTTATGTTAACTTGTTGGATTTCGTCTATACCTACATTAGGTGGTGGGATGTGTAGTTCACGAAGGTGATCGGAGGTGATCTTGGGCGAGTCGAATTAGAGTCTTTCATATTTGGGTTAAATCGTCGGGTACTGTACAAAAACTCTCTGTATGGTTTCTGTTTGTCTCCCTGGGTTACTGAGCATCGATATAGTAGTTGGTCGAAGGTCCAAGTCTCCTTCTCCTTCACGGACATCTCCGGGACGAGAGTCGGAGGACGTGGAGGGATCCTTTATTTACGAAGGGTTGGTAATCGTTTCCACGAATAAAAAAAATTAAATACAAATTAACCTAATATTAACGAAATACAACACAATTAAAGTCGACACGGTCTTTCACTTAGTCGATATGTACATGTATATGTATATAGGGGAGGGAGAGTTCGGAGGGAGGGTGAGGGGTAGGATGAGTAATGTAGTAGTGTCTCGTGACAAGACATGTCGTTAAAGAGTGATCGACAGATAATATGTGTGTCATCATATACATACAGTCACGATGAAAGAGTCAAGTAGGGTAGGAAGGGGATTTCTCGAGTAAGAGTGCGATGTCTAGGATAGAAGAAACATAAATGAACCGGTATTAGAAGTTTAACCCGAAGGGACTACGGACGTTATGTTCTCTGGACCCAATCTAGGGACTCAGTCCTTCTAGGGGACCTCTTACCTTACCGATAGGTGAGGTCATAAGAAAGGACCCTTCAGGGTACCTGTCTCCTCGGACCCACCCGATGTCCGACGTCAGGTATCCTACCGTTTCTCAACCTGTACTGACTCGTCGATTGTGAAAGTGAAAGTGTCAGAAGGTTAATACCTTGTCTCTTTTTTACGAGAATGAAATTTTACGTTTCCGAAAGTTTTCTTTTGGTCAGTGATGACACTTGTCTTGTTTATACAAGAGACGTGAAAGTCATAAGTCAAGTCAAGTCAGCGAGTCAGTACAGGCTAAGAAACACTGGGGTACTTAGCGTCGTACGGTCCGGAGGGACAGGTAGTGGTTGAGGGCCTCAAGTGAGTCTGAGTGCAGGTAGCTCAGTCACTACGGTAGGTCGGTAGAGTAGGAGACAGCAGGGGAAGGTCAAAAGTCATAATGTCAAAGAATTTACCCACCTACACCACAAAGTTCGATGACGTGTGAGTACCAGAGGAAGGAGAAGAAGTATACAAAGTTACATGAACTACAATTGGATATTTTTGTGTACAAAGACGAAAGTCCTTGAAGAACCTAGAAGGTTCAGACAAGAAAGAACCGTTTTTAAACTAGACTGTCGATACCTCCTACGTCGTTCACAACTCACCTTTTTGATTCTGCCCCTTTCGTTAATCGAAATCGGGTTCAAGTAAACCCCACCATACGTTGTATTATGTTTCTTGTTCTAGAACTCTCTCTCTCTCCCTCTTTCTCCAATCTAGACTTCACTTTGGATTCCTCTGTTGACTTTACATAATTCCTACCTCCAAAAGTGGACAGAAGAAAAAAAATTGTTGTCTTTTATTTCTCACGTCTGGTACTACGGTAAGTTGTCTTTGTATGGGGTGTGTCTCGTATGGTTCCTTTAGTGAAGTAAACCTCCTCGGTGACGGACTGATATTTACCTGTCTCACACTTTAGTCTTGTCTTCAGACCCAGTTCCACGAATGTCTTCCCATCTGTCCCTTTTCTGTTAACAGGTGACCTCTTGTTATTTTATTTTGTGAGTTGAAGTCTTCAATTTCTTATTTGTGTATGGATACTAGGTGTCTTGAGGTATCGGTCTCCACTCCCCCCCTCTTTTTAACGGTTTTGTCACGATTTGACGATATTTTCGGTGTCTTTTCGACCCAATAAATGAGTTTTCTTCCTCGAGTTCTCCCATGTGTCTTTTACGTCACCCTTATTTCTTTGAGTCAGTAAAGTACACGGTTCTCTTTATTCGTCATCGTTGTTGTAAAATTTTGGGGTTAAATACCCCTTTTCTTCTTTTACTAATCAGAGTCGGTTCTTTTTATTATCGAGACGTATAGAAGCCGATAACCTAAAAACGTAAGAATTTATGTACTGACACCAGACACTAAGGGTTCAGGAAAGTACTCACACTTTTAACTGGAGGTATTTGAAGAGTGATTCGGTGAAAAGAGGATGGTTTTACACCTACTCGATAAATGATAGGACTGAGTCGACTACATGAGACATCGTAGTCCTATAGTAATAAATGACCCTCTTAGAATTTCGAGAGACTATTGAGTCGTCCAGAAAAGGAATAACGTTTATTCGGGAAGGAGACCTAAGAATCCTCCCTTTTCCTTGTCTTCCCTCACTTGGCAAACAGACCTGAAAATGCCATTAGTATTGTCTCCTTTTGGACCCTTATTTTTACTCTCGGGCTTTCCCGTACTAAGTTGAAACAGACGTCTCAAAATGAAGTCAATAATTATATTAAGATTTTATGAGTCGTTTACACTAATTTATACTTGTTCACAGTTATGACCCACCACCTCTGTAGCTACAAAATATTTAATAATAATAAATATAAAAAGATTTATGAATTTTTATAATTTGTTTTTAATCAATTTTCATTTTTCAAACGTACCACATTTCAAATTACCAACACCGTAACACTATAGTTGTTTTTAGTACTTCAAATTTTTTCTTTTCATGTTTTAACGGACTAGACAATAAGGTCACTCGAAGTTGAGGTCTATATTTAACAGTAATGTAACCCCCCCTTCAAAAATTTTGATGACGAGGTCGAGACTTGACGGAATATTGGGTCGTTAGGGTGATGACCCGTATGTGTGGCTCCTTTGGTCTTAACTTTCTTTGTGCACATAGGGTTACAAGTAGCGTCGTGACAAATATTATCGATCCTGTACCTTTGTTGGATCTACAGGTAGTCGTCTACTTACCTATTCTTTCGACACCATGTATATGTGTTACCTCATAATGAGTCGGTAATTTTTCTTATGTAAACTTAGTCAAGATTACTCCACCTACTTTGACCTCGGTTAATATGTCTCACTTCATTCGGTCTTTCTTTTTGTGGTTATGTCATATGATTACGTATATATACCTTAAATCTTTCTACCATTGCTATTGGAACATACGTTCTGTCGTTTTCTCTGTGTCTACATATCTTGTCAGAAAACCTGAGACACTTTCTCCCTCTCCCACCCTACTAAACCCTCTTACCGTAACTTTGTACATATTATAGCATATACTTTACTTAGTGGTCAGGTCCAAGTTACGTACTATGTCCTACGAGCCCCGATCACGTGACCCTACTGGGTCTCCCTACCATGCCGCCCCTCCCTCCACCCTCCCCCCAAGTCCTACCCCTTGTGCACATATGGACACCGCCTAAGTACAACTACATACCGTTTTGGTTACGTTATAACATTAATCGGAGGTTGATTTTATTTATTTAAATATAATTTTTTTATTATTATTATTTATTTTAATGATGAGGTCAAGTCTCAAGTCGAACCTGATTCATTTACACTCTTAGTCACTTATATCCGGGGTCCGTAGACATAAAGATTTTCGAAGAGACTACCAAGATCTACACATCGGTCGTATCTCTCGTTGAGTATAGAGAACCCTGTAATAGGAGATAATTGGACCCTACTCTAGTCTTTCTCACACTGTTGTTTTTCTCTTGATTTCATGGTCCTTTAAGTTCAAGATCTGGGTTAAAATAATGTTCGACGTATTAGATTTTGTTAAGTAAATTAGACAAACCTTAGGTAAAGGGAAAAGACCCGGTACTTTTAGGATATGATCTAGTTAATTTTCCAAACAAAGAAAAAGTTTTAAGATAATTAAGTTATATTTTTCTTCTTTTGTCAATTGTAACTACATAAGAAACCTTTATAAAAGATGTTGTTATAAAAGTTATCTTATTAACTTATACACTAGGGGTAACGTTGATTAAACATAAACAGAACGAATTATCTATTTTCTAGGGATGTGTACCGATTGAGACCTTCTAGGAAAATTCGGTGAAAACCTTCTCCCCTAAGGTAGAAAAGTAATAGTACTTAGTTACCTACGTAAGTCGACACTTATTTCCATGGATTGACACAAATTACCCTAACGAACGGAAGATAATTTGTTTCCGTCTGGATCGTAAAAGTTTACTGTTTTCATTTCCTTATGAGACGTCTTATCAACTACCCCTCGATCTCCCCGGGACCCTTAATATGGATCTGTACCTCTCCTCCTTTTCTATTCGTCGGTCCGATTGTCGTACCGGGTTTCACCTACTATCTATTGCTCAGATGATACGTTGGGTTTACCCTATTGTAAGTAAGGAAGTCAAGACCGTTTTTGGTTCATTCTGAGGACAGGACGTTCCGAATTTCTCGAACAGTCTCATAGTACTTGTCCTTAACCTGTATTGTTTTGTTCTTGAGCTTACACACTGGGTCCAATGTACCATCTTGAGTTCTTGTTCCGTCTTTCGTTGGGTCCCTGTACGGGTCGTAGGGTCTCCTTCTCGTCCCGATCGTCATCCTACTGATCAACGACTTGAATGAGAGATTCATGATTCTAACCCTGACTCGACTGTCAAAACCAATTCTCTAGACAGGATATTTCAACCCTTTTATCTCCCCGTCAGTTTGTTGGTCCGAGAATGGTTTCGTTGAATCTTAATTGAAACTACTCGAAAGGATAAAAATCCCCGTTTTTTTTACTCTTTTAGATCGTTTTCATCAGTATAAAATACGGTCTTCTCGTGGTAATTATCTACAACCTTTTTCGATCTGTATGAGACTCTTGTACTTTTCTCGGTTTCCTAATCTTTCTCCCTTTCTATACCTTTTGGTGACCTTCTCTCAGTCTTGATCTCCTTTTCCTGATTCTCCTTCCCTCTCCCACCGGTCGCTTAGGGTGGGTATGTTGAAGATCAGGGACTTTCTAGTCAGAGAGGGGAAGTGTTAAGTAGGGAGACCGAAGATAAAATTATGAAAACAAAGAAGGAAGGGGTGACTTACCTGTTTCGTTCTAGAGAAATTCCACCCGGATACCCTTGAAAGAAGAAACGACAGGATGGGGTCACGGTCAGTCATGACGACCATTGTACACGGATTTTGGTCGAAGGTGAGAAAGTTTGGTGAAAGGAAAGAACAAGTTAGGAGCGAGGAAGGGAGGTCAATGTTGGGGGAACAGATAAACCGACGACGTCCTGGAGTATGGAGGGCATCCGAAGTGGATCGAGGTCACGAGGACCCTTTAGACCGAGAAGGAATGTCACGACTGTCACCAGGGGAGAGGTAGTGTTAGTAGAACCCTCTACAGAGACGATGTCTCTTATTTGGTCTGAAACACCCTTTTAATAACATTCTCACGGACGTTATGTTTGATGTGTATTCTTCCTGTGAAGAAAACTTGATGGTAAAGTTTTGTTGGAAGGTATGTGTGAACTTTTGTTATACATAAGACGACGAAAACCAACCTTACAAGAGACATATTTAATTCAGGTAAACCAGATACGCAATAAATTCTGGAGAGAAAGGAATAACTAAAAGACAGACCTCGAAGACAGGGTAACTACATTTACCCCACAATTTCAGGGGATGATATTAACACAACGACGACTAAAGAGGAAAATTCAGGTAATTATAAACGGAATACATAACTTCTCTACAATCCAACCTAGGTCCTATAAATCTTAACAATGTAGAAGAACCTAAAGAGACAACCAATAATACACCACGGGAAAAAACAGAGAACATTGTCAAATATAAAATTTCAGATATCACATACTATATTCATAACGATGGAACCGAAATACTCAAACCTACTTGAGACCGTCAACCACTACCTGTCCCTCACGACCGCACGACGCTAAGTACCCCAACGTTTCTCAGTCTGTGCTGACTCACTGACTTCATTGACTTGGAACCGAAAGAAAACTAAAGGTAAACGTACCTTACAGTAAAAAGGAAGAGGAGTGAAAGTCAGACATACACAGAGATCTTGACTTAACTCATAGAACATACGTCGTATATAGACATGGAACAAAAACATAAGTAAGTCGGTCAGACAGAAGACCAACCTCGAAGATTAGACAAATGTAAATTCTATTGATAACTATGCATACAAGATTAACGGTAAAACAATTAAGAAAACCTAAACGGAACATCCAGAAAGAAAAGGTAAAGAAGAAAACATAAGAACACTAGACTAATGATAGAAATCACAATACAAATCTAAGGAAAAAAATAAATAATACATATAGATAATGTCTAAAAACCAAACACCAATGGTACTTCAAAAACATACTGTCAGACACATATGTACTAGTAAAATTCAACGACTAGAGAAGTAAAGTTTACGTAAAAATTTTTGGGACTTAAACATGAAAGGAGGGGAAGTATTAATGACGAAAACTATAATAGAAAATATAGATTAACAAGACACATAGGGAGTTAACGAATAACATCTATATCTACTAAAATGATGGAAAAAGGATTGGGAGGGATGACCGAAATAAACGTCAACTAAGGATGAAAATGAAGACAAACGGAAATGACTACTCTCAAAAGTAAAGTATTAAAAGAACAAAGATCATTATCGAAAAGGAAAAAGTGGATCTCCTCAGGGGAATTGTAACCAATATTTCGCCCAAAACCACCACGATTCGAGAAAATCGAAAACGAATAGACATTCAGAAAAAAAATTAACCTTATATTAATGAAAAGTTGTGACACAATCAAAGAT
The DNA here is from genome assembly GCA_006410555.1 of Capra ibex. Classification (NCBI taxonomy): domain Eukaryota; kingdom Metazoa; phylum Chordata; class Mammalia; order Artiodactyla; family Bovidae; genus Capra; species Capra ibex. The sequence continues at coordinate 22,788,852 of SJYO01016970.1, read as the reverse complement.
AACACGTCACTTCGTTTAATCGATACACATATTTATATAGGGGAGGGAGAACCTGGAAGGTGGATGATGGAGGGTAGGGCGGGTACATCCAGTAGTATCTTGTGGGTCGACTCGAGGGATACGATATATCTTCCAAGGGTGATCGATAAATAGGGGTGATCAATAGATATGTGATGTGTACCAATCAATCAATCAATTCAGCGAGTCAGCACAGGCTCAGAAACGCTGGGGTACCTGACGTCGGGCGGTCCGAGGAGACGGGTACTCTAAGAGGGCCGTTCTTATGACCTCACCCCACGGTAAATATAGTTAGGATTAGAGGGTTAGGTAGGATGGGAGGGAAGGAGGGGACGGTACAGGTGTACAGGTAAGAAATGTATTCGTTGAGGCAAGGACGGGAACTAAGGAGGTGATTCAGACTTGTTCTCCGAACGACCTATCTCATAAGAATCAATATCCGAAAAGGAAAAGTAATAAAATTTATATAACACTGTGAGGGAAGACCGGACTTCAAAGACGGATTTTCAGTCGATATCGGAATATCATAGACGAGGCAACATACACTAAACAATGAAAAGGAAACGACGAAAAGAATAAGAAAGAAATAGAAATTAAAATTTAAAACATACGTTTATGTTTTCAATAGTTTATCAGTTTTGTTGGAACTCTTTCTTCTCGTGTCGACCTCCTTAGTGTGAGGGACTGAAGTCTGGTATAACGTTTCGATGTCATTAGTTCTACCGTACCATGACCGTGCTTTTGACTGTATATCTGGTCACCCTGTCCTCTCTCTCGGTTCTCTGTTTGGGTGTGCGAATACCGGTTATTGGATACTGTTTCTTTCGTTCTTATACGTTACTTCTTTTCTGTCAGAAAATTTTTCACCATGATTTTTTTTGACCTGTCGATGTACATCTTCTTACTTTAATCTTGAAAGAAATTGTGGAATGTGTTTTTATTTGAGTTTTACCTAATTTCTGGATTTACATTTTGGTCTATGATATTTTGAGGAACTCTTTTTGAATCTTGTGAGACTGTTTAAGGTGGTGATAAAAAAACCTAAATGGACGATTTCTTTTATTTTCGTTTTTATTTGTTTATCTTGGATCAATTTGAATATTCGAAAATTTGTCGTTTCTTTTGGTAGTTGTTTTACTTTTCTGGTCGATGAATAACCCTTTTTTATAAACACTTACTATTCTGACTATTCCGTAATTATAGGTAGTATGTATTTGTCTAGTATAGTAAGTTACAGTTTTTTATTTTTGATAATTTTTGACCGTCTTCTTGGTTTGTCTGTAAAAGGTTTCTGTTTTACGTCTGTCGGTTGTCCATGTACTTTTCTACAAATCGCAGTGATTAATAGTCCCTTTACGTTTAGTTTTAGTGTTACTCTATAGTGGAGTGTGGACAATCTTACGATAGTAGGTTTTCTTATGTTTATTGTTTACAACCGTTCCTACACCTTTTTTCCCTTGGGAGGATGTGACAACCTCTCTTACATTTAACCACTCGATGACAACTTTTGTCATATTTCATAAGAGTTTTTTGATTTTTATCTTGATAGTATACTAGGTCAGTAAGGTCAGGACTCATTTGTTTTTATGATTAAGTTTTTCTATACACGTGGGGTTACAAGTATTGTCGTAACAAATTTTAAAGGTTCTATACCTTTGTTGGGTTTACAGGTAGTTATCTACTTACCTACTTCTTCTACTTACCTTATGATAAGTCGGTTAATTTTCTTACTTTAAAACGGTAGACGTCGGTGTACCTATGGAACCACCCGTAATGCGATTCACTCTATTTAGTCTGTCTCTTTTCGTTCATGACATACCATCGTGAATATTCACCTTAGAATTTTTATGTTGTTTGATGGTTGATATTGTTTTTTCTTCGTTTGAGTGTCTAAGTCTCTTGTTTAACACCAATGGTCACCTCTCTACGTCTCCCATTATATGTCTCCACCCCCTTACCCTTCATACTTGATAATCCATATACTATCCGAGTTCATATATATCATGTTGTATTCCTTGTGTCGGTTATAAAATATCATAGTTGTTGAATTTGTCTTTTATTGGAAATTTTTAGTATGTTAAAAATATATTTTAAAAATTTTTAATCTTTATTTTCTACAAATTCAGATGGCCAACAAAACGTGAATGTAGTAAATTAATGTATCCTGTTTAAAATGTCATTTCATGACAAAAAACGTAACCATTCCTAATCTTGTGAGACCGAATCTCCTTTTTATATACGTACACCAAAAGTTGTCCAATTCTAATATCTTTTGACGAATTCGTGGGTCTCTTCCCACTTTTCTTCTGTGTCGTTCCTGAAAATCCGACGTCAGTGGGATCCAGAGAGGAGTAGATAGCCATACACCTACATCCACGCCTTAACTACCCCCACCTCCACCTACCAGGAAGGTACTAGGAACCGGAAATATTATATTAGACCTCTTCCTTTACCGTTGGGTGAGGTCATAAGAACGGACCTTTTAGGATACCTGACTCCTCGGGCCATCCGATGTCAGGTACCCCAACGTTTCTCAGCCTGTGCTGACTCACTGAAGTGAAAGTGAAAGTATCGGGAACAGAAACAAGGTTGTAGAATCTACAGGGTGATTAAGGAATAATTTCGAGTCTTTGTTGATACAATTCCATTCTTTCTAGTATTTTAAAGCTGTAAAAACAATAAATATATTTAACATACAATAAATTACTCAAACTCATTATACCTACTCATACACACAAACAACGGACCACCATCAGTGTCGTGTAAATTTGAAAAATATAATCGAGAATACTCTTATATAGGTTGATACATTCAGAGAGTGATATGTGATATAAAAGGACCATACATTTGGACTGCATACTGTCTCTGGAAGAAGTGGGACTTATTACGACGACAGGGGTAAAACGGTAGACCCTTGTTCGGTAAGAAGGAACTCCCTTATGACTTTTAAAAGAGTTCAAGTCTACCGTTTAGGAAACGACTTACAAAGAAACATCTCAATTCGTACTATTAGAAATACGGGTTGAGGAAAGGGGGACATCTTTTCTCCTCAAGAGAGAACGCCTTCTTTTCGTCGCAGGGAAAGAAATACTTAAATTAGTCGTAAGGGTTTTCCCTACCTATAAAAGTAAGACGTAGAGATGTCTCGAAGTTGAGATCTTGAAATAGTTTAACCGTAACCAACCTCTTCAGACGCTTACGAAGTAAAATCTTTTTGACGTTTTCTGTTTCTTTTTTTAGCTTGATTTTAACTTGAATTTAGGTCAAAAATTCAAGTGATTAGGATTTTTGAAAGATCGTAAGGTGTTTTACATGGTCCGTATTTCTTTTTCAAACTTTGTAGATTTCCCTTTACAAATACGCACATACATCCATCCTCTATCTATGTATCGAGTTTTTTGTTTACTTTTTTTTCTCCGTTCTAAAAGGTGGTAGTCATTTTTGTTACTTGTTAAACTATATTTTTATACTAGTTACCCACCAAGTTTCTTCTACTTTATGTTTATCGGTTTTTTATACATTTTCTACGAATTAAAATGTGTATCAATTTATATACGTTCAGTTTTGTCACCCTAAGAAAATAAAAGAGTTAATATATTATTTTCAAATATTTGCGTATCTTGAAATTACTTTCAACATGTACAGACTATCGAAACCTCCTGTCCAAAAAAGTAACTAACAACTGCTTGTATATTTTATCACGTTGTAAAACTCTCTTGTCAAACCGTTATAGATAGTTTTAAGATTCATACGTACGAAAACTGAGTTGTTAATGTTACCTATATCAGAGGACTTAATTGTCTACTTACATATGGTTTTAAGATTTTTTTTTAATTAACATGGTTTTTTAATACTATGGAGAAATGTCGTCTTACAACTCGTCGATAATTTTCTCCCATTAATCTAAATATATACAATAAAGTTTTTTTGAGGATTCTAGTTTTATGTTCTTTATACATCAGACATTAGTGATCTGTCGTATAAATTTTCGTCTCTATGATGAACGGTTTTTTTCAGCCATATTAGTTTCGATACCAAAAAGGTCATCCTACCTACGTATTCAACCTGGTATTTCTTTCGACTTACGACTTCTTAACTACGAAAACTTGACACCACGACCTCTTCTGAGAACTCTCAGGAAAATGATGTTTCTCTAGTTTGGTCAGTTAGGATTTCCTTTGGTTAGGACTTATAAGTAACATTCGTGACTACGACTTCGACTTTAATGTTATAAAACCGGAGGACTACTCTTCTCGACTGAGTAATCTTTTCGGACACTACGACCCTTTCTAACTTCCGTCCTCCTTTTCTCCTACTGTCTGTTGTTTTGCCAACGTACCGTAGTGACTGAGTTACCTGCACTCAAACTCGTTCGAGACCCTCTACCTCTTCCTGTTCCTTCGGACCGTACGACGTCAGGCACCCCAGGGTTTCTCAGTCTGTGTTAACTCACTGACTTGTCGTTGTTAGAGTAAACATATTCGTTTCTTTTCTTGTCCATACCTCTCTTTTCATCAATATAGGTATCTATATCAACATACATAAGTAATCGTAAACGTATTTGGAAAAGGCCTTCAAGTCCGTTCTTTATCAATTCTCTCAATGTTCCGAGGAAGGTGAACACGGTGGTACAAAAGTAAAGTGCAAACCGTCCGAAACTCATCTTCTTCCGAAAGGAACCGAAAAGACGTTCAATCACAAAGGTACTCAGGTCTCTACCCGCCGGTCTTTCAGAGTAGTATGAGACATGAAGGACAAGGAACGGATCTCTCTTTGTTGATATCACAATGACCTCAACAGAAATACTACCAAGGAAACACTTTGAGTAAAGGTCACACTAGTTGAGAAGTATCCGGTGTATGGACTATTCAGTGAAGTCAACACTGGTTGAGAAACACTGGCATACCTGACATCGGGTGGTCCGAGGAGACAAGTACCCTAAGAGGTCTGTTCTTATGACCTCACCTAACATTACGGGAGGAGGTTCCCTAGAAGGGTTGGGTCCTAGCTTAGGTACAGAGACTGTAAAGGACGTACCCATCCGGTCAAGAAATGGTGATCGTAATGGACCCTTTGGGAGTGTCCGGTACCTCTGAGGTATATAGTCACAACAAGTAATCTGTAGTCTACAATGTCTTCGATGACAGTACCAGCCCTTCCTTCTGAGGAAGTGGTCGAATCTTGTACTATCGGTCTTCTCCATCACTCACCGTAACGGTCCATAGTATCCGTATACGAACAGTCCAGACGTGTTTCCGTGTCTTTGTATTCCTTCTAGGGATTGATCTACATTATGAGAGACGTATTTAGTAAAACTTTAAGGTCGGAGACTCTTATCCCCAATTTATCCGGTCTCTTCGAAGTAAAGTACTCTTAAAGTTTCAAAGGAGATGTTTATACATAATCATAAAGGAAACAGGATCGACCAATAAGTTAAAAGTCAGTGACTAGAAGAGGGGGTAAGATAAAGGGAGTAGGATGTTAAAGTAGCCTGAATGAAGAAAATCCTTCTGATGAGAAAGAAACACATGTACTCACCTATATCTGAGTGACCTCATACTTACTTAAATTACTTAAAGGTTTATGTCTTGACATACGTCAACGATATAAGTAAAAGAAATTTTTCATCCAAACGTAGTACAATATAGTAAAAGTTGAGACGTACAATTCAGTAAAGTTAGTACGGGTCGAGAAACGTTGGGACACCTGACATCGGACGGTCCGAGGAGACAGGTACCCTAAAGGGTCCGTTCTTATAACCTCACACAACGGTAAAGGAAGAGGTCCCCTAGAAGGACTGGGTCCCTAGTTTGGGTGTAGAGAATACAGAGGACGTAACCGTCTGTCCAAAAAAAATGGTGATCACGGTTGACCCTTCAGGAAAAGATTGGATCTGAGATAATTATAGGGTAAGTCACCACACCCTTTTATTATCGTTAATAAAATACGTAAAATTAAATACGGGACATTTTTGTAATTATCTATTTCTTAAGAGGTTTGACCTTACCACTACTGACTTGAACTAAAAAAATTTCTCCCAACAAAAGGTTTCTCAAATGTCTCTTTGTAAGAATTTTCCTGACTCCTAAAACGTGTCGTAATTAAAGTAACGTGTTCAGATAAAACCCATGTGTGACAGTTGTCTAGGGTCATCGATCAAATAAAGTTTACGTGTCAAGTGTATGAAGTGTATGACCCTATATTACGGTTCTCTTTAGTATTGGTTCAGGTACTGGAGTTCAGAACCAGATGTCTTGTACTTTTAGTTTCTTACGTATTAGATCTTTTTACCATGACCACTTGGATAAACGTCCCGTCCTCATCTCTGTGTCTGTGTCTCTTGTCTAAACACTTGTGTCGTCCCCTTCCTCTTCCATCCTACTTAACTCTCTTATTGTGACTTTGTATATATAATGGTATACATTTTATCGATCACCCTTCAACGAGATATTGTGTCCCTCGAGTTGGGTCACATGTCCCCACCCTACCTCACCACTACCCTCCGTCCAAGTTCTCCCTCCTTTGTGTAGATATGAATACCGACTAAGTGCAACAACATACCGTCTTTAGTTATGTTGTAATGTTTCGTTAGTACGAGATTAATTTTTATTAAAAATTTTTTTATTCTTACGTCTAAGTCGGATCATCTCAACTGTGTGATAAGATCTTCCGACCTCAGGATCGAGTTCTGAGTCGGAGAGAAGATGGATAGTCATTCTGGATCGTGTCTGATGAATTTGTGGGTCGGAGTAGACCTGTTATGCACTTTGTCCAAACTACTAGAACCTCTAGAGAGGATCGGAAGGTCAGAGTACTTCTACTCATCTCTTTTTCACTTTTACTACAACGAGTCAGCACAGGTTGAGAAACACTGGTAGACCTGACATCGGATGGTCCGAGGAGGTACGTGCCCTAAAAGGTCTGTTCTCATAACCTCACCTAACGGCAAAGGAAGAGGTCCCCTAGAAGGGTTGGGTCCCTACCTTGGACCCAGAGGGTGTAACGTCCGTCTGCGAAATGGCAGATTCGGTGGTCCCTTCGGGTACCCATCTCTGCAGGAATGATTTTGGTGTAAAAGGTGACGCTGGAAAACGAAGTTCTTTGATAGTAAGGACGGAGTCCTTCAATTTAAACAAAGTGGACTTTTGATTAAAGTTCCGTTCTTCAATCGACACTTGTCTCTATTATGTGGACAAAGTTCGTCGGGGATCCTGTCGTGCTAGACAGAACGAGTGGGAGTCTACTTATACTAAGGAAATAAAGACACCAACCGAAAGGAGTACTTATGTGTAGTCAGACCAATCACTTCTTTGAGAATCGAGTTAGGTTATTGTACTTAGACTAAGTCATTAACTGTGTAAAAGATTTCCATTGAGAAGTCGGAAGGAGTCCATATCGTAAGTAGGTACATCTTTAAACAAGGGTAGGGATTTAAAGGGGTTCTCTGAACGACGTCTAAACGACAGACTCGAGGAGGGAACTTCTACACCGACGACTCCACACTAACCAAGACGACCGTAAAATCCACTGTACAACCGTGTGTGGTGTCCTAGGCACCAGTACACACACACAAACACACACACAATCAGTGAGTCAGTGCAGACTGACAAACACTGGGGTACTTGACATCGGGTGGTCCGAGGAGTTATTATAAACTGAAGAAAGTCGGTAGGTCTAAGATAGTGGACGAGGAGTAAGAAGGAGACTACCAATATAGAGACTCTCACTCGTAATCTCTTTCGAATTTCTACTCATTATAGATTGGTCCTTCCTCTTATGTTGTTTACAACTCACCGTAATTAAAGTAGTGTTTCTTTTTGTTAACCAAACATATAAGATAAATGTACAGAAAGACAAATAGACACATAAGCAGATAAAATAAGTTAGTGTTCCCTATTACGGGGTAAAGGGCGAAGGAAGGTTTACCGAAAGAGGTACGACTAAGACGAGAATCCAGAGAAAATCTGGGTTTGGTAAGCAAAGAAACCTGATTTCCTTAGAAGCACTTGAAAAGAGGTTTAGGAGATGAAGTGCCGAAATACGTGAACTTAGTAAGTAGATTGGTTTAGATCTTTCAAGCATTAAATAAATAATTCGATGTTAAATTAACAAGGGTCAACAAGTAAATGAAAGAGGAAACTTCTCCATTTGACTAACGAATTTTAGTTAGTAAAATCGTTAAAATTCGAAAAGAAGAGACTTTGAATAGAAAAATAAAAATTAAGGAAAGATAAGAACTAATTTTGAACAAAATGGTGGGAAAAGGGGTTGGTAGTGGTTACTGATTTTTACGGGTCAAAAACAAGAAAGACAGGTAAAAAAATAGTCAGAAGTTTCTTAAAAGATACAAGTAAAGAGAAAACACGTCGGGAGGGGTCGAGGGGGTAGTAAAGGTAAATCGTTTGTTCTGTTGGCAAGACATTACTAAACAAAGAGAAAGAGTCTAGAAATGTGTTGAGAGGAACGAAAGGGGTCACACAATACGTGTATGATAAAAACAATTCAGGGTGTAAGAAGAAGAAAAAAAAAAAAAGTCTTCCGGACGCCAAGAAACTCGAAATTAATACCACAGAGTTTTCTAAGAAGTCGACGAAAGTACAAGCACTTAAAATATGAAGGAGAATAACGTGGAATAAGTGGTCTAAAGAATTAAGGGGTTTTAAATGAAAGAACTTTAGACTATGAAAACATATCGGCGTAACAAGCTTTGCATGTAGAGTAATAAGGGTTATACTCAGTAGACGCCTGGACCTTTGGCAAAACGGACGGGTTGACGACAGAAGTTTAATGTTACAAAATGAAGAAGAAAGTGGGGTGACGCTTTTCTATGGACATAATAAAAAAGAGAGGTCGTTAAATATAATAATAATTAAGAGAGGTCTTAGAGATTTCTATTAGTTTCAAGATTATATAGTAATTTAGTTTTAGAAAATACATACTGGTTTTACGATGTTATTAGAAGACGGAAGGTAAATAGAGAGTTAGGTCAGTTATGGAAACAATCCTAGTTCAGTCTCAATGGATCGTGACGCGGTCTGAAACAAAGATTAGTAGTCATTGGTTAAAGAATTCCTCTCCATAGATCAGGTCTTTCTTCCTTTATAACAGATACTTGGGTTTTAGACTTAGTTAACTTTTCTTAATGTTTCTTTCGATCTCAAGGTCTCTTCGACCTTTATGTGTATAATTTACATGTTCGTAGATGGAAAAAATTTCGTTCACTGTCTATTTATATCTTAAACTTGTACCTTCTTACTTTCAATTTTGGTGAAGGACCTTGGTCTAATCAAAAACCTTAAGAAAACCGAACTTACATTCCAATAATAGCATTTTCAGCAGTACATGACGTTGGGACATGGCTGAAGTTTCCCTTCATAGTTGTTTCTGCTAGTGAGAAGTTGTACTCTTTCTGATAGAACTACCTCCGTTCCGTTTATTGTATACTTAAGACCAACCAAACTCATCTTTCTCTTGGACATTAACTGCTTTTCCCAAATTGGTTTTCCTAAACTCGGGTAAACTAATTTTCATAAAAATTTTCAGAGTGTATTCGTAGGGACCTATAATCTCAAGACTCCAAATAGGTAGTGATCAGTAAAAGGTTAATTGACGTGTAGGATTATAGGGGACTAGGACCAAGTTACCGAAGTCACTGACTATTAAAACACAGAAAAGTCTTGTCTATGAATTTTGACTTCGGAATCCTAACACTAATGTTAGTAAGACACCCAAACCCAAACGTTAGGACTAATAAGTCTCTCACAAATAAAGAAGACCCGGTGGCAAAACCGTAGTCCATCGAAGGTGGTCCATTTGACCCACGTTGAGACATCTACATGACCACCCTTAAAAAGAGTTTTCTCCTTTTAAGTCATAATGTTATCAAGTCAATTAAATAAATTGTTTTCAATATTGGTGTGTACACTTTATTAATAATTGACACTGTAAATGTAGGTACACAAATTTTACAATATGTGTACTAAAATCGTTATTTTTACTTCTTTGAAGTTTTTTATGTCGTACCTATTTAGAATTCTTTATTACAACTTGGTTTGTTTGTATTTTACTCCTTTTAAGATAAATTTTACCTCATCCCTTTCAATACTGGTTGGATCTATCGTATAACTTTTCGTCTCTGTAATGAAACGGTTGTTTTGAGGTAGATCAGTTCCGTCATCAGTACATACCTACACTCTCAACCTGATACTTCTTTCGACTCGCGGTTTCTTAACTACGAAAACTTGACACCATAACCTCTTCTGAGAACTCTCAGGGAACCTGACGTTCCTCTAGGTTGGTCAGGTAATACTTCCTCTAGTTGGGACCCTAAAGAAATCTTCCTTACTATGATTTCGTCTTTGAGGTCATGAAACCGGTGGAGTACGTTTCTCAACTGAGTAACCTTTTCTGAAACTACGACCCTCCCTAACCCCCGTCCTCTTCTTCCCCTGCTGTCTCCTGCTCTACCGACCTACCGTAGTGGTTGAGCTACCTGCACTCAGACTCGCTTGAGGCCCTCAATCACTACCTGTCCCTCCGGACCGCACGACGCTAAGTACCCCAGCGTTTCTCAGCCTGTGCTGACTCACTGACTTGACTTTACTTGACTCCCTTTACATATATAATGTTTTCAATAAAAATATAAAAATTTTTTTCCTTAATAGGGACTAATCTCTTTTGATTTCTCTATACTGTTGACTTACTTCCATTACCGTGGGGTGAGGTCATGAGAACGGACCTTTTAGGACACCTACCTCCTCGGACAGCCCGATGTCAGGTACCCCAGCGATTCTCAGTCTGTACGACTCACTGAACTGAAAGTGAAAAGTGAAAGTACGTAACCTCTCCCTTTACCGGTGGGTGAGGTCACAAGAACGGAACTCTTAGGGCCCCTACCCCCTCGGACCACCCGACGACAGATACCCCAGTGTGTCTCAGCCTGTGCTGACTTCGCTGAATCGTTGTCGTCGTAGCTGGGATTTGATACAGGATATGATTTCTCTTTGAAAGTGACCTTCCCCTTTTAACGATATTTCCTAATAAATTATTTTCACATAACACCCGTCATCTAGCATAACGTACTTACATTTAAATATTTGACTAGTGACATGATAGGAGGTTCGTTCTTACGACCTCACCCAACGATAAAGGAGGAGGTCCCCTAGAAGGACTGGGTCCCTAATTTGGGTACAGAGGACGTAGAGAATGTGACCGTCCGTCTAAGAAGTGGTGACTCGGTGGACCCTTCTGGTTAAGGTAAATATATTTCAACGTTTGGTTCTTTTCAGTTCGATACAAGAAATTTGGACGTATTAGTCCACATTTTAATATTTCTTTCCGTTCCTTTAATTAGCGTTAATGTCAGTGAGACACCTAAACCCAAAGTGACTAATAAGTCTCACAATAAAGAAGACCCAGTGGTAAAACCGTAGTCCATCGAGGGTGGGTCCATTTGAACCATTTTGAGACGTCTACATACCATCTACATCCATACCCCCGTCGTATTAGGGTATTATCCTATGGTGTTATCCCATCACTATAGAGACCGTCCCTCCCTCCTAGAATGAATCCCGTCCCTGGGGGACCCCTGAAACCTCACGATCTTGTAAGATAGAACATAGGACCCATTTCTAACACACTTCTAACACGAGATATTAATAATTTGTCTTATAGATGTAAAATACTTGAAGAGACATGTACAAAAGATTTCCTTCCTTTCTTCTTTTTCTCCCTCCCCTCCTTTCTCCTCTTCCTCCGTCCTCTTTCTACGGTTCTATGTTAAACAATGGACTGAAATATGAGAATGACTACTCACTAAACGTGATGAGATCAGTAGGAACAATTTTATTCTTCTTTTAACGGTGAATTAGAATAAAATCTCGTCTTTGGGTGATAACGAAGGTCCAAAGACTGAATCATGTTCAGACTCGAAATTGCGACAGTTTATAGGTCCATATTGAACTACATTAGGTCCATTGATGTCTTTGTCCATTAACTGTCTTCGTTCTAGACATGCCAGGTCGACGTCTAAACTTCTTGTGGGTCCCGTTGTCCGTCTGTTACCGTAGTTTTGCTATTCTCTTCTTTGGTTGTTATTGGTCACAGTCGGAAGGATGTAGAATTGAGAAATCTAGGAGAAGGACGCTGTAAGCTGAATCGTATATTCACTTCCTCACAACATACCGACGTATCTGACTCTTGGGTTGGTGTTTCGACCCATTGGTGGAGGGTCAAAGTCGAGGTGAGGACAGAGGGTCCGGACGTCCGAGACTGAACTACAAGTAGTCATGGACTTCACTCAACAGGAGACAGGACGTAGGCAAAGTGTCCACCAGGAAAGGGGTGAGAAACGGATTGGTAACACGTAGGAGGTCAAGAGTCGACTTTAAAATGAGGAACCTCTTTGGAGAAAATTAAGAGGTTAGATTTAGTTCAGAGGAGCATTATGAGAGGGTACCGTAAGGTAGGAAAAGGAAGTATCGCAAATAGTATGGAATATTAATATATGAGTAAACACTTTGATAAATGAAAGGGTGGTCGGAACTCAAGGACTCTCATCATACGATAGACAAACTATGGTTGACAAAAGGGTCAATGATCGTGTCATAGACCTTATGTCGTGGGTTTAGAAAAAACAACTGAGTACTCTCTTACTTACTTACTTAATAAACAGTTGGTCGGATTGTTAAAGATGAGAGAGAAGGTTATCTGTCTCTGTACTGACTTTATAATCAATTTATTATAGTAGTGTATATCTTTTGTTTGATCAATCACCAATGGTCACCCTTCTCACTTCCCCTTCCCCGTTCTCTCCCTATACCTTAATTCTCTATGTTTGATAACACAAATTTTATCCATTCGTTGTTCCTATATAACTTGTCGTACCTCTTTATGTCGGTAATAAGACATTATCGAAATTTACTTCGTATTGGATATTTTATAACTTAGTGAGTCCATATGTGAACGTTGATTATATAATATTTAGTTTATATGATTTTTAAACTTTTTTTATGATAGTGGTTTTTGCGAGGGCATTGGTATTTTCTAAAAGATATTGTGACCGTCCGAGTTTCCTCTAGTACAAACACTTTCATGAAATATCTCTCTTAGTAATAAGAAAGGGTTTAAAACATCAAGTATATCCTCTGACTGAGTAAGAAGGTAGAGAAGTATTACGGATGATATCTAGGTTTGTGTGCAACAACTTACTAACTTTTAGATCAAATTATTTCACTAACATGAAAAATTTCTTATAAAATTATTATGGACTTCTTTTTGTAATGTATCTCTTTCACTTCATCCCTTTCATAGATTCGTATCAAGTGATTAATAAGACGGGATTCTTAGTGACTTCTTGTGTGAAGAGGCCGAGATTTCACGGTAATAATCTCCTTTATCGTTCCCGTCATTGCTCTATTGATCAAAAATCCGAGTCATTTTGGACACAAAAAAATGACTTTTTCACTTTCACTCTTACAGTCAACGAGTCAGTACAAACTGAGCAACTGAGAAACACTGGGGTACCTGACATCGGGTGGTCACAGGAGAACAGATACCTTAAAAGGTCCATTCTTATGATACCACCCATCGGTAAGGGAAAAGGTCCCCTAGAAGGTTTAGGTCCCTAACTTACGTCCATTTAAGAAATGACAGACTCGTACCCAAAATGACTACTGATTCAATTAAAAGTGGATTGGAGGGTTCAAACTAAAGGAATGGTAGTCAACTCCGGTGACCTAAACTAAACCCCCCGGGTAATAAATTGATAACCCTACGAAACACTCTAGTTATTGAATAAATTTCCAATAATTTTACATTCTAAAAAAAAATTTCGATACTGGTTGGATCTATTGTATAATTTCGTCTCTGTTATGAAACGGTTGTTTCCAGGAAGATCTGTTTCGATACCAAACAGATCATCAGTACCTACCTAAACTCTCAACCTGATATTTCTTTCGAATCGTGGTTTCTTAACTACGAAAACTTGACACCACAACCTCTTCTGAGAACTCTCAGGAAAGCTGACATTCCTCTAGTTTGGTCAGTTAGGATTTCCTTTAGTCAGGACTTATAATTAACCTTCCTGACTACGATTTCAACTTTGAGGTTATGATACCGGTGTACTACGTTTCTTGACTGAGAAAACTGTTCGAGACTACGACCCTTTCTAACTTCCGTCCTCCTCTTCCCTTGCTGTCTCCTACTCTACCAACCTACCGTAGTGGCTGAGTTACCTCTACTCAAACCCATTTGAGGTCCTCAACCACCACCTGTCCCTCCGGACCACACGACGTCAGGTACCCCAGCGTTTCTCATCCTGTGTTGATTTGCTGACTTGACTTTTACATTTTAATTTATAAGATTGGTTCTTAACCGAAAGAAAAAATTTTTCTAATTTCAATTCTTAGTAAAGAAACTCCAAATCTAGATCTTTTTAGAGCATGATAGGTATTCTTCAAATACAAGTGAGAAGTTATATTTTCTTATTAAGAAATCTTTCAAAAGAGTGTCAAAACATCGAGACCCCTATGTCCTGAACGATGACCCTGTTTGATTATCCCGTATTAATTGAGTATCAAGTTCGTCGTAAAGGTACTGTAACTGTATCTCTTGTATTTCTTTAAGTTGATATGTTATTGTTGAATATCTTCTTTGACCTTGTGACTATTTTCGCCACGTACTGGTCGAGACGTATATCTTGATTAACTTCTTTCTCCATGTTTTTTGGTTTATTCCTAACTATAAAATTAAACACGTTTACGTATATCTTTGGTACTTTAATTAGACAAGACACAAACCCACCACGGTTGAGGAATTTTAAAATTCATTGTATACTGGTTTTAAAGAGATTTGATACGTTTATGTTGTTCGATCTAATATCACAAGACAAATGACCAATCAAAATCTCTGTAAAGGACGGAATTCAAATTTCATTTTTAATATATAAAAAGAATTCTATGTTAGATGGGACTTTCCTTCCCACTGTATAAACAAGACCAGGATTTTTGTGGGGGTACACGTCAGTTCGGTTTGTCATCTCACCATCAATTCCACTGTAAGGTGAAAATAACCCCCACTGATCTGAGACGAAGGAACTTCGTGTGGGTAATCTCTGGGATCTTTGGTCGTACCAAAGGTGTTCTTACCAGAAGAACCCGTGGTGTTATTTTAGAACTTTTCATCAAATCTTTTTTGTAGAGTAATTCCAAAATATGAATGGCTAAAGATTACACCATGTGTGACTCGAACTATTCTTTGCGAATCGGTTACGCTACACTAAGTCTTAGGTTTTACTTTTTCTTTTTTTGTTAAACGTTTCGTTACCATACATATGTTCACAAGAAGAAGGGTTCCAACTAGGTGTCTCAAAATAGACAAGAAGGGAGGGTAGGTGAGGTGGCAGTAAGATTTGGGGTCTTGTGTCTCCACGTTTAAGGTAGTGGGGAATTTCTTAGACTCCGGGTCCTACAGACGTTCATATTTCGGAACCAGGTTCACAACAGAAAGACGTTTGGATCAAGAATTAATTATCGGGAAATTATGAACGATAAACATTTTGTAACCCGACCTGAACTTCGAACTCCTTATTCGTTTGTAGACATACACACACAAACACACACACACACATCAATGAAGGAACTGGTGACGACCAAGTGTTTGAATTCAATTTTGGATAAAAACAACATCGGTTTATTTATTTATAAAATTTTAGTTATTTTAGAAAAAATCTTCATTTTCTATACAATAGACTAAACTTAGTGAACTCTACAAACGTTCTAAGTTACGTTTTCTAATTTTTACGTTTAATTTTTCTAATATGAACTTCTTCTTTTTAGTATGAGAAGAATTTTCTTGAGATTTTATGTAATCGTAGATCAATTTCGTGGGTCCACCATTTTTTTTTTAAACAGACGGTTGTGTCTTCTGCGTTCTCTGTTCCCAAGACAGGGACCAACCCATTCTAGAGGACCTCTCCTTTACCGTTGGGTGAGGTCATGAGAACGGACCTTTTAACGTGACTGTTTCCTCGGATCACCTGATGTCAGGTACCTCAACTGTTTCTCAGCCTGTACTGACTTGTACGTGTGTATGTGTACGTGGGTGTGGGTGTGGGTGTGTGTGTGTACCTAAAGTTTCTAAATCTACGTGACACTCAGATTCATACAAGTGGATTCATCTGGCGGTGATATCCAGATATCCCACCTACTATCCCACTAACGGAGGTCGGCAAAGTGTCAGTGGTTGGAGTAGAAGGTTGAGGTTATAAAATTTCCCCCAAGGTTTCCTCGTGACAGGATATTTCTTCATCATACGGAACGATATAACTTTTACCTTTTGGTTGTTCTGGA
This sequence comes from Capra ibex, assembly GCA_006410555.1. Classification (NCBI taxonomy): domain Eukaryota; kingdom Metazoa; phylum Chordata; class Mammalia; order Artiodactyla; family Bovidae; genus Capra; species Capra ibex. The sequence goes on along the minus strand of SJYO01016970.1, from coordinate 22,772,485 downwards.
TGACATGTCGTGCACCTTCAGACGAATTACAATACACCGTCGGACTACCCTCCCTCTCAAATCCCCTCTTACCTATATACATCTACCTCTGGACTCAGGGAAGTGACAAGTGGACTTTGATGGTACTGTAACAATTAGGTGATATGGGGTTATATTTTATTTTTCGAATTTCAAACCTTTTTATTTATTTATCTCCAATTTTTTTGTCATCACACAGATTGTCGGTTCATAACTCCACTCGGGGTGACCTTACCGTCAAGGCCAAGGTGTGGACTGAGAGACGAAATGGCACCCTCGGACGAAGTAGAGTGTTACAGAGTCATTTCACTGGCCTTATCATTGGTGAAATAAGTACTTCCCTGTGACGTTTCTGGTAAAATTAAGAGTATCGTTCTGAGGAATGACCCGGTTTACTCCGTAGAAGACTAAAGTCAGTAGAGAAAAGATTTATATATTTGGGTACCGGTCGAATAGTCGATTATTATTATTATCGAATTATTTTTGTTGTTCTGAGATTATACAGTTCGTTATTTGATCCATAAAAATTTCTGTAGTAACTTATTTAAGAGTTGGAAGTACAATTTTACACATTGTACACTCGGTAAAAAATGTACACTCCTTACACTCTAAGTTTCGATATTCTGTGAAAAGGGTTCTGGTTCGTTGATTAGTCTTATATTTGTCTTAAGTTTGGGTCCGGACACATATCCTAAGTTTGATATCACAATAAAGGTGATCCAGTCTTAATAATTCTCAAAGGTTATTTTAATATTAAAAGTTTCGTGAAAGTATTTTCAAGACTTTCTACTTTTAATGACCCAATACTTTAAATGCTAACTTTTATTATTTTAGTCATCATATAACCCGTATACTCCGATTCAGATGTATAATAACATGAACGACGACGACGATTCAGTGAAGTCAACAAAGACTGAGACACACTGGGGTATCTGTCGTCGGGTGGTCCGAGGGGACAGGGACCCTAAGAGGTCCGCTCTTGTGACCTCACCCAACGGTAAAGGAAGAGGTTACGTACTTTCACTTTTCACTTTCACTTCAGTGACTCAGCGCAGGTTGAGAGTCACTGGGGTAACTGACGTCGGATGGTCTGAGGAGTCAGGTACCCTAAAAGGTCCGTTCTCATGATCTCACCCCACGGTACGACTAATTCGAATAGTTCATTTAGTCAAGTCAGTCCGTTTAAGTTTTGCAGATAATTCTTTCAGTTGGTTAGACTGTCTTTCGTTGTGTTATAACATTAATAGGAAGTTAATTTTTATTTCTTTTTGTAAAAAAATTCAGTCGGTTTAACGAATACCAAAAGTAATTTAAAAATTAAAGGGACATTCAATGTGTTCACACATCTTATGTGAGTGTTTGTACCAGTCTATAAAATACAAGAAATTCCAGTTTGATGGTGCGTTAACGTGCGTAGAGTGTACGATCATTTCATTACGAGTTTTAAGAGGTTCGGTCCGAAGTCTTTATGTACTTGGCACTTGAAGGACTACAAGTTCGACTAAAATCTTTTCCGTCTCCTTGGTCTCTAGTTTAACGGTTGTAGGCGACCTAGTACCTTTTTCGTTCTCTCAAGGTCTTTTTGTAGATAAAGACGAAATAACTGATACGGTTTCGGAAACTGACACACCTAGTGTTATTTGACACCTTTTAAGACTTTCTCTACCCTTATGGTCTGGTGGACTGGACGGAGAACTCTTTAGACATACGTCCAGTCCTTCGTTGTCAGTCTTGACCTGTACCTTGTTGTCTGACCAAGGTTTATTCTTTTCCTCATACAGTTCCGACATATAACAGTGGGACGAATAAATTGAAGATACGTCTCATGTAGTACTCTTTACGACCTGACCTTCTTTGTGTTCGACCTTAGTTCTAACGGTCCTCTTTATAGTTAGTGGAGTCTATACGTCTACTGTGGTGGGAATGCCGTCTTTTTTCTCCTCGATTTTTCGGAGAACTATTTTAACTTTCACCTCTCACTTTTTCAACTGAATTTGGAGTTGTAAGTCTTTTGCTTCTAGTACCGTAGACCAGGGTAGTGAAGTACCCTTTATCTACCCCTTTGTCACTTTTGTCACAGTCTGAAATAAAACCCCCCGAGGTTTTAGTGGCGTCTACCACTAACGTCGGTACTTTAATTTTCCGTGAATGAGGAACCTTCTTTTCAATACTCGTTGGATCTGTCGTATAAGTTTTCGTCTCTGTAATGAAACGACTGATTCCAGACAGATCAGTTCCGATACCAAAAAGGACACCAGTACATACCTACACTCTCAACCTGACACTTCTTCCGACTCGCGACTTCTTAACTACGAAAACTTGACACCACAACTTCTTCTGAGAACTCTCAGGGAACCTGACGTTCCTCTAGGTTGGTCAGGTAAGACTTCCTCTAGTCGGGACCCTAAAGAAACCTTCCTTACTACGATTTCGACTTTGAGGTCATGAAACCGGTGGAGTACGCTTCTCAACTGAGTAACCTTTTCTGAGACTACGACCCTCCCTAATCCCCGTCTTCCTCTTCCCCTGCTGTCTCCTACTCTACAGACCTACCGTAGTGGCTCAGCTACCTACACTCAGACTCACTTGAGGCCCTCAACCACTACCTGTCCCTCCGGACCGCACAACGTTAAGTACCCCAACGTTTCTCAGCCTGTGCTGACTCACTGACTTGACTTGACTTGACTTCCATCAGTACATTACTCCACGTACCCCAGTCCCCTTCCAGACTTCTGATAAAAAGTCGTAAAGTTTCTCAGATTGTTTATAGTTTATACAGATGATCTATTCCGTCTTGTCCGATTGATTTATTGGTGTAAGAATTCGAAAACTGGTTTTAATGAAGTCGAGTTACGTCATTATCAGTACTAGAGTAGGACTAGACTTTCTGACTAACCCTTAACGTATACAGAAACCAATATTTTTTCAAAGTTTTTTGTATTACTAATGAATTATAGTATTTCCATATACACGGTTCTACAAATACGAATAATGTCGTAATATCAATGCCATGGTTTTCCCCACCCCTGACCTTTGATCTACGAGTTGTTATTTCCTTATTGATACATTTGACATCGAATAAGTACATTGTCTTATGATAGATTGATTTTTTCCGGTCCGTAGTGAAGTTCTATACAATATCTGATTTATATCTTTTTATATCTTATTTTATGTGTCCAGTGTCTTGTCATAAATAAGGAACGTGTGATTGTCGGAATACGAGAGGGGATCCAATTCTTCTACACCTATCTCTATACGTATAAGAGACATATGGGTCACGTGATTAGTCAAGTCAAGTCAAGTCAGCGAGTCAGTACAGACTGAGAAACGCTGGGGTGCTTAGTGTCGTGCGGTCCGGAGGGACTGGTATCTTTATACGTTTTAACGAAATTATCTTTTCCTCTCTTCATTGACCTTGACCACCCGAACGGAACGTAAAGTCACCACTTCTTAGGCGGATGATTACATCCTCTGCACCCAAGTTTGGGATCCAGTCCTTCTAGAGGACCTCTTTCTTTACTGTTGGGTGAGGTCATAAGAACGGACCCTTTAGGGTACCTGTCTCCTCTGACCTCCCAATGTCAGGTACCCCACCGTTTCTCAGTCCGTGCTGAATCGTTGAATAGTTGTTGTTGGTGGATTTGACCATTGTCGTCATTAAAGGTCCTTTCCTTCCTTTTATTACTGTCTATTTATCCCAGAAAGTAAAAGATGAGATTTAAGAAAAAAAAAATTAAATAAATTAACCTCCAATTAATGAAATGTTATAACATAATCAAAGCGGTATGTAGCTGTACTTAGTCGGTACCCATATTTACACAGGGTGTAGGACTTGGGGGAGAGTGGAGGGAAGGGTAGGGTAAGGAGTTCCAGTAGGGTCACGTGGCCGGGACTCGTGGGACAGAGTACGTAGTTTGGACCTGACCGCGAGACAAAGTGTATATCATTATATGTACAGAGTTACGATAAGAGAGTTTAGTAGGGTGGGAATGGAAGAGAGTGTCTCAGGTTTTCAGACAAGAAATGTAGACGCAGAGAAAACGATAGAGTGTATATCCCAGTAGCAATAGTAGAAAGATTTAAGGTATATATACACAATTATATGACATAACCATAAAAAGAAAGACTGAATGAAGTGACATATATTATCCGAGGTCAAAGTAGGTGGAGTTATCGTGATTAAGTTTACGTAAGACAAATTATCGACTCATTATAAGGTAACGAATATACATGGTGTCGAAAGAATAGGTAAGTAAACGACTACCTGTAGATCCAACGAAGGTACAGGATCGATAACATTTGTCACGACGTTTCTTGTAACCCCATGTACACAGAGAAAGTTAAGACCAAAGGAGCACACATACAGATCGTCACCCTAACGACGCAGCATACCGTCAAGATCAAGGTCAAAAAATTCGTTAGAGGTGTGACAAGAGGTATCACCGACACGATCAAACGTAAGGGAGGTTGTCACATTCTCCCAAGGAAAAAGAGATGCGGGATAGGTCGTAAATAACAAACGTCTGAAAAACTATCGTCGGTAAGACTGGGTGCACTCTACCATGGAGTAACACCAAAACTACATGTAAAGAGACTATTACTCACTACAACTCGTAGAAAAGAACACAAACAGTCGGTAGACATACAGAAGAAACCTCTTTACAGACAAATCAAGAAACCGGGTAAAAAGTGAACTTAGCAAATAAAAAGACCTTAACTCGACGTACTCGACGAACATATAAAGACTCTAATTAAGAAACAGTCATCGAAACAAACGATAATAAAAGAGGGTAAGACTTCTGACAGATAAGTGGAACGAATATCAAAGGAAGTAACACGTTTTCGAAAATTCAAATTAATCCAAGGTAAACAAATAAAAAGGAAAATAAAGGTAATGAAACCCTCCATCCGGTATCTCCTAGGACGACACTAAATAAAGTCTTTCGTAAAACTGATACAAAAGATGAGATTTGAGAATATACCGAACTTAAACCTGTTTCTCGTAGTTAACACAACATTAAAAAATTAAGCAATTATGTACGTTCTCCCAGGAAACGAAACCATTTACAAAGGTTGGTTCCCGACGTGTACCTTTGTTTTTCTTTTACTCAGGGACCATCACCTTTAATTCACTGGGCGACCACACCTTTATGAGAAGGTCACGTGTATACACTGTGTGCGTAGGTGAGGTGGTCCCTCTCTAGTCCTCACTTCGTAAATACCTCTTACGAGACAAAGAGTAACGGTCTTTAGACATGGTACACTGTTGAGAAGAGATGTTGGAATCGACCATCGATTCGTAACAGTTGTTCAACCTCCTTATCATGTTTCTGGGAAGTCCTTACGACCATGGAAGGACTCTGACCAGGACGAGGAGTTTCCTGTGTCCACAGGGACTCTCCCTTCAGTGGTACATTCGAGGAGGACACTCCCCGTCCTGGTGGGAACGGTAAGGGCGTTACGTTTATCCTGACCTGGACGAGGTAGTCGACGTTATGGTTTGTCGAAAGGTAGACGGGTCGAGGTTGAGACCGTGTTCTCGAGGCGGGTATTACTATCTACACGACACACGACCTTCATGGGGTAGGGGGTGGGGGGTGGGGTGGGATGGGGGGGATGGGGGGCGGGTTCCGAGACGATCTGTCACTCTTAGAGAGAGATTTTCCATTCACTACCCGAAGTGTTCGGAACATTTTTACGTGAAGAATCCTATAAGGTCACGTTGATAAAGTCGCACTCGAGTTTCATCTAGAGTCGGTATACCTCTAACTAGTCCTCTTCTCTCCGCCAGAATAGACCTGGAGAAGAGTGTTGACAAGGTGTAAGGTAGGTTCAGAGAAACAGAGAAAAGATTTTTTTGAAAAATAAGATATAACCTCATATTGAGTAGTTGTTATGACACTATCACAGTCCACCTGTCGTTTCTCTGAGCCGGTATGTATATGTACATAGACAAAAGGAGGTTTGAGGTGAGGGTAGTTGGGTTCGTAAATAAGGTTCAAAGAATCAAACATAGTCTGGCCGGATCGGTGGTGTACGAAGACACGAGAGAACCGGGTTCAAAACGGTCCTTGATTTCTTCCTACTCAGAGACGGTTACGATTCCAACAAGACGACTTCCCCGTCTACGGTAGTTTATTCCTGGTACCTCCCACCCCCTTCTCCGTCTGACTCATTCCTTCCTTCTTCTCTTGAACGTCGCGTTGAAGAACTGTCAAACCGACTCTGGGTGGGGAGAGATGGACACAAGTCCTACGATACCCTAACCTATGTACAGAGAAGGGAGAGAGACTATTCCGACCCCATTACTTCTGTCTCTCCACTGACTCGTCCACTCGTGTACACCGTTAAGTTCTCGGTCAAACGTATCCAGTTACGTTCGCACACACCAGTTTCGTTTTCCTCTGTGCATAATTCACCCCCAAAAGGTTCCCTGTCCTCTTTAGTCTTTGTTTTACGACGTACTTTCTTTCTTACTTCTTTCCCACTCGTAGAATTTTCCATATTTGTTTTTCTGAATGGTGCAGGAACAAGTAAGAGTCAATCACCACGGAAAAGTCGTTAAAATGAAAGCTTACATAACCACGACCTCTTCTGTAAACTCTCAGGGAACCTGACGTTCCTCTAGTTTGGTCAGTTAGGATTTCCTTTAGTTGGGACTTATAAGTAAAGTTCCTGACTGCGACTTCGACTTCGAGGTTTTGAAACCGGTGAACTACGTTTGTCGACTGAGTGACCTTTTTTTGAGACTACGACCCTTTCTAACTCCCATCCTCTTCCCCCGTTGTCTCCTACTCTACCAACCTACCGTAGTGATTGAGTTACCTGTACTTAAACTCGTACAGACCCTCTATCACTTCCTGTCCCTTCGGACCGTACAACTTCAGGTACCCCAGCGTTTCTCAGTCTGTGTTGAATCGTTGACTTGTTGTTGTTTATTACTTTCTCTGAAATTTTCAAAACTTGGTTTTTTACTTCCGTGTGAGAGTCATCGGAAAAGAAAAGAAAACTTTGGTGAATTTACTCTACTAGTTGTTATCCAACAGGTGACTTTCGACCACCTAAAGGTCTGTCTGTTACCCCTTAGTCACATCGGGTGTCGACGGACGGTCCGAGAGCCTCTTTCACAGACAGGTACCACCCAGAAATAAGAGACAGGGACTGGGGGCCCGGAGTCGAAGTCCCAAAGGGTGTAAAACACCGGAGGTTGTCCTACAAGAGGAGAATTTATAGGTAAGGACAGAGGTAGACAGTCGAGGGACTTCAGAGTCTAAACTCGTGGGAGGAGTGGTTTGGGTTTCGGTGGGTCAGGGTGTTAGGTAAGCTGAGTGGGATCGAGAAGTGAGGGTAAAGAGTCTCCTGTTAAGTGAAGGCGAAAAGTGACCTGTTGGGGTCGGGTCTACGAGTCAGACTTTTAGACGTGGTATGAAAGGGTTTTACAACTACTAGAACTCAGTTTTCTACACTTCACATCATTTCACTTAAGCGAGTCAGCACAGGCTGAGAAACGCTGGGGTACCTGACATCGGGTGGTGTGAGGAGGGAGGTACCCTAAGAGGTCCGTTCTCATGACCTCACCCAACGGTAAAGGAAGAGGTCCCCTAGAAGGACTGGGTCCCTAACTTTGGTCCAGAGGACGTAAGGTCCGTCTGCGAAATTGGAGACTCGGTGGTCCCTTTCTATACCCAAATGAAGTTAACGAGTGAGCAACAAATGATAGACTGAGAACGTGACCCTCTCTTTCGGAACACTTTGGTCTCTCGAACAGAATCTACGAAGGTGTAGGAACCACGGACATCTTTTCACTTTCACTTCAACGAGTCAGTACAGACTGAGAAACGCTGGGGCACCTGACATCGGATGGTCTGAAGAGACAGGTACCCTAAAAGGTCCGTTCTTATGATCTCACCCAACGGTAAAGGAAGAGGTCCCCTAGAAGGGCTGGGTCCCTAACTTGAGTCCAGAGGACGTAACATCCGTCTGTGAAATGGGAGACTTGGTGGTCCCTTCGGGAACTCTAACCACGGACCTCTCCACGACGGTTTTTAATGTTGGAGTTCAATGTTGTGGCCTTATCGACGAGAAGACTTAATAACAACAACAAGTCAGTGAGTCAGTACAGGTGTAGAAACGCTGGGGTACCTGATGTCGTGTGGTCGGAAGAAACAGGAAGTGGTAGTGGACCTCAAACGAGTTTGAGTGTAGGTAGCTCAGTCACTACGGTGGGTTGGTAGAGTAGAAGACAACAGGGGAAGAGGAGGACGGAGGACGGTAAAGGTTTCCAACCACCTTTTCTGGAAAGGGTCGTAGTTCCAGAAAAGGTTACTCAGTCGAGAAGTGTAGTCCACCGGTCTCATAACCTCAAATTCGAAGTCATAGGCAGGAAGGTCACTTATAGGTCCCAACTAAAGAAATCCTAACTGACTAAACTAGAGGAACGATAGGTTCCCTGAAAGTCCTTAGAAGAGGTCGTGGTCAAACTTCCGTAGTTAAGAAACCACGAGTCGGAAAAAATAACAGGTCAAAAGTGTATACATGCACTGATCACTTTTTTGGGTATCGAAACTGATATGTCTAGAAACATTCTTTTCATTACAGAGACGAAATATTATACGACAGACCCAACCAGTATCGAAAAAAAGGTTCCTCGTTCACAGAAAATTAAAGTACCGACGTCAGTGGTAGGTACCACTAAGTTGAAGAAGACTTAACCCTACATAACATGAGAAGTTAAGGTTTCTGAGATATCTTTCTTTTCTTATTTTATATAGAATACTTATTAAAAACATAACTAATGAACAACTTTGCTATTATAAATGGTTGTTTTCTATTATAAAAATTAGATATTCCAATTTATTCTACAATAAATTTAATTAAAATGAACAAATAAAAAATTATACTGATCTTCTCGAATTTAATAGATACACCGAATGTAAGATAAAGATATCTCGTAACAACTGGAATTTAATACTGACCGTGTAAAATCCACCGGTTATGAATAATTTGTGTATACGTAAGTGTGTAAATATTTTTGACACCGAAGAACCCAGGTTGTAAATTTGACCGATTTGAAGAAAAGTAAAAGTGATAAACTGAACTGTTATTTTTATAGATAGACTATCCTGAAAAATACTTTTGATTTACTTTATTACGACGGGTTTAAAATTTTATGATGGGATTTCTATACAAGAAACATAAATTTCATACGACTTGCGAACTTCTTACTCTTTACGTGACATTAACCTATTAGGGAATTATTAATTCTGTCGAGATGATAGTTTTGTACATTTGTGACTCTTGTTGATGAGACTTTCTCTATCCTAATTATGAGACTTTGGTGTAAGTAATAGTTAGAATGTTAGTCTTACGTCTGAAGTCGTCTTTTAGTCCCCAAACGGTTTTAATACCGTCTTTATCTAAATTGTCGAATCACTTTTGTATCTAGGATTAGTAAAAAGTAAGGTCTAAAGTCGGGTCCATCCCACAAAGGGGAAACCCATTAATCGACAAGGTAAACCATTTCATGTAAAATATACAGTTCCTCTTTTTACCGAAGTTTGACTTTTTATTCTACCTTATTGTTTACCCCACCCACCTCAGTTTAATTGAGTCTTTCTCTGTTTAGTGTCAGTAAAACTGGATTCATAGAGACTTACAAACAGTCATTGTTGGTATAAGAGTTGAGAGTATTATACTAACTTTACGTGTCAAACCTTCCCCCTCCATCGTCTTAGTTTTTTATAGGATCCTAATAAATAGTGTCTTATCCTCTAAATTTAAATACTATCTATTTTTAAATGGATTAAAAGTTAGGTCACTCATAGTATGTTTCAGTTCCTTTTCACCGATAACTAGATTAAAGTCCGAAGTTTAAATTCGTTTACTTTAGGTGAAAATTCGTAACTGTATAAGTCAAAGAAATTTTCTGTGGAAACTTATCCTTCAGATCCAAAACAACATCTCTGGTTCAGAAACAACAAAAAAAGAGAGAGGAAATGAAACGATGCACAAACGTTATATGATTTCCTCTTCAAGAGGTGACCTCGACCCTCTACGACAAGGGGTCCCGCGTATACCGATACAGACCCCTGTAAAAACAGGGTAGTACCCTCCTTAATGACCGTAGAACACCCGTATCGGTACCTACGAGACTTGTAGGACGGTCATGTCGGGGGTTGTTGTTTCTCAACAGGTCTGGTTTTACAGTTACCACGATGACCACTCTTTGGGACATGGTTTCCCGGTCAACTGATATTTTGCAAAGTCTTTGAAAAAAGTTTAGTTTACTTCAACTCATGTAAGAACTACCAGAGTCCGTTGGTTGTTACGTACGTATGTTTCGGTTCGTCCGCTGCGTATTCAATTGACCAATATTCAGTAGTATCTTTTTGAATTTCTAATAGGTAATCAAACACCCTTGTCTAGTTCCTTTTCTATTACAATTGTTTTACTAATTACATCGACTCCGTGTCGAATATTTCTACTTTCTAAAAGGAACTGTGTGAAATAAGTTGTAAATGGTCCCTCATTCCTGAAACTTCCTATATTTTCGTCTTTTAGGATTTCAAATAGTAGTTGTTTGAATGTTATCTGATTTCAATTCTGCCGGGAACTTCTTCATAGAGACGTCAAATTCTTTTAGACCCTCCGTAACGTGGTATCTTTTATTCTTAGGACCGAAACCTTAGTAGTTTCCTGTTTGGTCCTGAGCTTAGTTCTGTATGGGACCCTCTCGGAGAATTAGGGAGACTCGAAGTCTAAAGAGGAGATATTTCACCCCTATTATTGTGGATGAGTCACCCCATTCACACTCCTAATACACACTAATTCATACATTTAACAGACCGTACTTCGGAGACAGTGCCACCAATGAGTTATGTACGGTTACGGAACGAAGAACTAATACGATAATCACAAAAGTAGAATCGATATGGATTCATTGGTACCACTCCACTGTACTTTTCCTTCTGAAGAACGTTCACGATACCTTTACGACCCCATAAAATTCTTTTTCGATTGAGTTTGTTTGTTTTTGAGATTCGAGGTCTTTTTACTAATCTTTTCTTTCTTCGTCATTCTCAGTTCTTTGAACGAATATTGTTATCACTACTGTTTACGATCTCCTACATCTTCAGTCAACTACTACCTTGTAAGGGTCAACTTTCTCTGTGGCGAGGTCTTGTGTGATGTTAAATACAATAAACTTATTTCATTCTACACTGGACTTGAAGCTCTTTCTTAGTATACAAATATCGATTCGTCTTTGTTTCTTGACCAACGTCTTCAAGAGTCTAGTTTTAAATAAACGTTTTTGGAAAATCCTAGACATGTTGTCGAGGACCTATAAGTTTCCCAAACTTTGTATCTGAATCAATTTTTGATGATTCATCATCATATGATGGATCATATGATTCATACGCAAAAACATAACCTGTATAAAATTTTGAAAGGTATCTTTAGGAACAATTGAAACCACGATAGTAGTCGTTGTCTAAAGAGTTGTGAAAAGTTCATAAAAGTATAGACGTAAAATTCAAAAATACACAATGGTAGGATTTTCTATTTATTCCGTCCATAATTACAAGGGTAAAACAATCATTCATATATCTCTAACACTCCAATTCGTCAAACCCCCTCAGACACGGTGTTTGACCACCCTTTTAACTGAGATTGTGAGAGTGAGAAAAGTCGGAAGAAAAATATATTATTAAGAAATAAGAGTTTACATACTAAGTTAGATTACGTAAAAACTCGTATATTCGTTGTTTCTATTCATCGAAGTTTATGGATGTTAGGTTGTACATGTATTCATATTGTAACCTTACTGTATTACTGTATTTTTTACACACTTTTTATACGAGACACTTAACTTTCCTCCCTCTCTAGTGTGGTTCTTCCCTCCTTTCTGTCCTCCATCGTAAGGTTCCCTCGTAACACCCACCGTAAAAGTGTCTTTTACGTCTCCTTCTCTAAGGTGTCTTCTCTCTCTGTCGTCTATAAACTACTATAAAAGTCCTTAGTCTCTCCTTTTTAGACCGACGTCGGATACCATGGTGTATCCTTTTTACCCTCAACGTTTTAATCTAACTACGGTATAATATCTTCGTAAACTACGGACCCACTCCTCAAACATAAATTAACACGTTTGTGAGACCTATGAAGGATCTTCTCTTAGTAAATTTAAAGATGTTTCTTTTTTTTCACCTTCCCAATCAACGAGTCAACAGAGGTTGAGAAACGCTGGGGTACCTGATATCGGACGGTCCAAGGAGACAGGTGTCTTAAGACGTCCGTGCTTATGACCTCACTCAACGGTACGGGAGGAGGACCCCTAGAAGGGTTGGGTCCCTAACGTTTGGACGGAGATAGAGGGTGACTTGACACTTACATTGAGAAATATATGACCAGTGACACCGATCAGTGATTTGAGGTTTTCTTACTTTTGATATAGAATTAATAGAAATGTAAAGTCACCGTTCTAATGAGACGTTTCGTGTGTGTCCGTGAAATTTCAAAAGGTCTTTTTTTTTGTTCTTTCATACTTACTTGAGTCCCTACTCAGTTGCTCGATTTTTCCCTGTACTTTTCCTTCCCTTATTTATATCCTTTAGTACACCTTCTTTGGGACGATAAACCTGACCTACCTGAGTCGTCCTTCGTCACTTCTCCTTTCTCTCCTTACACAAACTCAGAAACGAAGTCTCATCGACCCTGCTACGATCCATAGTTTTTCTCCCTTCTACCTTGTAGCTCAAATAAACTCTATCCACTACTAGTCCCATTATCTAATAATAATTACTTTTTATCTCCAAAATTTCTAGTACTATTTAATATGTATGATGAGATATATTTGATCTACTGATTATTCCTGGATGACATATCGTGTCCTTTGAGATGAGTCATGAGACATTACCGGGTATACCCTTTTCTTAGAATTCTTCTCACCTATCTACATATACATATTTAATAAGTGAGACGACATATGGACTTTGATTGAGTCATAATATTTAGTCAATAGGCGGTTGTTTTAAAAAAAATTATGTAATGTCTAAAAATGAATGTATATTAGGTAAATGTTTCTAAAGACACGTTACAATAGAGGGTGTTATTTATAAAAATGTACTTTTTTATTTCTAGTAGTATTAACTAATGGACATTATCATTACCTTTGAACCCTTCTTTTGATCTGTGGTCTAAGGTTTTGTTTGTTTGACTTCAGCGAGTCAGTACAGGTTGAGAAACGCTGGGGTACTTGACATCGGATGGTCCAAGGAGGCAGGCACCCTAAAAGGTCCGTTCTTATGACCTCACCCAACGGTATAGGAATGGTTGGGTTCTTTAGACATTTTAAGTAGATACGTGTTAGGGTTATGACCCTCTTGAGTCTCTGATCGTCTCCACTGGTGACGTGTTTATCGTTCGAATTACGTCAGTTCACGATATTCTCTCCGTATTAGGGTACTGTTACTCGTGTCGTGGAGTTTGTACAAACTCTCCAAAAGGGCACTTACTCACCCAGTTAAACAAACACTATTTCACTTACAACTGAGTCGTTTTGGACGTCTTACGTTTTGACAAAAGACAAAACACATAGACGTAAACTATATAAGATGTCAAGTCAAATTATTGATATAGGTGGTTTCAAGAATTTTTATAGGGATTTGTTAACTCTGTCTATATACTCTTCACAACTAAGTAAAGGTCCATAAAATTCCGTAAAGTGAAGTGATACTGTCGGAAGAAGAGGACAGTCCTTTTGTCCATTCCAATTCAGACCTATTTCCATATTTATTTACCCAGTCAAGAATGTGTCCCAATATCATGTGTTTCGTGTATTTGGTGTACTGGTAGTGTGCGTGTGTGTGTATTCGATTTCGGTTGACTAAGTTTAGGTTCAAACGATTCATCTTCGTCTCGGTTTCCGACCTTTGGTTACTCTCTTCGGCGTCGTCGGGAGTCACTCTATATCGTTTCGTCTGTCTTTCGCTCGTTCCGATCTCCTTAACGGCTTACCAACTCGTCCATGGATAGTGTTAACGATTTTACCAAGGATAGGTGAACACACCAAGGTTCCCCATGTCCTTTTACGTTATTTTCTTTTGTCTGTCTTATTAGGACCAGGGATCAGTAACAATCACCTCCTGTAAAGAATGTCCGTCTACATATCTCAAAGACAAAAGTTTTTTATGGTAGACGTCGAAACGTGTTTTTACAAAGTTCAACAAAAGAAAGTATATTTGTACCTGAATGCTCAAAAAGTTGAAAACTTTTATATTACATAAGTTTAATACAAAACTATTACTAGATAATCAAACCCTTCTAAGGTCAGGTCTTTTTTTTTTTTTCTCGTAATTTTTGATATCTTTTCTTAGTGTTTCTTATCTTTTGTTAACTCGTAATTCTAAAGACAACACTTACAGTAGTAAGAGGGGGTGGATTAGACCTGTCTTCTCCGGGTTAGGTCTTCAGGAACTTAACTGACCCAATGAGCCCTCTGAGTCGTGGTTCTGGGATTCGGGTCCTAATTCCCGACTTCTCAAGACGCGTACGCAGTCTTTCTGTCAACGACGTCATATTACAACGACAAGTTACCGGCTCAGGATGGTCTGACAAACGATGGGGTCCCTGACGTCGCACCCTTATACTATGTCAGCGTGTTTTACGTCGCTAAAGTAGTTGTCACGACGCATCGGTCACCCTCCCAATTATCTTTCTTACTATTAACATACCTACTCCACTGTTGAGTACAACCGCTGTACTGGTGGAGTGTCTACTGCTCCTACAAGTCCGTTGAGAGGACTGAGACCCAAGTTGTTGACACCACAAAAGACCTAATCAATGAAGGTTCAGACCCGAGTTCTGAGGGAAGGACCACTTTAATACGTAGAAGGGAGTACAGATGGGGTCGACGGCTTCCAGTTTCTTTTTCGGTCGTTGGTGGTCCATGTTTAGAGTCTCTTGAGATAGTCTCTTGAGATCCTTCGTTGACTGTACTCTTGGGTTCTTGAAAAGATCTCTTCATGCGTAAATTTTAGCAAAAGGTTTACTTCAGTATTTTTCGAAGTGAGTTCTTTTTTCGTAAAGACCACACCACTAGTAAAATTAAAAAAAACTGGTTTTACTTACATTCACCACGAAGATATTAATTTCTAAGGTTTATTGTCTTTACAAGTCAAAACTAAAGTGTATAACATCTATAATAATCATAGAGTTGAAGTAAAAGGAACCTAAAATATGGTTATCTATACCCTCATCCGAGACACCACAAGAACGGACTACTCATTAGAACTGGTACCAACGTTCTAACCATGAGGCAGATGGACCTGTGTATTATCGGAGTCGTCTTTGACACTTCGTTGTTTTACTTCCTTCCGTATACACGACAAGTCACCATTCGACCGTAAAAGTGTAAACACCATACAATAAACCGAAATACTTTTGTCGATAACGTTTTCATGTCTCTGTACTCCTCTTTTGTCTGATACCTCCTTGTATCTCACACCTGACCCTTCTTAGTTTCATGAATTTTCACCAGACTTCTAAAGTCTTATTCAATAAACCTCGGTAACAATCCCTGAAACCCGGAGTTCACCAGTTCCTGATTACAACTTTACAAATGGACCGTTATTGTAACCCGTGTTCGAGGTGACGTTGGTTATACTTCCTCTACTAGTTTATTAAACCAGTTTAACCCTAAAGTAATTCAGTCAGTCACTAAAGATTAGATCTTTGTTCCGTTCAAAGTCTATGAGGACCCCGAAGACAACAATAAAACATTGATATCCTTTCACTTTCAGCGAGTCAGTACAGGGTAAGACGCAGGGGTACCTGATGACCTCGTCCATCGGAAAGGGAAGAGGTCCCCTAGAAGGATTGGGTCCCTAGTTTGGGTCCAGAGGACGTACCGTCCACCTAAGAAATGGTCGACTCGGTGTCCCCTTCGTTCTCTTTCGTTTGACTAGAGAACGTAAGAAAAGCACTAAGAAGTTACGGAGGGGCATAGTAGGTGCCAATCTTTACAGACAATATAAGGATTTGTCAACAGACTAGACTACTTCCCGGGAAACAAGGTAGTTTCTCCGACGAGTAGGAATGGTAAAACAAAGAATTGCGAAATCTTGAAAGTACTTTCTAGAGTAGTTCCTCTGTGGTCCACAGTTTCGTGGGATTAACGACATCTATTACTAGTTCTCGAATTTCCGTTACATGTACGAACACTTTGTAAACGACCCCCGGACTAAGGGTCCGTTCTTGTACCTTTGTCGACAGAGGGACCTCAAATTCAAGAATGTCAATTCCCCTATACGATAAAGGTTTAGTCTAGTCTGCTTAATTGAAAATTTTATTTCCGACAGGAAGACATCAATGTGTTTCGTATACGAATCAAAATTAGTTTTGTTTACGACCCCTATCTTCCTGAAGTAAGTTTAATTAATTTCTCACACACACACAATACTTCCTCTCTCTCCCTTTTACACACACACATAGACTCATATACTAGACTAGACCCCTTTTGTCTTCTCAAAGTTCGAGTCAACAATGAAAATTGTATAAGAAAAATAGAGACCAAAATTCGTTTATCTAACAGAACACGAAACTACATTAAAAGTTCAAAGAATACGAACCTTAAACAAATAGACAAATACAGACACTTATATATCAAAAGTAGTTTAAATATTTGAAAGATTGGTAGTAAAGAAGGTGATATAAAAGACGGGAGGGAGCAAGATGTAGGAGTGGTACCCGTCATGTTAATGTACGTACGAACAGGTAAGCTTCAGCATGGTGATTAGTGACTACAAGACCAGAAAAGTCAGAAAAAAGAGACACATAGTAAAAATCATCAAAGATGACGACACAGAAGTTTAAGTAACCAGAAAAGAAGATGTTATAGATTAGATACTAATTAGAGTAAAGTATAAAAAAAAAGTAGAGTCTGTGATACCAAAAACAGAGATCTTTTGACTAAACTTACTAAACGTATAGAAGGTACAAAGATGAATTATTTAAGAAGACCGAAGAACTTATATACCTTATGTCACTATCACTGACGAAAGTACAGAAACAGTTGACTGTGACAGTAGACACAGTAAAGTCACAGTCAAAACTAACTAAAACGAGGAGTAATAAACGGCATAAACGTACGAAGAAGCGTAAAACTGTTAAAAAATACCCTTGGTCGTAAAACTTGAAGTGAAACAATCTACAATCAATAAAACATAAGGATATTTATAAAAACTTGAAATAAGACACATCTATTTAATGAACTTTTGTCAAACTCGGAAAGCCCGGAACGACTCAATCCATCTTGACCTTGTCCCAAATCAGATCCAAAATAAAATAAAAGAGACTATGAGTCCTTTTCTGGGAAGAATCATGAGATTGACTATGGAGGACTTAATACTCTAAAAGGTGAGACCGGTGACCCTTGTCCATAATAAGGACCGGGACACACTCGGAGTCTGTGATAAAAGAAATTACGAGAACTTACCAAGAAAGGGTCGGGACTTAAAAGAGGGTGTGCGAACGATTGGAGACCGTAAGAAAGGGGTAATCCTAGAGAGTACAAACCATAAGACAGGAAGGGTAACATCGATGTAACAGAAGGGGTCTGACGGAGAAGTTGAGTGTTATCTGACCCATGTAGAGGAACACAAGATTAAACACATGACTTTAGATCTTTGAAGGATTTCTTTTATTTGACCCTGTCAACGTTTCTAGTAAAATAAACGAAAGATAGATAGTGCATAACCTCCAAACCAACGGACTACAGGTCATGGAACTCCCAACAGTAAAGTGATAGGTCAAAAATCAACAAAGTTCTCCCTCCCATTTAGGTTAGGGATAATAAGTTAAAAGTAACCTTCATCTTCAAGAGTTCAGGTCAGTAATGATTTGATGAATTTTTAAATATTTCGTTACTTGTAGTTCCGTATTACGTTTCAAACCTCCTCTATAAGTACTCACTTTTCTTTTTGATTTACTTGTCTCCCCGAAGGGTCCACCGCGGTCACCACTTCTTGAGCGGACGGTTATGTCCTCTACATTCTCTACGTCCAAACTAGGGACCCAAGAATAGACCCCTTAGGGTACCTGTCTCCTCGGACCGTCCGATATCAGGTATCCCGATGTCTCAACCTGTGTTGACTTCCCTTAATCGTACGTACGTTTACTTATCTCTCTTCTCTCTCAGACGACTTTTGAAAAGAAGATTTTCTTTTCAGACAATTGATAAACAATTGGTAACTGTTCAAAAACACAAATTTTTTTTTTCAAACCTCTATTTAGTAAGACGTTTACAACACTTTTAAAACGAAATTAAGTGTTATTAGACTTTACAACTCTGAACCTTGAATCGTCTTTTTCTAGTGTCAATATTATTAAACTAGAAGAGCACCACCCTTCTTACGGTATGAATCCTCACAGAAATCCTTCTCTTTCTTAGTGAGTACCGTGTCACGATTTGTATGTGTGTTATTTACGACACGTTAGTATTAATAATGACGTCCTCTTATCTCTTTTACTGTTGGTCATTTCTTATCTTTGTCAGACTCTATCAATACTGTGTTACAGTTTGATGATCCATGAAAATTTCTGACATAACTAAAAGATTTTTTCTTTATACACAAATTTCTAAGATACTTCTGTACCCCGAAGACCCTATGAGTTTAACAATAAAGACCCGTCCCTGATGTGTTCATAAGTAAGATGTAGATGAATAATTAGACAAGGAAATATAAAATACGTGAAAATATTCACAACTAATATCATGTGTTAATATGGAAAAAAAATTGTTATACTCTTTGGTATTTTCTCGGTCAAAACTAACAGTTGAAACTTTGATTTTTCACCTTATTAAGATTAGAAGTATTCTTTAGGAGTACAGCAATATTATGTGACAGATAAATGTTCAAATTTATTTTTAACTTCTATCAGAAAAAAAAAAAGTATTTACCGAACGTCTATCTGACAGAAGAATACTGGGACTCCTTATCCATATTAATAAGTGGAGGTAAAAGGTCTATCTTTTTGACCCCGAACTTTCCGATTTACTGAACAGGTTCTGGTATGTGTCATTTCTTAATCACCTCAGTACAATATCGGTGACGTGGTATTAGGATGTAAAAAGAACTAAAGTATTGTTCCTTCATACACTTCCCGTTATATCGTCTGATTACCAATAGAATTTCGTAAGTAAAGAGGTACGAAAGAAACAATTATAAAAAACGTGTCATTAGTCCATCGGTGAAGAATCATTTCCTCACCTCATTAGGAAGGGTCGGGGTCTTCCATTATAAAATAAGTAAATTCGGTTAATGTCATTAAAGTAGGGGAAAGGTTATTGACCATATACTTTACTCGTACACTGTTATATAGAACTGGTCCCTCTATGTTCTCTTCTGTACGACACCCGAATAACACATTTCTGTACTATAAACTTCGACAAACTTGTAGAACTGTTCGGTCTCTTATTTTCGTTGGACTACTCCTTCCGATTCCGTCTTTCTGCTTTTTGGTTGGACCTAGAGACTACTGTACCAACTTAGGACTTTCAGTTTAGGATTTTATAGAGGTGAAGGTTTGAAAAATGATACACCCTATTCTTTGAAGAAATGGTGAGTACGGTGGACCCTTCGGGTCTTTAATATGATGACGGTAAAAAAGTCTTCTGACTGTCGAATTTTTCGTCAATCGTTAAATATCGTCAAGCAGTTCAATTTTGTTTCTAAGTTTAGACAATACGAACTGAGTCTGTACAGTAGACTATTTGAGACGTTGTCTTAGAAAAAGTTTTCTACTACCGAGTCAGTGTGCCCTAGTAATTTTCAATAAACAACGGTAGTAAAATCAACACCGATGTCACTCTTAGTTACACAAAAAGACAAAGGAGGTCAAGAGTCTGTCTCTTGGGAAGTCCGTTTTAAGAACTGAGTACCATGAGACGTTGGGTAAGAAGTTGTTTCTAAAGGATTTTCACTTCTCTTCCGTTTATAAGGGGGTAAGATTCCTTCACGAAGGATTGTCGTGTACTAATGTTTTTTAACAGAGTTCTTCATCAGTCAAGAGACGGTATCTCAGAATTTTCGATCCACCGGTATATCATTTTTGCATCACAGCTAGACCGTCTATTGACCCGTTTTATTATAATTAAATATCAATATTCCAAAGTACTCTGAGTGTTCAAAAGACACCTTATTAAATAGACACCCACACACGATTCAACGAAGTCAGAACGGGTCGAGACTCTGGGATATCTAGTGTCGGACGGTCCGAGGAGACAGGTACCCTAAGAGGTCTGTTCCTATAACCTCACCCAACGGTAAGGGAAGAGGTCCCTTAGAAGGGTTGGGTCCCTACATTGAGAGTAGAGAATTTAAAGGACGAAACCGTCCGTCCAAGAAGTGGTGGTCACGGTGGACCCTTCGGGGTAAGATAAACAGAAAAAAGAGTAAGTGTAGAAGGAAAGACTTCTCATTTTCCTACTTACTTCATTTTTGAGTTTATTGAATACTAAAGAGATACCTTTCCAAAAGATTCCCACACGTTACTTATAACCATAGAATATCGGACAGTAAATAAAGTTATACGTTTATGATTCAAAGACGAGATACGTACAGTGAAACGTTCTATATAAGATTTGTGTTTTTCTTTTACATTCTGTGTAAAGAAGGGAACTTTTTAAACATTGTTGAATGAACTAGTCGACAACAACAACAAGTCAGTGAGTCAGTACTGAGACGCTGGGGTACCTGACGTTGTGCGGTCTGAAGGGACAGGAAGTGGTAGGAGGTCTCGCACGAGTTTGAGTACACATAACTCAGTCACTACGTTAGGTTGGTAGAGCAGGAAACAGCCGGGGAAGAGGAGGTCGGAAGTTAGAAAGGGTTGTAGTCCCAGGAAACATTTCTTAGTCGAGAAGCGTAGTCCACCGGTTTCATAACCTCGAAGTCGAAGTCGTAGTCAGAAACGTTACTTATAAGTCCTGACTAGAGGAAATCCTAACTGACTAAACCAGAGGAACGTCAGGTTCCCTGAGAGTTTTCAGAAGAGGTTGTGGTGTCAAGTTTTCGAAGTCAAGAAGTCACAAGTTGGATGGAATACCAGGTCGAGAGTGTGGGTATTTACTGATGACCTTTTTGGTATCGAAACTGATCTACCTGGAAACAACCGTTTCATTCCAGATACGAAAAATTATGTGACAGATCCAAACAGTATCTAAAAGAAGGTTCCTCGTTAGTAGAAAATTAAAGTACCGACGTCAGTGGTAGACGTCACTAAAACCTCGGGTTCTTTCAGACAGTGACAAAGGGGACAAAGGGGTAAATAAACGGTACTTCACTATACTGGTCTACGGTACTAGAAGCAAAAAACTTACAACTCAAAATTCGGCTGAAAAAGTGAGAGGAGAAAGTGAAAGTAGTTCTCCGAGAAATCAAGGAGAAGTGAAGGAAGGTATTCCCACCACAGTATACGTATAGACTACAATAACTATAAAGAGGGATGTTAGAACTAAGGTCGAATGCGAAGTAGGTCGGACCGTAAAGCGTGTTACATGACAAGTATATTCAATTTACTCATCCTACTATTAGATGTCGGAACAGCATGAGGAAAGGGTTAAAACTTGGTCAGGTAACAAGGTACAGGTCCAGATTGACAACGAAGGAGTGGAGGTACACAAACTCAAACCAATTATAAAGCGGATCATAAAACCCGTAGAATTGTTCACTCATCGCAAATGGACTCCTCTCGTACGTGAACTCCTCTCGTATCGTTGGTGAGGTCAAAAGAACGGACCTCTTAGGGTACCTGTCTCCTCGGACCGTCCGATGTCAGGTACTCCAAGGTTTCTCAACCTGTCCTCACTCGTTGATTGTGAAACTGAAAGTACGATTCACTTTATTCAGTCTACTTCCGTTTATGATATGCTATAGTACATATACACCTTATATTTTTGATTTTGTGTCTTCTCCTTTATCGTTTTTTTTTTCTTCGTGTGAGTGTCTATACCTCTTGTTTGATCACTACTGGTCACACACCTCCCTCCCTCCTCCTCGTTATATGAGTATCCCCTAATTCTTAAGGTTCGATTCCCGAAGGGCCCACCAGGTCACCATTACTAAAGTGTGAAGACGACGTCCCCCACGTTCAAACTAGGGACCAACCTCTTGAGGACGTATGGTGAGTCACCACGTCGGTTCAAGATGTATATTTTATTTATTCGATGCTCCGATATAACATGTTGTGTCCCATATATCAACTATAAAGTATTGATATTTACCATATATTGAAAATTTTTAACACTGAGACATACAACATGTGAGTCTTGAATATAACATGTATTTGATATGAAGTTAAATTTTTTTAAAGTGTGTGTCTTGTATTTTTTGGTGTTTATAATGATACAGTGTTTAAACCATAAAAAATTGTATAAACTACCTGTAAAATAAATTTGTATTGACTAAAAAAATATTAGGAAAGTCATAAGAACGGAACTCTTGGGGTACTTGTCATACTTTTCCGTTTTACTATCCTATGGCTTTCTCCTTGAGGGGTCCAGTCATCCACGGGTTATACGATGACCTCTAGTCACTTCTTTATTGAGGTCTTTCTTACTTCCCTACTTCGGTTTCGTTTTTGTTATGGGTCAACACCTACACTGACCACTATCTTCGTTCCAGACTACGACATTTCTCGTTATAACGTATCCTTGGACCTTACAGTCCAGGTACTTAGTTCCGTTTAACCTTCACCAGTCCGTCCTCTACCGTTCTCACTTGCAGCTGTAAGATCCTTAGTCACTTGATTTTACCTGACCTTACCCACTTAAATTGAGTCTACTGGTAATATAGATGATGACACCCGTCCTTAGGGAGTCTTCTTTACCTCATCGGTAGTACCAGTTGTTTTCTCAGGCTTTACGTCATGAACCTACGTTAGAGTTTTTGCTGTCTTACTAGAGACAAGTAGAGGGTTGTCAATAGGTTCAGATACGGGGTTGGTCATTGCGACTTCTTCGACTTCAACTCGCCAAAATACTTCTGGATGTTCTGGAAAATCTTGATTGTGGGTTTTTTCTACAGGAAAAGTAATATCCCCTGACCTTACGTTTTCATCCTTCAGTTCTTTGTGGACCTCAGTGTCCGTGTAAACCGGAACCTTACGCCTCTCTTCGTCCCGTTTCTGATTATCTCAAAACGGTTCTTTTACGTGACCAGTATCGTTTGTGGGAGAAGGTTGTTGTGTTCTCTTCTGAGATGTGTACCTGTAGTGGTCTAACAGTTGTGGTTTAGTCTAACTAATATAGGATACGTTGGTTTATACCTCTTCGAGATATGTCAGTTGTTTTTGTTCTGGTCCTCGACTGACACCGAGTCTAGTACTTGAGGAATAACGGTTTAAGTCTGAATTTAACTTCTTTCATCCCTTTTGGCGATCTGGTAAGTCCATACTGGATATAGTTTAGGGAATACTAATATGTCACCTTCACTCTTTATCTAAATTCCCGGATCTAGACTACCTATCTCAAGGACTACTTGATACCTTACTCCAAGTACTGTAACATGTCCTCTGTCCCTAGTTCTGGTAGGGGTACCTTTTCTTTACGTTTTTTTCGTTTTACCGACAGACCCCTCCGGAATGTTTATCGACACTTTTCTTCTCTCCACTTTTCGTTTCCTCTTTTCCTTTCTATATTCGTAGACTTACGTCTCAAGGTTTCTTATCGTTCCTCTCTATTCTTTCGGAAGAAGTCGCTAGTCACGTTTCTTTGTCTCCTTTTGTTGTCTTACCCTTTCTGATCTCTAGAGAAGTCCTTTTAATCTCTACGGTTCCCTTGTAAAGTACGTTTCTACCCGAGTCATTTCCTGTCTTTACCAGACCTGGATTGTCTTCGTCTTCTATAATTCTTCTCCACCGTTCTTCTGTACCTTCTTGACATGTTTTTTCTAGAAGTGTTGGTTCTATTAGTACTACTACACTAGTGATTAGATTTCCGTCTGTAGAACCTTACACTTCAGTTCACCCGGAATCTTTCGTAGTGACACTTGTTTCGATCACCTCCACCACCTTAAGGTCAACTCGACAAAGTTTAGGACTTTCTACTACGACACTTTCACGACGTGAGT
Source organism: Capra ibex (assembly GCA_006410555.1). NCBI lineage: Eukaryota > Metazoa > Chordata > Mammalia > Artiodactyla > Bovidae > Capra > Capra ibex. The sequence goes on along the minus strand of SJYO01016970.1, from coordinate 22,748,342 downwards.
TATACGGTCGTTTAAACCTTTTGAGTCGTCACCGGTGTTCTGATCTTTTACAGTCAAAAGTAAGGTTAGGGTTTCTTTCCGTTACGGTTTCTTACGAGTTTGATGGTGTGTTAATGTGAGTAGAGTGTGTGATCATTTCATTACGAATTTTAAGAGGTTCGGTCCGAAATCGTTATACACTTGGTACTTGAAGGTCTACAAGTTCGACCTAAATCTTTTCCGTCTCCTTGGTCTCTATTTTAACGGTTGTAGGAGACCTAGTACCTTTTTCGTTCTCTCAAGGTCTTTTTGTAGATAAAGACGAAATAACGGATACGGTTTCGGAAACTGACACACCTAGTGTTATTTGACACCTTTTAAGACTTTCTCTACCCTTCTGGTCCGGTGGACTGGACGGAGAACTCTTTAGACATACGTCCAGTCCTTCGTTCTCAATCTTGACCTGTACCTTGTTGTGTGACCAAGGTTTATCCTTTACCTCTTGTAGTTCCGACATATAACAGTGGGACGAATAAATTGAATATACGTCTCATGTAGTACTCTTTGTGACCCGACCTTCTTTGTGTTCGACCTTAGTTTTAACGGCCCTCTTTATAGTCAGTGGAGTCTATACGTCTACTGTGGTGGGAATACCGTCTTTCACTTCTCCTTGATTTTTCGGAGAACTACTTTCACTCTCTCCTCTCACTTTTTAAACCGAATTTCGAGTTGTAAGTCTTTTGATTCTAGTACCGTAGGCCAGGGTAGTGAAGTACCCCTTATCTACCCCTTTGTCACCTTTGTCACAGTGTGAAATAAAAACCCCCCGAGGTTTTTAGTGACGTCTACCACTGACGTCGGTACTTTAATTTTCCGCGAATGAGGAACCTTCTTTTCAATACTCGTTGGATCTGTCGTTTAATTTTTCGTCTCTGTAATGAAACGGTTGATTCCAGGTAGATCAGTTCCGATACCAAAAAGGACACCAGTACATACCTACACTCTCAACCTGATATTTCTTTCGACTCACGGCTTCTTAACTACGAAAACTTGACACCATAACCTCTTCTGAGAATTCCCAGGGAACCTGACGTTCCTCTAGGTTGGTCAGGTAAGACTTCCTTACTACCTTAAGGTTGGGACCTTAAAGAAACCTTCCTTACTACGATTTCGACTTTGAGGTCATGAAACCGGTGGAGTACGCTTCTCAACTGAGTAACCTTTTCTGAGACTACGACCCTCCCTAACCCCCGTCCTCCTCTTCCCCTGCTGTCTCCTACTCTACCGACCTACCGTAGTGCCTGAGCTACCTGCACTCAGACTCACTTGAGACCCTCTACCACTACCTGTCCCTCCGGACCGTACGACGCTAAGAACCCCAGCGTTTCTCAGCCTGTGCTGACTCGCTGACTTGACTTGACTAAGAAATAATACGTAAATCTTTGTTATAAGACCCTTTCCCTGGCGAATGGACTGACGGTTCCCCAGGTACTGTACTTTTTCGAATTCTTAGGGACCCTAAGTCTATAGAAGGAAGAACTCAAAATTACTTACAAAACGATAACAGAATCGTCTCTAAGTAGTTACAAGACACAAAGACCCAAACAGGGTGTAATATCGAAACTCAAAAGTTACAAAGTTTCTAACCTTAATATTTTCTCTAGTAATCCCTATTTTACAATCAACGAGTCAGAACAGGCTAAGAAACGCTAGATTACCTGATGTCGGGTGATTCGAGGAGACAGGTACCTTAAGAGGTCCATTCTCATGACCTCACCCATCGGTAAGGGAAGAGGTTCCCTAGAAGAACTGGGTCCCTAGTTTGGGTGCAAAGGATGTAACGTCCGTCTAAGTAATCCTAATTTGTCTTGTTTTAAAATCAATGAAATTAAAAATTTGAACAGAGAACGTATATGAAACCTGTAAAAATAGGGTTAAGTCATCTTTCCTTTAACCAGGGGTCAGAAAGACATCGTCTTCACAAGTCTATACTACGTGTTTAAGTGGTGCAGAGTCTAGACCTTGTATAAAATACCTAAAGTCCTCAAAGATGGGACCTTTACTCGAAAAAGGACGGTACTCGTTTCCATATTAGAGGAAAAAGAAAGAAAAAAGGAAATTTGAGAGACTCGTGTTAAATTGGAGTTACTTGAGACAAGAATCTCTAGTCTACGAACGAGAAACTTCTCAAATATAAAGAAAACATATGTTTCGTTCAATTGAGTATAACATATTTATGTACAAATTTCCATGTACAATTTTGAAAACAGGTCCGTATGTCTAAGAGTATAAAGAAATCCGATACAAACAACCGAGACTTTAATTTACGTTCTACGTAAATAAAGTTTCTTTATTTGTACTTTTCCACTGAAAAAAAAACGGTAAATTTGAGTCTATCAGTTAAATATAACGAGATAAGTACTACAATGGATCATAACATCTAGTTCTAGTTATTTGTTATTCGTATTCTATCCGGTAATGTTTCTTTACCGAGAATACGACAAAATAAAATACACCTAAACCCTTTTCTTTAAATCCTACTGTGTAGGTCTTTCTTAAAACATACACACCCCACAAAATTTAAATACTTAAAGAATTTTAAGAGGGTAATGTTTATCGGAGACCCGGATACATGTGTGACTTCTTTCTTTTTGTTCTTTGACCGGTACTTGTCGTTGGGGTATCCTTCAGTACCAGGTTGGTACTGTAAAAGCCGGTCTCGGAACCAGATGTCTGACGATTAAGGGTACCTTCAGGGTCATTCTTAAATTGGTAAAGACCCATACGCTAAAGAGGGAGTTCGGTACACCTTTGTACAAAAATTTCCTCATTAACCCCCCTACCCCCAGAGGTTGTTTTGAGTAGGATAGGAAAAACAAAAAGTACACTATTCAGTATACTTAGAATTGTATTCCTTCATCACGACAAAGTTCATGAATTGAGAAATTTCATTTACTTTTACCAAAGTCGGAGTTCGTTTATAGTGTCTTCTATACAAGAATGTTGTCAACGGGGTCCCTCTAGGTAAAAATACCGAGTGTGTCAAAGTATAGACATTAGTCTATTTAAATAAAGAAAAAGTTTCTTGGTAGGAAACGGAACTGAATGTACAAAAAACTAGTAGACATGGAAGTGTTCTCTAGGTCATACTTTAGATTCCCGGTAAGTCTCGGAGTTCAGAAGTTCTAGGTGCCTACTATAGTCAAAACTATAGAGGAAGTACAAAAGTTTGTATTGACCAAATAAAGACAAAAATTTGGGATGTCTTGGATGATCTCTCTAACAATAACGACAACAAATCAGTGATTCAGTAGAGACTGAAAAACGCTGGGGTTGTCTAACGAGACAGGTACCTTAAAAGGTCCGTTCTTATGACCTCACCCAACGGCAAGGGGGAGGTCCCACAAGAAGAGTTGAGTCCCTGGTTTGGACGTAGAGGACGTAGAGGAACTAACCGTCCACTGAAGAAATGGTGACTCGGTGGCCCCTTCGGGGTACTCTCTCTAATACTTCAACAAAATACGGAATCACAAAATAGATTTTTGTTTTTGTGTTCTCAAACGGAACTTCAGTATCTCTGGACCCACCTCCACACACAGTGACTTAATTCCTTCTAACACTATAGACTACACGACTACTGTGTCTCGTTGTCACCTTCCACGTCTTACTCACCTCATAGTCTCGACGTCATTAAGTACGTGTGAATTAAATAGACCTTACACCGACACCAAAACCGGTACTTTAAGAGACTCCCACTCATTAAAGGTGTTGTGAGAAGTTCGAACGTCTACCGAAGTGTAAAACTCCTCCCCCACTTCTGATCTCTTTTTGGATTCTAAGAACAAAAGGTTTTATTTTTCATTCAATAAATAGGACTCTTTTGGATCTTACTTACCGTCTGTCGACTTCCTCTTTTCCTGTTTAGGAAAAGTATTCTGAGAACTTGGGGATTTCTATTTGACTAATTATATTCAAATACGAGTCTCCTGTCTTTTTTTAAAAAGTGTGAGTTTAAACCTTATAAGTTAATTTACACAAGACTATATCTCTAGGGATCTACTTTTTGTTGTATCACAGAAAGACTTTTGCGAGTACGTCGAAAACTAACGAAGGAAAGTCCAGATCCTTCAGTAGTAAACTGAGTGTTTGATTTACTTCCAACTTATAATCAAAAGGGTTACTACTTCTATGATTGATATATTGGTTCTGACTAAAAATTTTATAAAGGATTCTTTTTAATTCAATAAATAAAACTGTCGATAAATTTTAAGTTCACTATTATAGTTCAATTGATATTAGATTCGTCGGGTACATCCTATACAATGTACGTTTAGCCGGGTTTACGTCTCTTTTAGAATTTCCTGTAAAGTTTCATCATTTAGGTTCTTCTGTACGACAATCTTTTTTGTACCTAAACGTTTGTTAGTTTCTGAGAATGATAATAATTATATAGGGGGTGGGGTCAAAAATCGTTTAGAGTACAAGTAGTTAACATTTGTACGATTTTTGTATTCTAGACCTTTATTTATCTAGTCTTAAATTTAGGGTCTTGCAGTCTAAGTAGGGTCACACTGAAACTCGTTCATTATATTAAAAAAGTTTGGATTAAGAACGATATTTTAACTTGATCAACAGGGATGAAGTGTCCCGACACACTCTTAATTTATTCGTCGACAGATCCTCCACGACTCGTTTTGTGAATAGTGAGTGAGTAATTTCCTATGGATATTAACAAAAGTAAAGATAGTAGAATAATCAACTAAGTTCCTTCGAATATTTATACGTACTTTATTTGTTCTACTTTATTTACGTGTTCATATAATCGCGTTTTCCTTTTGTTCCCATTCTTTTTTTACACTTCGGTCCTTTCTTCATTCATGTACTTCGTACCCGACAAATAAGAAAGTAAGTAACTAAGTTGTTTAAAATGACTTATTTATTTTCACTAACACTCCACCCTGTCACGGCACTTGTTCTGTGTACTCAGACGGAAGTACCTTGTATACGAAGACATATAGACTCTTTCTACTCCCGATATATTTTATGGTAGTCATGATTCCGAAATTTAAAAGAAGTATAAAAACTATACAGTAGAAATTTAGTATCAGTACGGTTATATTAAGAAGCCTATTCAAAAGATTGAACCCATCAAATATTAGACGTTGGAACGTTCCTTACATCTTATGTACGAAGAAAATAGTCTTGTTGATCCTTCTATCTTGGTACATACACGTGTGTGTATGAGTGTGTGCGCACACATCGCTCACATCGTACGAAACAACAGATATAGAGTCGTACCGGAGTGGTGCACCCCTATGTAGGGTCTTCAAGTCCCAACTTGTAGGACTCAGTCAGACAGGACATAGACCCTCGTGAACGGGGTCAATAGGAGAGGTCAACAGTACAGTTTCTTCACCATGACACATGGGTTTCCCTGTCAGCTTCACTACTGATTCCACCTCCTTTTGTTTAAGTCTGTAATATCAACCATTATAATTTCTGACATTATAAATTTTTCTCTATCTGTGATGAAGATCAAACATTATAATTTTTTCTATTTACTATGAAACGATTATAAATTACATGTCCAACCGTGATCAGATATACGGTGCACCCCATTGGACTCCCTCCTTATCTTCGAAGGATTGGGTCGCCCTGAACGTCCATCGTGGACACGAGTCTGAGAGTGTACGTCGTATGACCTTTTCAGACGTCAAGTGTGCACGTTCTGATTCGACAAAATCCTCACTGCAATAGGCCAAAATTGTTTTACCTGATCACCTAATTTTTCTCAGACCGTTTTTTGTTTTGTCCCCTTACGTAACTTCTGTTGTGTTTATTACTTTATGTTCCCTTGTTAATTTCGTTTATTTTTTCCGTCTCGACTCTGAAGAGGACAGGGGTCATTTTCGAGAAACCTTAGTATAGTTATTTTTATTACTGTCAGATTAACCTAGACTATCCTCCTGGTGGTCGTTTTGACCTGTGTTAGTTTTGAGACTTCATACTCAAAAGTAGATGATATAACTAGTTACGGAAATGGGAGTTACACAAACTACCCGGGACTCTATAATAAACTATTACCTAAAGTCAGTGTTACTAATTGTTCCGTTAAATTTTGGGCTCGTAGTTCTTGTACTTTAGGTTTGATACTGAAAAAAAGTTGTTAAAAATTTCTGTGTATTATGAGCTAGTTCCGAAATGTTTTAACAGAGACTTTAACTTACCCTTTCCAAAACTTCAGTAAAAACTCCAAAGAACATACTATTACTTTCTCTTCTTACGAAAAGACCGTGTTTGTGTAGTAAACCCTGGTTCTAATGTCCCTATAACCGTGCGATCTTTGAGCCTGGGGCGGGGTGAGTCTCGACGACGTTGTTTCACTTTCAGTCTACTTGTGGTTCAAGGGCTCCTTCGGAAAGTTCACGGAGGAAAAGGTTTTTAGTCGTGAAAGAATATTGTCTTACAAATAGTCGAAAAGTACTCTGTCTCATTTGTCACTTTTCCAAACCATGGTGTCTCCAAAGGAGTAACAGGGAATTAATTCATTAAATCTTTCACGGAGTCAAATTTTTTCAATATATATATAAAATGATGTTGTGCATACAAGGTTTAAACAGTTGTAAAAGACATTATTGATCTTTAAGAGTCAACGTACAATGGATCATCTAAATATAGTATAATAGAGATACATAAAGACAGATGGATACACATACATACCTGAAGAGTCCACCGAATCTACCATTTCTTAGACGGACGTTACGTCCTCTGGACTCAAACTAGGGACCCAGCCCTTCTAGAGGACCTCTTACATTTACATGTATAAATTTAAAGAAGACAAGAAAGTTTCCACTGTCAAGTTATTATTAACCTATTACTATAACGAAAATCTCTTATTAAGTTCGATACTTAAAATTCGTAAACTTTCGTTTTCAAATTTTTACAAAAGTAACAATGTACTGAACACCTTCCTTTTTTTTTACAGTGATTCTTTTAATCCTAAATACATGAGTTTGCACCTTCTCTTGAAAGATTGGACCAAACTTTAGAAGGTTTACTCTTTGAAGTCTCAAAAAATTTTCAAACAATTTTTACATTTTTAAGTCGTTAAAAAATAATTAAACTTTTTGTAATTTACTGTAGTCTCTTATGTCTATAAATAGTCGGTTTAAAGTATAACGTACTAATTACCTACCTTAAAATTTTACTTATAGTATCAAATCTTTCGGGTCGGTACCTGCATACAAAAGAAAACTTAGACACTTAGAAACTTTACAAAAAGAAGGTCGATACTTTAGACAATATTGGTTCCCAGTTTTATTTGACTTGAAACTCTACTAAAAATCTATTGACAAAGTACTATATCAATGGTATAAAAGTTTTATTATCTCGTACAAACTAGTGTACCGAGAGTAATTTTGTATTAATCATAATTGACTTAATTTATACAATTATTATTAAGATCACTGCCGTTTTTCTCATTTGATATTTTTTATTACTTATTCTATTCCGAGTTTTTAAATATTTTATATTAAACAAAGAAGAACTCTCGTGGGATTTTACAAATTGAAGGTAATAATATATACAAAATACTACTTGTCTTACACGTATGTATTTTTTCGTCATACATTAAAATCCATTAAATATTTATTTCAATGAAATAAATGTTTATTCTAATAAATATTTATTTCAATGTTTATTTCAATGATTATCCTCAAATCCAAATTTTTTTTCCTCTCCATCTATTGGGTAGGGTTACTTATAAAGAATTTTACGCCAGGTACTGGATGGACGGAGACCTAGTGGATCCCATGAGCAATTTTTAATTTTAAAGTCTTAAAGTGGGGTCTTGGCGACTAAGTATTAGGGATTTCCACGTCGAGTTCTAAAACGTAAAAATCGTTCGAGAAGTCCATTAAGAACATGTACAATGTCGAACTTTTGGTTCCGGAGACCCGGTCTTTTATACGGATAGAGATGCGATGGTATACGTGACGAACACGGGCCCTGGTCTCTGACTCATATTGTCCAGGTAGGGGAAAATATTCTTTGGGTAATCGGGTAAGAGTCTGAATGATCTAATTAACAGTCCCATTCGTCGTCGATATGTAGGTCCTTTTTCTCTAGTGTGGTGCATATGAGTGGACTTTCTTTTTCTTAACCGAAATGATCCTTTAAAAATTGAAAAGATTTTGAATAGAAGAATCGTAAGTACAATTAAGTACCTACAATTGAAGAAGTTGGTGTGTCTTAGGATACCCGAACAGTCTTCCGTTCTGATACTTTAAGACTTGTATTTGATAGATTTCCTATTATAGTATTTCTTTATATATATAATCTTATCCGTAAATATGATCAAATAGAGGTTCGTTTTAATGTCCCTTTATTTCACGGAAAACGTAGGTCATAGAACTTTTCGAACATTTATGTATAAAGGGGGGTAAAATCTTTATTTAGCCTGAAACGAAATCATTACGTCTTGGTTCGTATCGTTAAGGTCACGAAGGACTCGCGGAGGGACCGGAATATTGGTGTTTCAGTATACGAAAACCCTAGAATGGAATGTTAAACTTCCTTTTAGAGTTAAAAGGAGCAGTTCGTTTCTGAAAGACGTAAAAGAATCAGGACAAGACACAGTAGACGGACAGTTCTTTCGTCAACGGACAAACTAACAATTAACGGGAACAAAAATAATATCTTGTGTAAACTTAAAACCATTCATTGTACAAGAAGAAACATTAATCTATGTCATCAATTTTGTAGAAAGTTAAGTGGTACGGTAAAAGGAAATTAGTCGTGTAGTCGGCCCGAAATACTACTACCTTCAGATAGACATAAAACGGTATCGCCACGTCGAGTTTCTTTTAACACAACACTTATGTACAATATTAACCTTACTTTAAGTTTCCATCCTCGCGAAAATAAAATGTCCGGACTTTACACAGTTATGTATTTTATTTTACGTCTATAAAGTTAATAAATATAGAGACTCTAAGCTTCTAAAAGACGTCCGGAACCCTGTAGCTATCGATATCAATGGATCACTGGTGCATGTTCCAGGAAGACTCTCCATTGAATCATCTCGTCTATCCGTTCGACCTTTAAGACCGTCGTCAGTTACGACGATTCTTAAAGAGGAAAAGGTCCTTTGGAGTCAAAAACGGAAATTCCGGAAGTTGACTAACCTTCTTCGGACGGATGTAATAGTTTCCACCAGAGGAAATGTTTCCAGTTACTCTTTATTAAAACAAATAAGGACATCGTATGTTTAGACACGGAACCCTAAACCGCTTGAGAGTCTTTCGCACGAGACGGAGGACGACCAACACCTTTGTAAAAGGGACGTTTTTCAACAACTTTACGAACTTCTTCACCGTCGTTCAACCGCTCTCGGTTCCACTTATACCACCGACTTCGAAGTATCGGGTTAAGTAAGTCAAAAACTTCTCGACTAACACACTACACGTCATCCCGTGACAGTACCTTTTCTTAACCCGGGAAAGACAACTAGCCGCGACCGACGTCCCGACGTCCCGAACGTCAAAAGCCAGTAAGAAAAAACGACTCATACGAAGAGTCTACATTACCAAAACGCTCCTAAGTCTTTCGACATCACCCAGTCTTTCCGTCGTCTGGTGGTTTATCACTGGCACTGGTAAAAACCACGTTCAGACCGAAATCCTTCACGAACCTTGAAGAAGAATCAGGTCGGTGACTCGGCCAGTAACAACCAACAGTGTATTTTAGGTGAAAAGCAGCGTGTAGTGTTAACTTATTTCTTTACTAAGAAACAACAACGTATCTTACTCTATTACTGTGAAGTTTTACTACTAAAAAAAGAAAAAAAAAACAAACCAGTTGAATACTCCGTGAGTTCCCGAAGGGACCACCGATTCTGTCATTTCTTAACCGGACGTTACGTCCTATGGACCAAAGTTGGGGACCCAGTCCTTCTCGGCGACTTCTCCTCTTACCCCAGGATGAGGTCATAAGAACAGACCTCTTAGGGTACCTGTCTCATCGGACCGCCCGATGTCAGGTATTCAAGTGTTTCTCAACCTGTGCTGACTCGTTGAAAGTGAGTGAGTACTCCGTGGGTGAATAGTTCGAGAAAAGTGGTAAGGTTGAACGAAGTTTACGGACTCCTGATATATTACCAGTTGTGCCTCAAGAAAACTACTACGAGAGTCAACGAGTAATTGTTAAAGGTCACCGGACGGTAATACATGGAGTAGAAGTTCGGAAAGTAGAGGAAACGTTTTGAGGAACTTGGTGGTGATGTGATATATAAGTAATCGTCAAGGAACTGGTTTACGTAACAACTACCACGCTCAATAGAAGTGACGAAATGCCGGGTAAAACTTGAACTTATTCTACTAATGAATTTAAACGAAAAATAGATTGTAGTAAAGATATCAGATTTTATTTATATTTTATGTGTCGGTCATTAGTCAGTAATTGTTTTTTTTATTTACCTCTTTATGTGTAATTTTACCACATATTGTATTGGTGTAAATAAATTCTTACATAAGGTCATAGTTTGTCGTTTCAAGTTGTTACGTTTTGGCGCAAATGGGGTTGGACTATTTTTTTCTATCACCCTTCGACGACAAATCGTGTTCCTCGAGTAGAACCCTCCAGGTTCTCGCTCCCCTATACACATATGTATCCCGACTAAGTGAAACGACGTGTCATCTTTGATTGTGTTGTAATATTTCGTTAATTTGAGGTTGTTGTTGCTGTTTTTTTAGAGTCCCATTGTCGGATCGATTCGACTGTACCTTTTGCTTCGTAGTGTCTTCTACTCTTACAAAATTTGTGAAGAGTAATGTAAGGAAAAGTGTTTACAAAATAATCGACGTAAAATCTCCATTTCTTTAACTCCTAATCTCTCCAATTCACTAAACAGGTTCCAGTTGGTGTTTTCCTTTCTTATTCGTTTAGTTAGTTCGAAGGGACTCAGTCCGAGTCCTAGGTACCTCGTAGGTAGAATACACCAAGAGAGAGACAATTAGGCCTTCGGTATCCTTACCCTGAGATAGTAGGAACGAAGGACACAAGTAGAGGATCACTCGATCTGGGTGAAGGAGGGAAATGGAACCTTCCTTGAGCAAGTACTTACTTCCTAGTTAGGATCACTGTTTGACCTTTTACCCTTAGTGACCTATGTCCTTCACTGACTTTTTTAAGACCTCAGTCAGAGGATATCAAGTTTAAAGTCAAAACGGTAAATGATGAACACACTGGGACCCGTTCATTGTCTTAGCAAGATTCTGACTTTTCCGTCCTACAAGTCACGAATCTACGATCTCGTCTCTCACGGACCTACACTAGGGTCGAGAGGGAGACTAGTCGACTCGCTGAGACCCGTCGAGGGATGAAGAAAAACGGAGAAAATATTTTACTCCTGTCATTATGGTTAGTGTAAGAAACGTACGTGCAAGTCAGTAAAAGTTGAGAAACACTGGGACACCTGGTATCAAGTGGTTAGAGCAAATAGGTACTCTAAGAGGTATAACCTCACCCAACGGTACGGGAGGAGGTCCCCTAGAAGGACTGGGTCTCTAGTTTGGGTGCAGAGAGCCAGAGGACGTAACTGTCCGCTTGAGAAATGGTGATCACGGTGGACCCTTCGGGTGGTTGGTGTATTCTCAACCCAAAATTACTCTTTTATATACACTCCGTGAATCTAGGTTCAGAATGTGTCTGATTCATGGGTCAATAGTAATCGGTAATGGAAATTTCAAGATGAAGGTCAGACATTTTACTCTTATTTTCATCCCGTAGTTCCCCAATAACATCCTTGATTTATACTACAACTCTTACCTCACGACTTGGATCAGTACCGAGTGACCATCTGTAGTTGTCGGTTGTGACTGACAGGTCAACAGGTGACTTTGTGTTCAAGGATTCTCATTGCTGGACAGTGGGGAGGAACGGTGACATAGGGGTGGTGGACTATACCCAGTCCGTTAACCTTTACAACTCTTTCTGTGAATTATAATAGACGTTGACTTCCGGTGTAGATCGTCTTCCCACTTGACCCAATTGTGAGTAACCTTTTCTTCTCCCGATCTTACATAATGACACTCATTTATGTGTCTATTAACACAAAAAACTGAGTTTTTGTTTTTTCTTAATCTCTGTTTGATATCAAAAGGAAGTATGTATGTGTAAAAATTTGTACATATAAAGAGATGAAAACAATACGGAGAAGTCTTTCGTCTTTGTTTGTGTTTGTGTCGTGAATCTTCCTTCACGGATCCTACCCAAGGAACCACTTTGTGGACTCCTGGTTTAGGATGACGGTGGACAAACATATACTGGGGGAGTCAGTTCTTCTCCAGGATGTTTACTTGTAGATGTTTACTAAAGTACTACTTGACGATTGAAACTCGGGGTTAATTTACTTTACAACTCATCATCACCACCAAAGTTTCTTCCGTTACGGTGGGGTGAGGTCAGGAGAACGGACCTTTTAGGGTACCTACCCCCTCTGACCACCCAACGTCAGGTACCCCAGCGATCTCTGTCCGTGTCGACTCACTGAAGTGAAAGTGAAAAGTGAAAGTACGTAACCTCTTCCTTTACCGTTGGGTGAGGTCATAAGAACGGACCTCTTAGGGTCTTGTCTCTTCGGACCACCCGACGGCAGAAACCTCAGCGTGTCTCAGCCTGTGCTGACTTCGTTGAATCGTCGTCGTCGTCGTCACCACTAAATCAATGATTCAACATAGCTTGGGAACGTTGGGGTACCTGACATCGGACGGTTCGAGTAGAGAGGTACCTTAAAGAGTCCGTTCTTACGACCTCACCTAACGGTAAAAGAAGAGGTCCCGTAGAAGAGTTAGGTCCCTATCTTGGGTCCAGAGGACGTAACGTCTGTCCGACGACGTAACGTTCGTCTAAGAAATGACTGACTAGGTGGTCCCTTCGGGTGTTTACTTTACGATAGGGTGGCGGGTTTTTTATGTAAGAAGAGTAATCACCCGAACGTAATGTTTTTAATATGTGTCACTCATAGTACTAATAACATAAAAATTAGAACGGTCAATTTTTTAGATACCTTTTACAAAGACAGAACACTGTACTTATGGATGCATTATAGGGACTAAAACGGATGATCGGACGTTTTTAATTTTACAAATAAGAGACGGAGAAGTGTCTTTTTTTAGACGACAGTCTCTTAGACGGAACACTGAAAGACAAAGGTTGTCGACCAATGGTACTTGATGTTCGAAGAGCGACTCCTCGTGTAGACGAAACGTTACCCTCTCATATTGTCCCGAAGTCTTGTGAAGAATTTGGTGTCCTTTTTTGTTCAAGATACGAAACCATAGTGACTGAGTTACCTCTACTCAAACCCATTTGAGACCCTCAATCACTACTTGTCCCTCCGGACCCCACGACGTCAGGTACCCCAGCGTTTCTGTGCTGATTCACAGACTTGACTTGACTACGGAACCATCAAAATTTGATTCCTTTGAAATTTGTGGGTCAAGGTCAGGGTGCGTGAATCCGCACTTTGTATAAATACTTTGGTACACTAGTCTTTATAACACATCACAAAAGACCAGCACCCTTTGTCCCAGCGGAACAACGGATTTACCTGGGTAAGAAACCTTTCTTCAATAGAGTATAGTGTACCAATTTTCAATTGAAGGTCCTTGGAGATAACTCCAAGTCCTCCGGTAGTAGGAGATTAAATAAAGTGAATAAATAAAGTTTACAGTGGAAAAGGGTTCTCGTGAATTTTTCATGTGACATGAAGTCAAAGTACGACCTAATTCTGTAAACCCGACAACTGTAAAGAATTTACTACTTTCGAGAAGTAAAGTTGGTCGAAGTTTGTAATTTTCAGATAATTTCTTTTTGTACTCGACTTAAAAGACACTCCCTTCTGCCGAGAACGGGTTATCGGTCTTTCAATGTTAAAACCTTGAGACTTCGGACTTGTCTTCTCTTTAATGTCTCTGTTTCAGGAAATAGTTCTAGGAATACTAGGTTTGTTCCAAGAACGACCTTTAGGTTTTTAGTTCTAGATGTGGTTCACCCTTTTTTTTCCCTGGTGGTTTTACTCGATCTTTAAACATCGTCAGAGGTCACTTTACCATACATATATGTATATGGTAAACAAATATATGTGTGTGTGAATGTAATATAATTATATATAATCGTTTTATAGGATTTTATACAGTCTTATACTCTCTTCGTCCTCACGTCTTCACATCTTTCTCTTTCCGACATGGTCTACCCGAACAGAACGCAAGGAGTCTTTCAGTCATCCTTTTACTCCAACTTACGATTAATACTGTGAGGAGTGACAGTCTACACGTCTATTATTCTCTTGTGACGTTTGTGACGAGAGGGTTTTATCTTTGAGAAGTGAATATTCTTCCGTATCCAGTACTGGAGGCCCCAAAACCGGGGGAATACATAGTAGGTCAGGATTTTAATGGGAGGTGAAGACGGACGTCCCAGGTACGACCCTTTTCTTTGTTTCTCCAAAACTACTAAGAATTTTTCATCTTTTTCTTTTTGTCGTTACAGAAACGGAAAAAAGGGGGGAAAAGTGGGTAAACCTATCCCTTGCAATTTAAGATATACATCTATCAATGTTTATTAAATAATTATGTAAGTTCACAAATTTGTCAAAACCCCCCGAATTGTACAGGATTCGTGGGTATGTAGAGAAATTTTTCCGTTTATACATATTAAAGAGTGGTGTTTTTAAGTTTTATGTGTAAACTTGATTTATTACATTTGACAGTTTTCTGGAAATTACCACGGAATGTAACTGAACTTCAAGAGTATTTTCCCAGAGGTATTAAGGTAACGAAGATATTGTTCAAAATGACGTCTTTCTTTGTTTTAGTTTCTCTTCGGTGTCTTGGTGTTTAACATTTCTACTTTAACTGGAACTCTGTAATTAATGAAGGAGGGAGGGACGAAGAGGACGGAGGTGTAAATGGGGTGTGGTGTTGGGTTTCTTATAGAAAGACAAATTCGGAGTTTTATACTCTATGGTGTTTAAAGGTTTTGTACGTTGACGGAGAATATCTTTTAAGCTGAATGATCACTGGATACATATATTTACCGGCGAAGGACAAGGGAAAACTAAGGTGTGAGTGTCCATCGTCACGATTTGGAAGGATTCCTTGGGGAGTTGGGGGAGTGGGAAGGACTCTTCTGAAGGGGGGTAGGGTGACGGGAGGAAGTCGGTAAGTACATGGTTAAGAGTACCGTCGTGGAAGGATCTTCAGTGACCTGAAAGGTCTGGGATAAGGGCCATCTGTTTAGAGACGGAGTGTGGAAGGAGTTCGGACGTGGACTGATGTGAAGACGTGATGTTCAAACAGATTTATCTGATTTTCCTCTTGGCCTTTTCGTGGTTTTAATTTTCCGTACATAAATATTGGTATGTTTATGTGTTCACGTGTTGTATATGTATTTATGTTTCTAAGTATCCATATAGAAATGTACACAATATACGCGTACCTTAAGTATCTATGTCTATTTGTATACATCTCCTTTCCTTTTAAAGAACTACCCAGTTCGATCTATTTTCACAGCATCTGTATTGACCAGGAGGTGGTTCTAGAAGTAAGGACTTCAGCATGAGGGGTCGATCAACTTTACTCCTGATTGTCAAGTCGCGACATGGGAAGAGGTAGTTTAATGGGGATTGATCTCCTCTCCGTCGAAGGGACCACCGAGTCTACCATTTCTCAGACGGACTTTACGTCCTCTGGTCCCAAGCTATGGACCCAACCCTTCTAGGAGACTTTTTCCCTTACCGTTGGGTGAGGTTATAAGAACGGACCTCTTAAGGTGTCTGTCTCCTCGGACCGTCCGAAGACAGGTACCTCAGTGTTTCTTATACGATTCAACCATCTTAAGGTTTGGTATCCAGACGGAGGAAAAGAATTCTACCCTGCTGAGAACCACAGAAAGTGTGGGGTCTCCAGGTACACCCCAGTTTGACTCCAAGCCGAAGTCGATTTCAGTGTAAGACGGACAGAGGGTAGAGTGAGACGAAGTGAAGGAGGGACCGTCACAGGTGAACTTTCGTGACGGAGTTATTTAGTCAGCGAGTTCTTAACGAGAGAGACCAAACCGTAGATTGTTTAGGTTAGTTTCGGTCCCTCGACGTCTCCTTTGTTGGTTTGTATTTTAGTCTTCTTTCTATACATACAAGTATGTATGTTTCAGTAGACAATGAAATCTTCAAACGATTTCTTGTACAGTTGACCTCTTCTTAGTGTGACTCTCCATAGCGACGATAACAAGGGTTCTCCCTTAACTTGGGTCCGTCTTACCATCTTCTTCGTGTTTGGGATCTGACCCCCCACTACCAACACCGGACGACGCGACGTTTACTGTCTATGGGTGGGTTTGACCAATTTTAATTACGTTCACCACCACCACCTTTATTTCTACGTCTGTATACTTTAAGTTTCCTTGCGAACTGTTAGTCGGAGTTTTTCTTATTTCTGTTCCTCTCGTGATCCTGGTGTCGTCCTAAAACACTTGAAAAGGAAAGTATACGGTGGTTTACAACAAGGAAAATAAAAATTATTATAGACTATATCCGTAAATTTTGGAGTTCAAATTTAGGGTATCTTAAGATCTCTCTACCGACTTTACTGTCGTCGTCAAACCCCTAGAAGGACTTAGGGATGTGTTTTTGATGTCTCGTTGACCTTTCGTTTTAGTTTTGAAGTGTCTGTAAAGTTATTTTGTTTCACTGTTCCTACTTACTTATTTATTTAGTACTATACATAGACTTTACCTTACAATGGTATAAGGTAATTTTCTTTACGATGTTTCACCTACTTGGAACTTTTGTAATACGATCCACTTTCTTCGGTCCGTGCTTTCCAGTGTATCACATACTCAGGTAAGTATACTTTACAGGTTTCATCCATTTAAATGTCTCTATCTTCCGTTTAACCTCCAACGGTCTCCAACCCCGGGACCCTCATGTCCCTTTCTAACGAAGTACCGATACCCTAAAAGAAAACCTCACTACTTTTACAGAACCTTCATCTGTCGTCAACGGGTTGTACCACTCATTTGATTCACTGTAACCTGACATGTGAAATTTCATCAATTAAAATACAATATACTTAATGTGGAGTTAATCTTTGTTTTGTAAGGGTCGGTTACGTGATTTATTTATTTGTAAAAAATTTTTCTTTGACCTCTTTTTGAATTAATACACTGTTCCGTCAGAATATGGGGTTTTATATTCATCCGCCCCGGTTTAACGGTTTCCGGAGATCTAGACATACAATAACCAAGACTTATCTACTTTCGTGTCCCTTCGTAGTCCCGTAGACTATTTGGACTCTTCTCCTTTCATTGTGTTTTCATCTGTCTAAAGGGACCCTTTACGCTTCCCAGGTAAACTTCAGGTGTTGAGCTTTCCCAGTACCGATGGGGTCGTCACCTAAGTTTCCTCAAAGGGTTCCTAAGAACTTCTCCGACCCCGTCCCATCGGGGACACTTGAGAGTGTTGATGGGAGTCCGATTGAAGGTCTTGTCTCCAGGTCGGACTTCTCTTTGTGATCTTCTGTTTGTTTTGACTTATCTTGACCCTGTTGCCTCTACTTCTTTTCTCTACCAAGTCTACTATTTCCTACTCTCCTTCTTGTCGGTCCTTTAGAGTCTTTTGTTTGGCGGTAAAAATAACTTGCACTTTTTGCTCTCCTCCTCAAGACACTTCAACTTTTCGAAAGACTTGGGTCAAGAACAGATTTCAAGTCCTTTCGACGTATCCGTCCATCTAAGAAACGGTAAACACGGTGGACCCATCCCCAAGGGACCACCGAGTCTGTAATTTTCTTAGACCGACGTTACCTCTTCTGGACCCAAGGTAGGGACCCAGTCCTTCTAGGGGACCTTTTCCCTTACCGATGGCTTAGGTCATAAGAACGGACCTCTTGAGGCACCTGTCTCCTCGGACCGTCCGATGTCAGATACCCAAGTGTTTCTCAGCCTGTACCGCCTCACTGAAAGTGAAAGTGAAGTAAAACACCCTTTTACTTTGAGAGAACAATGTCGGGACCACTATGGCAGGTCCCAAGAAACGGAAGGGGTTAGTCATCTTTAAGTGTGTGTGTGTGTGTGTGTGTGTGTGTGTATGTGGGTTTTGTTTTTTCTTTCTTTAACTGATCTTTGGTCTGTTCTTTAAGTCTGTTCCGAAAAGACCACAAGGACGATGTCGCCTCCTTTCACTCTTGGTTGTTGTCCAAGGGAACGAGTGGTTCCTCCCCCACTCGAACACCTTACAGGAATATACCCTACTCCTATCCCCACACAGGTCCCGAGTCCTCCTCCCCACCGAATTCACCAAACGGGTCGAGAGACCGCAACGACTCACGTCCCTTGTACGTACCATGGGATGAAAACGAGGGTTGTGGGACGATCACGAGGACCGAGAAGGCTTCACCGTCATCCCCAAAACAAAAACATAGAAAACAGGTCTTAAACGGGGTTGACGTGTACGTACGTCAATAAAAATCAAGGTATATCAAAGAAACATAAAACAACGACCTCCTCTCCGCACAGGTCCATCTTCGTAATGTCGTGACGTCGAACTCCAGGCTCCAGGGTCGGACAGAGTGACGGTAGGGAACAACACGTACGAAAACTTGACACCACGACCTCTTCTGAGAACTCTCAGGGAACCTGGCGTTTCTCTAGTTTGGTCAGTTAGGATTTCCTTTAGTTGGGACTTATAAGTAACCTTCCTGACTTCGACTTCGAGGTTATAAAACCGGTGGACTACGTCTCAGTTGAGTAACCTTTTCTGGGACCTTTTCTAACTCCCGTCCTCCTCTTCCCCCAGTGTCTACTACTCCACCAACCTACCGTAGTGGTTGAGTTAACTGTACTCAGACTCGTTTGAGACCCTCTATCGTTGTCCCTTCCTGTCCCTACTTCCACACGACGTCAGGTACTCCAAAGTCTCAGACTGTGTCACTGACTTACTGTTTATAAAACAGGAAGTATACACTTTCTAGGTCACAACCTTAAGAAACTACATTTGTTTATAAACGAAAATAAATAGTTCCAATAAGGGGGACATTTCTAGATTGACCCACCCACAGTACAGGTGTAGACTCCCCGGACATCGGGACATAACACCTTGGAACGGTTCCGGGGGTAAAAATATGTGGGGAACTAGTTGGGTACCATGGCCCGTTCTCTCTCTACGGAATTTTTCCGTGGTGTTCGGTTTTGTAGAGACCCCTAATTCCTAGGAAACAGTATTTTAAGTAAAACATAGAGTCGTCACGTCCCTAACTCCCACCCTTTTCAGGGATCAAACACACACACACGCATTTCACCTAAAAGGAGACATTAGGTTAGTGGATTCAAATAGTCCATGAAGGGACTCCTTCGGATCAAAAAATTGTACTATCGTTTTGGTAGTCGAGACATAAAAGAGGAGAACAAAGTAACGTTATCGACGAAAGTCCCTGATTCTTTTTAAGGAGGTTGTATAAAATTCCGGACTTCAGAATCGAGGAGTAAGAGGGTGAAAGTATCTAAGAGTTCATAAAGAGTGGACTCGTGATAGTCAAGTCAAGTCAAGTCAGTGAGTCAGCACAGGTTGAGAAACACTGGGACACTTAGTGTCGTGCGGTCCGAAGGGACAGGTCGTGGTTGAGGACCTCAAGTAAGTCTAAGTGTAGGTAGCTCAGTCACTACGGTAGACCGGTAGAGTAGGAGTCAGTAGGGGAAGAGGAGGACGGGGGTTAGGGAGGGTCGTAGTTTCAGAAAAGGTTACTCAGTCGAGAAGTGTACTCCACCGGTTTCATGACCTCAAAGTCGAAATCGTAGGAAGGGAGGTTTCTTTAGGGTCCCAACTAGAGGAAGTCTTACCTGACCAACCTAGAGGAACGTCATGTTCCCTGAGAGTTCTCAGAAGAGGTTGTGGTGTCAAGTTTTCGTAGTTAAGAAGCCACGAGTCGGAAGAAGTGTCAGGTTGAGAGTGTGGTATGTACTGATGATCTTTTTGGTATCGGAACTGATCTGCCTGGAATCAACCGTTTCATTACAGAGACAAAAACTTGTACGATAGATCCAACCAGTATTGAAAAGAAGGTTCCTCATTCGCAGAAAATTAAAGTACCGACGTCAGTGGTAGACGTCACTAAAACCTCGGGTTTTTTAATTTCAGACTGTGACAAAGGGGTAGATAAAGGGTACTTCACTACCCTGGCCTACGGTACTAGAAGAAAAAGACTTACAACTCGAAATCCGGTTGAAAAAGTGAGAGGAGAAAGTCAAAGTAGTTCTCCGAAAAATCAAGAAGTGAAAGACGGTATTCCCACCATAGTAGACGTATAGGCTCCAATAACTATATAGAGGACCGTTAGGACTAAGGTGCAACACGAAGTAAGTCGGACCGTAAAGAGTACTCCATGAGATATATATTCAATTTATTCGTCCCACTGTTATATGTCGGAACTGTATGAGGAAAGGGTTAAACCTTGCTCAGACAACAAGGTACAGGTCAAGATTGACAACGAAGAACTGGATGTATGTCTAAAGAGTTCTCCGTCTAGTCCACCAGACCATAAGGGTAGAGAAATTTTTATGAGGTGTTAAACAACACTAGGTGTGTCAGTTTACGAAACCGTATCAGTTATTTCGTCTTCATCTACAAAAAGACCTTGAGAAAACTAAAAAACTACTAGGTCGTCTACAACCGTTGAACTAGAGACCAAGGAGTCGGAAAAGATTTAGATCAAACTTGTAGACCTTCAAGTACCAAGTGCATGACAACTTCGGACCGAACCTCTTAAAACTCGTAATGAAACGATCGCACACTCCACTCACGTTAGCACACCATCAAACTCGTAAGAAACCGTAACGGAAAGAAACCTTAACCTTACTTTTAACTGTAAAAGGTCAGGACACCGGTGTCGACTCAAAAGGTTTACACGACCGTATAACTCACGTCGTGAAAGTGTCGTAGTAGAAAATCCTAAACTCTGTAAGTTGACCTTAAGGTAGTGAAGGTAATCGAAACAAGTATCACTACGAAGGATTCCGTGTGAACTGAAGTGTAAGGTCCTACAGACCGAGATCCACTCACTAGTGTGGTAACACCAATAGACCTAGTACTTCTAGAAAAACAGATTAAAAGGAACATAAGAACGGTGGAGAAGAATCATAGAAGACGAAGACAATCCAGGTATGGTTAAGACAGGAAATAACTCGGGTAAAAACGTACTTTATAAGGGAACCATAGAGATTAAAAGAACTTCTCTCGAGATCAGAAAGGGTAAGATAACAAAAAGAGATTACCGTGACTAGTGACTCCTTCCGAAAGAATAGTGAGGACCGATAAGAATCCGTGAGACGTAAGTTTATCCATATAGAAAGGAAAGGAGGAAATGGAAAGCGAAGAGAAGAAAAGAGTCGATAAACATTCCGGAGGAGTCTGTTGGTAGAACGGAAAACCACTGGTGAATGTCACCCATAAATAGAAAGAACTGGGAAAGTACGGGATCTTACGACGTCCCCTCCTCCTATGGTACAACTTAGACACGTCTTCCAGATTCGTGGCCTACACGGTCTCTTCGTTAGACACTAATGAAAACGTGACCAACCCTAAACTTGTCCGGTGAATACTGTTTACATAAGAAAGAAAACTCTACCACTCCTCCTAACATTTAGTTCTGAAGTGTAGGGTGGGGACATCGAGTCTCTTGGATCCACATTAACTCCGACTACACCCTTCGACGTTTGTCGACTTGGAGGATTATGCTTAGTCTGGAACGCTCTTTGACTTCCACTTATGTCTTCTGAACTTTACGGTGGGTTTTCGGAAAATTTTCTTTATCTTCAAAATTTTTACGATGTATCCCTCAGGTGACACTTTCGTACTTTTTATTTTTTCTGGGTCCTGAAGGGATGGGCTGGTACCAATTGTGAAGTGGAAGGTTACTACCCCCACACCCAAGGTAGGGACCAACCCTTCGATTCTAGACGTACGGAACAC